>VZTN01032271.1:106384-118361 GCA_013400515.1 Erpornis zantholeuca
AAAAAAAACAAACCAAAAAGAACCTAAAAAAACCAAAACATTTTTCACTTTTAAGACAAAACTGATTTTTTTTGTAAAACTCTTCATTATATAATTGACCTATTTTAACAACAAGACCTTCATAGGCTGTATATTCCAGGTTTAAAAATATGTTTCTCTCTTTTGACTTCAAATTATTTAGGAATGGGACTGTTTTGTGTGGGCAAAGAAAAACCCAAAACAATCTTCTTTTCAATTCCTTCCAAACTTTTTTTTTTCCAAAGCATTTTTTTCAATGGTTTTTCTTTCTTCAAGTTTCTTCAGCTTCTTATGAAAAATTTTTCATAGGTTCAGTTTTTATTTTTACGTTAATCAGTCTGATTGTAAATTTGAATTAACTTCTGTGAAAATTTTCCTTTCATTATGAAACCAGATGAAACAAAGTGATGCAGCCTGAGGTTTTATTTACACTTAAACTGGAATGGGAAGGGAAAAAACAGAGGTGAACTGGAAGAAAAGTCACAGTGGATGCATAAAACATGCATTTATATGCATAAAACTTGCTTTGAATTCAAAGAAACAAGGCCCTGAAAAAGATTTAAGACAAATCATGTCAAATCAGACTGATCTTTATAATAAGTATACTCAGTCTTGTGTTCTAATAACCATCTCATTTCATGTTTGGGGAAGTTGGGATTTATATTTTGCACCAGGTTCTGATGCCATGCTTGGGCAATTTTTAGATTTGTTGCAGTTTGGAGGACTGTGAACTTGGCCAGGCAGTGGAGCCCAGCATAAACAGCATCCGAGCTATCAAATCTGGAAATTCCCTTTCAACAGAAATCATTCAAAGTTCAGGAGCATTACTATTGCATTCAAATTGGGTCAGTTTGTCATCAGAGAGCTCTGAGAGAGATTATATCATTTCCTGACATTAAAAACACACATTTGAGTTCTTTGATGATAGCGGAGTTGATCGGTTTCGGAGTGTTTCAGCATTTTGGCATGCCTGTAACATGAGGATATATCATTAGCACTGTAATAAAAGAACCAGGCTTAATGAAATTTAACCTTCTAGAAACTCTGATTGGGAAGCAAAGCATTCACATCTTAGTACTTGCCCTTTTTATTTACCAAGGGGGTTTTGGAAGCTGGATTGGTTGTTCATACCAGGAAAAGAATTATTCTTCTTCATTAAAAAAAAAAAAAAATCAGGTTTGTAAGTGAAGGCTTAACATTTGTGTTTAAAACTTGCATCTGCAGAGAAGATATATTGCAATTCCTCAAATCTAAAAGAAATTCCAAACACAGAGTTACAGATGTAAGACTTAAAAAAAGTCCATAACATCTGAATGTTCAATCTTTCAGATTTGTTTTAGATACCCATCTGCAATTTTTCCTATATTGTTATTTGTTTCCAAATTGGTGGTTTTAGGTAGAAGTCTTTATATACTGAAAGTAAAGCAAAATAATAGTTACTATATTGGAATGCAGCAATTTTTACCTGTAATTTTAAGAGAAGGTAGTTGGGTGCATGATCTACAGCCTGTCTTTAATTTTCAATTGGTTTATTAATCTAAGTATTCCAATTCTCAAGTATTAATTTTACAATAATTCACAACATGATATCAAATCAATTAGGAAAACTAGTCCAAATTTAATCACATAAATGAAAAGATATGTCCATACTTTTGCTTGTGTTTGTTTATAAGATCTGTCTCAATCAAAGCTCTTCACATCTGTAGGCATGTAGTTATAAAATTCCATATTCTACATATCTATGTCTATTAATGTTTATGCAAAACAACATGTACCCTTTCTTACACAAATGATCTATAATTGAACCATAGATTTTTACTATGCAAATTTTTTCCCAAACAATTGATCCCAATGGGATAAAAAAATATGAACCTCAATTTATTTTCTTATGCCTGACATATTTCACTATATAATCAAATTGTTTTTCTTTAAATTAATATTGTCTCCATACCGGTTTTCTCCATTTGCAGGTATTAATGAATAAATTTCAACTCTGAATCACAGGCGTTCAAATTGGCTGCAGGAATAAATGTATAACTACATCCATAAACATATATCAAAGCAGTCAAAGTCTTAGCTATATATATTGCCTTGATGTGTATGCAAAATTTTCATTACTGTTATTGGGAGATAATGCGGGTGAGGGCAGAATATATTCCAGGCAGTATGCTGTAACATGCTTTTTTCCTGCTAGTCCCATTTTTCCTTCTTTCTATGCTGTTTGCTACAGTAACACAGCATTTGAATTAGAATTTTAGGAACTTTAATGAAAGCAATAACAGAATTTATACCTTTATCACGACAAAAAGATTTTGCAAGTTTCGCATTTGTACTGAAAAACCAAAGGCACAGAACAAAGCCTTTTTAGCCAGATTTTGATACCTAAATTGCAAATATTCATGTTTAAGCAGATGAAGCCCTCCTGAATTTCTGTTTTATGATTAGGATCACATAGAATGATAACAACAACAACAAAAAAGGACATGTTTACTAATAGCAGTGGTGGTGATAGCAAAGAACATTGGCACCATGATGGTGGCGCAGGAAGATGTTTGTCTGGCAGAGAAAAGCAGTTATCCTGTAGGCAGGCTGCAAACGTGACAGTGGAAGGCAAAAAATAGATACTGTTGGAATTTTCTCTTGGGATGTTTAATGCTTATTATGAAAAGTTAAATAAAAATTTGGCTATGTTGCTGAGCTATTCATATTTTTTGTTGCCACTCTAAAAATCCCTATTTCTTCTGCCAGAATCCCAAATGACCCTTCTCTGGGCTTTTATCACAGTGAGTGCCAGGAGTCATTGAAGCATTTGCAGGTTCAGAACCTTTATCTGGTATAAGAACCAGAGCCAAGGCAATTCAATTATTTTGTTAGTGTCTAGTGCTTTCCATATTTTTAATGTCATTTGGTTGTGACTTCAGTTCTCTTGACAGAAAAGGAGTGAGAATGCATGTTGTAGTGAAAAAGTCAGCGCAGAACATCCCACAGCCCAATTTCAAGAAGTGAGTTGAGTTCCCATTCCACCTGGGATGTGTGCATAGCATAGTGACAAAGTGCTAAGTAGCTATGCTTAGCCAATGAAAAGGTCATTATTATTCTTCTCTCTGAAATGGATTAGAGGAAAATTATTTAAAAGAAACATCCGAATAAAACAAAACAAAGCAGAACACACACACACACACACACACACACAAAAACAAAACAAGAAAACAACCAAAAAAACCACCAAAAAAACCCCACCCCACAAGCCAATAAGAACTTCTCGAATACTAGATGTGTATTACTGGTGAGTACACTCACAATTCCCTTATTGTGTGTCCCAGTCATTGCTAGGAGGCGAGAGGATATACACTTGGAGAGGGTGAATCTGCAGACTGTTAAGTTTTGGGTAACATAAATGCATATTTTATCCCTTGACATCTAATCAGCTTCAGATGACACAAACACCTGTTTAATTATTTTTAAGGTGAAAGATTTTCCTATCAATTGATGATTAATAATCTCTAATTGGAAAAGGAAGAAAATGTAAGTGAAGTTAAACACACCCTTTAACACCAGAAAGTATCTCTGGTATTGAAATACTGAGGCACTTGATCTGCATCCAGCATAAAGAAAAATGCAAATACATGAACTAAAGTCACATTGGTTCTAATGATGCTTAAGGCTGTGGTTAAAAACATGCTGTTATGAGGTAGTACTGCGTATTTTCATCTGTTAAAAACACAGTAAAAATTTTACAGACCTTACTTAGGACTGATCTCTACAGCTCTATTAGATGCAATAAACGAATTAAAAGTAAGGAGAAAAAAATAGAGGTATTTGGTAGAAATATTTCAGCATTGTTTTGCATGCTGTAACAAACTGCAATGTGTGCAAGAAACAGTGGGATAGGTCCTGGTACAACAGGATAATATAATTTATTTGGAAGATGTGCCAAGGGAAGGCAGCATTCTCATAGAAAAATGTAGATTTGGAGGAACCAATTAGGGTTTTATTCCAGTAAAAAAATAAGCCATACAATTTCTTGCATCTATGCCTTGCTTTGGCCATTTTGTTGTGCTCCTGGGGAAATAAGTGTGTTTTGCTTATAATAGATAGACCTTTTGGGGGTTTTTTAGCCTATGTTCCCTCATGAGATCTTGATCTACTAACTGTGGCATCAGTCTCTAGGGCAACATATGCAAACAAGCTACAGTAATCTGTTGTCTACAGTACCATCATATTTCATTTTGAAAATTCTGTGAAAATATTTCATACAGAAAAACAGTCCTTGCATTCCCTTATTTGTGAATTGCAGGCCAGAGTGCTCCCATTAGACATAAGTGAAGAACATGTCCAAGAGATAATGTATGTATTGATACCCAATATCTCAACATTGTTCAGCTTGAAGTACCACAAATTCTCAATGTGTTCTCTGACCTGGAGACAGATGTTATGGGCATTTCATTGTGTAGACTTCAGACAGAACATGTTGAAAGGATTATTCCCATATTTTATTTATCTAAATAACAGTTTTTTGCGTTGCTGTGTCCACTCTCCAAAGCTTATAGAAAAAAATAACAGGTAGAGGATGTGATGCCTTTTATTGGATTATAGTGTATAATGTCTGGAAAAAATATTGTTTTCGTGAAAATAAATTATTTCAAAGTCTTCAAGTCTGCACTAACCAACATTGCTTCCATTGAGGCAATATTTTCTCCCCCCCACCTTTAGAAAGGCTGCTTCTTTCATGGGCCCCAGCCCTGCTCTAGGACAATTTTCGCAGCCCAGAGCTAACTTCTAAGGATTTATTTGCAAGGTAGGAGATGATGCAACCCCCACACCAATTTCTTTCAGTTGGTTCATCTCAATGCCTTGTGTCATAGTTGAAATGGCATATATTTGATATACAACCCTTGATAATACATCCCAAGGTTCTGAAGAAGGGAAATAGTTACTGAAGCACTGTTATGCTTTCAGCAAAAGCTCTATTGTTTCACATCAAAAGTATGATACAATAGTTAGAAGAAACTTTATTAAGACCATGATAATGACTAAAATACATTCCATATTTACTGGTGTGGATCTTCTTGGCTGAGCTATGGGGAAAGGGACCATCAAAATAGATAATGTCAACAGTGCTGCTGCTGGGGGAAATTGGTATCATACAACAACAAAAACTCTCCACAGCTGTGCACTATTCTGTGAGATTCTCTTGGATGCTTTTAGCCAAACAATGGCAAAATATGCTTACACTCTCTTGTAAATCTGTCCACAGTTTGGGCTCACTTTGCAAGAAGGTAGGATTTTCACTGTAAGTATGTCTACAGGATTGAAGAAAAGCATTTTGCCAAACTTTTGTGTTGAGCAGGACATGGAAAAAGAAGAGTCTGAAACCATTCAAAATAAACTTAAGACAGACTTAGTTAAGAGTCTAACTTGTCCATTGTATATGTGCACATGCCTTGCAACTTGTTTTTTTTGAAGCAAGGTAGTTAAAATTTTACATTAAAATACGTTTTATGATATGCACTTAACTGCACTGCATTTCTCACTTGTGAGTGCATGACTTTGAAATGTCAGGGTTCTTTCAAAAGGGTGTCTGTGCATGAAGGAGAAAGAGGCTAATTTCCTAGGTTTTTAATAAAGAAAAAAGGAGAAAAACAAAACATAAATTCCATTAGGTAGCAACTGAGCATTATGCACAGGTACCCTTTCAGGCACAGCAACCTTTGCATCCCCTGCAGAAACCTCTTGTCTCTTGAGTTAGTTTTGTGACTCCTGGGTGATGTTCTCATACTTTTTGCTGAGAGGCACTAGCAGATACCCAAATGCACATTTTCCCAGTGGAGTTGCACAAAATGCTTACTGGTAAAAATGGGATTTAGGAACTGTGAAGCTCTTCCATACATCTCTTCCATTTTCTCTAGGCGCTACTTGTCTTAGTATATGATGCCACATCTGACTTCCAAACTCCATCTGAGCTGAATTTTCTCCAGTACACACTGGGCTGTATCCTCCTTCAGAGAACCTGGGCTTAGCAGTGAGCAGGGGAAACACTGAGTTCACACAAAGAGTGACAGAGGAAGAAAGACAGAGTCATTTCCTGGCCTTGAGAGCTGGCAGCAGGCAGGAAAACAGAACCAGTGTGGAAGGAATTTCTGGGCATGCACCTGCCAACTGCTCTTGTCTGAGCATGGACAAACTCAGGGCCTTTTGAAAGGCTACAACTTAGAGACAGAAATGGCATGCAACATATCTGTAGTCCATATTTCACTTTCAACCTGTTATATTTTGAGTCTCTACCACACAAAATAATATATTCAGTGTTACCCCAACAAACAGGTGTAAGGTTTTATTTTTATTTGTTTGAAATGGTTGATCACTGACTGTTACCTGAGTGTCTTTCTGAGAAATGGGTGAGGTATTTTGAGTGACGGTGTCTTTAAAAATCCAGTCTAAGACAGATAACCAGTCTGGAAAATTTTAGCCTGAGTGGTTACTGTTTGACAGAATTTTAAGCCACTGAAAATAAAAATTTATTAGGAGTGTTGGGCAACTTCAAATTTAGGCAGCATTGCCACCTCTATTAACAGTATATGTGAAAATTCAACAGCTAGCTACAGAAAATGAGACTCATGTATTAGAGTCTTGGTCTATTAATATGCATATGGAGAAAGAGAGAAAATAAAATGCTTCTTTCCCTATTTTTTTAATGAGACAGAATCATACGTTAGAAAGAAAAACAGGCATACTTAAGAAATTAAATTGAACCAAAATAGGAACAACTCTGGGTTTATACATTCCCTTGACAAATCTCTCAAGTTTTTATGACTGTATAATCCAGCTCCTGTCACAGTTTTCTGCCATGGCATCTTTCAGATCATTGGTTTTGTGCATAGTTATTAGTCTGATGCTGCTAATCTCTCATTTCTGAAGGAATAAACTCAACTGCTTCTAGCTGAATGCTTATACTTTCTTTTAAAAGGATGTAATTCAGGTGGCTTAATGAGAAAGTGGACTGTGGAGGCTGGTGAGCCTGCCACACCAGGGTCCCCGAGAACCTGCTGGGAAGGAAGGACCCTGAGAGGGACACAAGAGGCTCCCCGGGTTAGAGAGACACAAGAGGCTTCTTTCAAGGAGACCCTGCTTTGTTGTGCTGATGTACCCCTGCTCTGCTCCCTCCATCGGCCCTATGGTCCCCCCCACAGACCCTGTTCCTCAGCCACCCCCCCTTTATTTCCCCCAGTGGCCTCCATACCCTAACCCCTCCTGTGCGCTGCCCCCTGCCCCCAAATGATTTGTCCCTGATGTTCTCTCCACCCCTACCTCCCCCCATACTTAACCCTGAACCTTCCCATGAGTCTTGTCTTTGTCCCTGGACAAGCCACATACTCATCTGGAATAAACATCTCTGTGGAACCCACACAAAGGCCCTGCCTGCCTCTTTGCCATTGACTCACATTAGCAGCTCTCTGGCATGCTACAGTGGATGATCCAGATTTAAATACAATGTTTAAATACAATGTTTGATCTTTTGTACATGCCAGGTGGTCTAGAAATTGGGCAGTATATGGGCAGTGTTTTCCAGTTGTATCTGGAAGATGACTAATAATATTAAAGTCATCTTAAGAAAAACAGTTACTATTAATTAAGAAAAACAGCTACTTCAACTGTATTGGTAGGTTTAAAACTAATGCATGTAGGCCAACCCAGTTCCCCATCCATGGAGAGGGTGTCTCATCCCCACAGGGGACAGGTTTGTATCACAGAAGGATTAATTCACTCTGTGGAACTGCTTATTTTCTCCTCTTAATGTATAGAGAGAACAATCTAAATGATTTGTGCACAACAGGCACACAAGATGGCTACACCTAATGAAGATGAGACTCACTCAGGCTGTGATAATTGTCCCTCTTTCTGCAAGGATGAAGCTTACATAGACATGAATATTTTGTTGTCTTCTCAGTGGTCTCATCAACTATGAGCAACTCAGGTTTGTTTTATCCTGAGTTAAGGCCAAATTCTGAACAGATGTAACAATAAAAACTTGGTCTGCAAATATGCAGGATACAAGTGAGCCCTGGTTCTGAGCCTTCTCTTCAGGATTTTGTGCTTTTTATCACAAGGCGCTCCTGACTTACCTACTGACGTTAACATAGCTCTAGAAAATTGTCAAATCTTGCTTGTAGATTTTATCTGAGGCTTCAGCTAGAAAAAAAAAAGTGATGTGGAGAAGACGTGTGAGTAAAGAATGTACCTTTTAGAGTAAGATACTATTTTGAGTGTGTTCTTAACATTCATGTGAAGCAACAAGAACACAGTAAATATGTGAATATTCCTACTCATTCTGGTCTGTGACCTTTCTTTTTGCTTGTTTCCAGTCTTTGGAAACTAATTCTGCACATTAATTCCTGTCAACAGTAAAGAATCATAAGCATTTTTGCTTTCACCACACACGAAACTCTGCAGCCTGTCTTCTTTTCAAACTCCCTCTGAAACCTATTCTGGTTTTGGATATCAAAAGACTAACCATCCGTTCCCTTGCTGATACCAGCCTTATATCCCAGGACTCACTTTTTTTTTTTCCATTGTCTCATTTAGATTTTCTCCCAGTATTGAATAGCAGAGGCTCTTCTACCACAGGAAAGTCACGATCCCTGGCTGGGACCTTTGGGTTTAGCTGTAGTTTGAAGGATTATGGCACCTTTAGACAGAAAGAAGAGTGGCACTATGTCTTGAGAGAGTCTTGGTCATTTAACCTCCTATGTCCCATCTGGCATTCTCCAGAGCACAAGAGACCTGTGACTGCCTTCCTTACATCTCAATTAAGCAAGCTTCAAGTCCGGAGGCTGATGAACAGACATTGTCTCTTCTCCCCTCTCACCATGTGACCTCTGAAACACACCCTGAGAAACATCTCTTTGTTCATCAGGAGAAAGGCTTTCTCCCTGGTTGTCCTGGGCTGTTCAAAATATGCCGGCAAAGAGGGAAGGATTTCTTCTCCCCTTTTTCCTTGAAGTTATGCAAAAAACAGAAGCATTTATGGTCATAGTTTTCTAACAATACTTCCCACCTTAATATCCCCCAGAGATCTCTTTGTTCACTACTTTTCTTGTCATATGTAAAATGAGAAAGAAGGGTTGTCTGTGCCTGATTCATTCTTTGAAGTACAGCAGTGTAATAAATAACAATAAACTTTGTGTCCTTAAGATGAGAAATCAATCCACAGAGGCAACTTTTAGATATTTCTAGAATAAGAACCCAAGAAGGAGGAAGATTAAGTGGAGAAGTGAAGAACTTGGCTGTCACCTTGCCTCATGTTTGTTAATTGAACACAACTGTTATAAGAGGCAGTGTTCAGCTTCAGGGTTCTTTCTGTGTGGAAAGCAAAGGTGAATTCCTTGATTCACTACAAAAGCTCTCTTCTTTTAGTTGGATTATTGATTTCTTTGACATATTTTGAGCATCTCTTTCTAGCTTCTGCTTTTTTCCTTTCCAGACTCTGCCTGCCCTCCTCTGGTCTTTCCACACCTTCACAGGCAAAGAATTGAAATGCTGAAATATCTGAAACTCAGAATATTTTATAAGAAGAAAGAAAGAAGGTGTGAATAAAATGAAACTGGTTAAGGTACTAATGCTGGATATAATGCCTGCCTTTATCTTAGTATATGTGAGAATTTTCTACCAAATTTAGGATCACTAACCTTTTTCAGGGACCTCAGAAGTCTCATGACGAATGACTGTGTCTGTGTGGGCAGAATGTTTATTTCAGGAAAGGTCAGTGAATGCACACTTCTTGGGTCATAGTAAAGTATCTACTAAAATACAAATCATCCTGTTTTTTTAGATTACCTTTTTCAATTTTAAGATGCTTGTGAAAATTTAGGATTCCGAAGTTTGTAGAAAAATAAAAATCAAACATTAGCATGAAATCAGGAGAGAGACTTGTTTTTTAGTTGTGATGTTTTCACCTTCTCCCCCAAGTTACAGATAATTTCAAATATTCTGCTGGCAATACACAGGGAAAATATCTTCTCAAGTTTGTCAATACTTTTCTTAATTTTTTGTTCCTGCTCTTCCTGACCATGCAATGTAGCTGGGCAGGGATAGAGCAAGAAAGAAAGAATGAAGATATCCACAATAATGGGGCAGAGCTTTAAATTTCCTATCTGACTTGTGATGACAAATGATGTTTCAAAACAATTGGTGCTTGGAATGGACTGATACGTACAAGAAAAAGACACTGTATCTTAGTGATTTCTGTTAGTCTTTCTTAAATTTTAAAATTTGCTGAACTTATACTTTGCATGCTATTCTAAAATATTCACAAAGATCAGTGATGTTCAGGGAGTTCGTACTGAACAGTTGGAAATCTTTCGTGACTGATCCAATCTGACTCACCGTGTCCTCCTCATAAGTGCAGTGTTTGCCATTCCCCAGAGACTCCCCCTTTCACAGGGAAAAGTGTAAAAGCAGCACTTTGGAAACATTATTCAGGAAGACTTTGCAATGCAGTTAAGTACAGTGCAAGGTGGCTGAAAACACAGCCCCCTTGATGCCACTAGAAATCTGTCACAGGATTTTAGAGTGGTTTGTGTTGGAAGGGACCTTAAAGACCACCTAGTTCCAGCCATGGGCAACTTCCACTCAACAAGGCTGCTCAGAGCCCCATCCCACTTGGCCAAAAACTCTTCCAGAGATGGTGCATACACCACTTCTCAGGGCAATGTGTTGCAGTGCCCTGTCACTCTCACAGTAAAGAATTTCTTCCTAATATCTCATCTAACTCTACCCTCCATGCTATTTTAGTTTAAAACCCTTACCGCTAGGTCTACCACCACACTCTCTGATAAAAATCCCGTCCCATCTTTCCTGTAGGCCTCCTGGTACTGGATGGCCACTGTAAGGTCTCTGGAATCTTCACTTCTGCAGTCTGCATGACCTAGCTCTCTCAGCTGGTGCTCAAAGAAGAGGTGCTCCAGCCCTCTCATCATCTTCATGGTCCTCCTCTGGACCCACCCAAGCAGGTTCATGGCCTTCTTTAGATGGCAGAGGATGGTAAAATGGTAACTGGAAGTCACACTTGATACTTTACTAGGAAACTGTATGAAGTAATTGAATGAAATCCTTAGTCTTCAGTAGCTGTAATACATTTCATTTCTAGCTGGCATGTGCACACCTCAATATGAGGTATTTTCTCCAACTAAGTCCTTTTCTGAAGGGCAAATTTAATAAAATTGCATCATATTGCAGCAAAAGTTACCAGCTTTTTGAGTATCTGAATTTAATAATTTCTTAAATTGTCCTTTAGAAATTTTCCAGGCCAAAATAATTTGTCTTAAACTCTTAAACATATTAATCAAACAGTTTCTCTCATTTAAAGTACTGTGAACTTCCTAACCAAGGCAATTTCTTTGTTTTTCGCTTTCACATTTATAATTTCACAGTGATGTGGTCATAAATTAAACATCTACTAGTGTTTCCAATCTTTTCTGATTAAACTTTGTTATTTTTAGCTGCATATAAAGGTCTGCAACCATCTTAAACTCTCTTCTAGATGCTGTAAAAACTACAATGAATGCCAGTCTCTAACTAGATGGGTTTTAATTTGAGGCATATTCTGTTGGTGAGGAGCATGAGTAAATTTCCCATTAGTTTGTATGAATCACTAGTTTATACTGTAACATCCTAATTTCACATCAATTAACTGTGATTATTGGTTTAAGACATTCATGTGGCAAAAGGTTTTGAGAAGGATGAGTAATCAAACTGTTTTGAAAAGCAGCTGTTTTTTCACAGTTGACAGGAACTTGTACTTTTTGCATGAAAGAGATTACAAAAATTTCTGTGGTCATACTTGAAGAAAAGAATCCCCAGTATTTTTAAACTGATGTCTATTGAACTGAGTGCTGTATCAGTGAGATTCTGCATTCTGTCTTCTCAATTCATTCACTAAAACAAAACTAAAAAAAAAAAA
>VZTN01032271.1:120936-139026 GCA_013400515.1 Erpornis zantholeuca
CTCTAAGCATTCCCCTCTATGAGACTGGCAACGGCTCTAAGAATGAAACTGGCCCCTTTTTGATGTCTCAAGTGTCCAGCTAGAGCAGACAGAGAACACCTGNCAATGATAGGCTGGGTGTGAGCTCTGTGAACAGTTTATGATGTGTTTGGGAACCTTAAGAATGAAAACACCTCTATGCCAACTACACCCACGCATGGAACTTACTGGTCTAGACAATATATCTGTGAGTCCACAGCCACCAAGAAGCTTGTGAGAAGGAAAAAGGTATTTTGCAGGACAAATAGTTTTGGGAACTATATGTCCCCAAACTTGAGGGTAATCAGTGAAAAATATTTCTTGAGACTCTCCAGAAAAAAATGGAAATTATTTTATGTGTCTCTATCACATGCCAGAATAGGATTTAAAAGCACTTCCTGGTATACACATATCCATGCATGCACATACGTTTACATATAGCATATTACACATACACCTCCTGAGACTATCAGGGCAAGACTAGGAATAATATTTCTGAGTTTGCTCAGATCTCTGTCTTCCGATGTTCCAGAAGGGAAACAATCACTAGGGTTTAACAATAAATTCTTGGAAAAAATGCAAATGATTTGTTTTATGAAGGTCACAATAATAGCACAGACTGATGAACTAATCCACAGGTACTGTCCTGTCTTACTCCTCCACTGTAATATTTGATCCTCCTGTAGGAGGTGTTTGATATGTAGGTGAGTGTAATATAGTCACAGATACATTGTGCAGTGTGTAGGGAAATGACCTAAACATTCCCCTTATATGTGAGAGACAAAAAGTGTGATGATAAGTAGGAGAAGACAATGCTTGTTTTTGTAGGTTGGTGTGATCATCTCACTGCCTTTTATACTCAGCTCAATTTAAATGTGGCGCATTTAGAGCTGTGAGATCCACAGCTCTCCATTTCCTTGATCTTTACAGTACCTGCTGTAAAGCATCATAATCCTTTGGATGCCAGGGAAACGTCCATGCCCTAGCTCATAGGGCATACATAGTGATAGTACAAGTCAGAGAAGGACTTGTACTGCTCTGTTGTGACTGCACAGCATTTTACCTACAGGAAAATGTGAGCCTGTGGCAGTGCCAGTGGAGTATCCTGGTTCTCTTCCAGGTCAGGCTCTTCCAAGAGACAGGCTGCAACTCATGACATATATCCCAAACACAGGCAAGGTCCTACACCAGCTGCTGGTCCCATGCTCAGAGTACTCAATAGGAGGATGGCTTTTGGGATCCATTTAAAGTGGCTTTGGTGTAAATGTGGAATGGACTAGTGGCCATTTAACTCCCACTCTGTGCCCTCCCCTGCACTAGGCTCTGGGTTAAGTGATTCAGAAATGCTGTCGTAGTGTTATTGCTGCTGCTTACCCATAAAACCCCTAAAAAGTTGTAGCCTAAACCAGTCATTCAACAGCCTCTGCCTTACTCATTGAAGACTGTTCATGCAATGCACACAGGAATGGTGTTAAAACTCTGAGCGAGATAGGCTGCCTTGGCTTTAGGGGATCACACAAGACACTGTGTCCATAAATAGGCTATTTTTCTTAGAAACTTTGCACTCTGTGGTTATTTATCTAAGATCTGTGCACCGTATCTGGAAAGCAAAGCTTCTTCTTTTAAAGTTGTCGCTGAGGTCTGCATGTCATTTATTTTAAATCAACGCAGGANCTATGGTTACAATTATTCCCATGACATCTGTGTAAGCACCTGAAGAGTTACTTTTCTTGAAGGGTTGCATATGAGGCGAAACTTCCAACAGCACTGAAAAGCAAGCAGAAGCAGCGATTTCAGAAGCATCACATAAGTGCTCAGGCAGACTTTTTAGAAAGAAGAGATCTGTGTTATCTTGAAATGTAGTGAAACTCTCCTTTTAAGGGTTACACTTTGACACCAGTAGACACAAATTGCTCATTGGTCCAAGAGCTTGTATGTGGAAATTACTAAAGTGCTGCTTCCAGTCTGAAAGTGAGAGCTGGAGAAGAGCAGAAAGATCACTGTCCCTAAAGGAATGTATCACTTCTGCAGAATGGTTAGACCAAGGAAAGCCATCTGCCAACACTGAGTGTTTTGTTTTTGGAACAGCAGCAGTCATTGGCTGGGGGAGGCTGTGGCCTCAACTCTAAAGCAGAGCACTGTCTGATTTGGTCTTTCTCTTAAAGTTGTGCATAAAATGCCAAGTACTTTAGAGTTTAGGAAGTGTTCAAGGATGTTTGTGAAAATTTGGACAGAAAGACGTCTTACTGTTAAGACAGAAAAATCTTACTGCTTTTTGACTTTAAAGGACACACCTAATATTTGCTCCATGGGTAAAGAAAAGGCTAATATTTAAAGGTCAATTGGCTTTACAACTTTATAATTTAGAAGGGTTAAGTGTTAAAGAAACTATATTTGCATGTGGGGATGGCAAGGCAAAGGACTATAAACTCAGAACAATTCCAAGTATCTGGGCAAAGCACAAGCAAAGTCTTAGAGTGATGCTGATGAAAATAACTGAGGAGTTGAATTCCTCTGCTGCCTCAGGAACATCAGGAGAAATAATAGAGCATCTTCCTGCATCCTCCCAGTCACCTAAACTGCTTTGAGAAATGCATTTGCTCATTTCCTCATTTTCCCACCTAATTAATTCTCCCCATGGCCTCTTCAGCCAGCCTTGTGTATTTCCATAGGGTCTCAGTTGAGACCAGTGATTAAGATGAATTGTGTCTCCTGAAAATCTGTTGTTTCTTTGGCTTGCCCTAGAATTCTCAGGCTGCCTCTGATCATTGTTGTTCAAGTTTTAAGGCAGAATATTTTACTTCTGCAGCATATAATGTGCTCTTATTTTTAGCTTGTTTGGACAATTCCTAAAGTGTTTGTTTCTAGTTTAACTAATTTCTTAATAGCTGCATCTGTTGGTTTGGGAGTCAGTTCAGGAAAAAAAAAGACTGGATTTTATTGTTTATGAATTCTCTGAGTGCATGGCTCTGCACAGATAACTAGACAGAAAGTCACAATTTCAAAACACTGTTGCTAGATGGCTTAGGCTCTATTCCAAAAATAATTAGGCACTTAGAAAGCTGATTTTCTATGAAAATCAAGAATATGCAGGAGACCTTTGACTTGAGATCTCAGGCTTGGAAAATGAATGTATGAATATTTGGAATTTCACTCCTGACTGTGATTCAGTAAAGGGCATCTTGTAACCTACTCATTACAAGTAGTCCCATTAAACTCTGTTTACCTCACCATGAGTGAACTGGGTTATGACCTCAGTGGGGACACCAGCAGTGAGTAATTGAAACAGATGGACAGGATGTTAAAAGAGGGAATATTCTAATTGTATATGACTATTATCTCAGGGTCTGCTTTTGTTCTCTATCATAAGCCTGGTAAATATTATTACTGTTTCAAGTAACTAATAGAAGATAAGTTGGCTTGGTGTGCTTTTCACTTTCTTATAACTTTGCTAAAGTGTAGTTACTTGGACTAAAATTGTTTAATCTGTTTCAGGTTCTTTGTGGATATGTTTGTTTGGTTTTATTTCCCTTTGGATTCTTTGAAACTGCAATGTGGAAAAGGGGGATAATAGAAGAAGAAGGATGGGGATAATACTTTTTCCTTCATCCTAGAAGTTTTTTGATGGGAAGCCATTTTGATGAGAAGCTTTGGCCCTTACTGTCTTTGAAGTAGGGAATAGAAATTTGGCAAAGGATGGGCTTGCTATGCAGAGTCTTTTGCTGTCTTTGTAAAAAAGGGCCAAATCATGTGTGTCTGAAAAGAATCCTTTTCCACAAACTGAGACATTGTTTAAGATCAGGGGAATCAGTTCCCTGTCTTGACAGAACAGGACCCATCCCAACTGTGCACAAGGATACCCATTACCAGAGCTGCAAGGTGGAGCAAGGCTTCTTTGGAACTGGTCTTCCTTGTATCTTGTTCCCTGGGACCGTGGTGGCAGTAGTCATGGAAGATTAGAAAAGATTGATTGTCTCTTCTGTCAGAGTTCCTCTGCTGGGACTGTGTCCAGCTGAACCAAGGGTATGATTGGAGGTGGGAACAAACTGTCCAGTACCTCAGGGAGAAGAGATGAATCTCACTAAGAAGTCTCAAGCGTGGGATCATTGCAACTGCATTGGAGATTCATCCAGAAATCAATCTACTTGCCAAAATCAGTGTCCACTTTCTATCAAAATCCACAAATTAATTTTTGTTATCATATTTAATTTTCTATGCTACTCTCTTAAGAGTGAAAGAAGAAAATGGGCTCTTCACTCTTCAGAACTTCAGGGAAAACCTGGTTTGAAGTAATTGCTTCTCTTTGTTGGAGTTTTGCCAGCACATCAAAGCTAATATCCCTCCTTCTGCAAATAAATACCAAGGGATCTTTAATTAGCTAAAATGACCAGCAGTCAGGACCTTGATTTCTCACTTAATCTGAAAATAGCATAGTCCCTTAGCACACTACTAGAACATTGGCATTGTACCAACAGAGAGAATATAGTGCCATTTACTTAATCATGCACTTCCTGCAGTTTCCCCTCCATTTCTAGTTGAGTTCATCTCAACAGCTGGAGAAGGGCATTGTAATTTCTACAGCCTGTGGTAAGGGACTTCATGCTTTCTTTGAGCTGTTTCAGATATTGGATTTGTTCACTCAAATGTTAATACAGCAAACTCTAGTGGTCAATATGGTGCAGTGGAAAGGAGTGAAAAAGGAAGTCCCAACCTATCTGCTATGATTTATCCACAGGTGAAACTTGGGCCCCACCCCTTGTACTTGTTCTACACCACAGACTGCTGTTCTTAGCACAACTCTTTAAACTAACACCTGCACCGACAGAGAATAAAGGCTGAGCAAGATGTTTGCAGGAGTCTCAGTGAGGTGTTCCAAAATCTCTGCAAGTAGTCATAGAACCACTGTACTAGCAACCTGTATGTGTGTCTGCAGGAATGCTTCATTCCCACAGCTCCTAAGAATAGATGGGAAAGCTCTAACCTTGCAGATTGATTCATCTTTGCTTTAGGTGTCAAGTCAGAATTAACAGAATTTAACACTTCAAACTATCATTCTGATAGATCTCTGATCTTGAGGTATTCATCAGTGGATCACAGTAACATAGCAAATGCTGAGATGAGCAGTTCTTAAAACAGCTCATTGCTGTGTCCTGCAGGAAAGACATCGCAGTGCCAGTGAAGGCTGCAGAGTGGGTGCAGCAGGGAGCAGAATGCTGTGGTGGAATTGGACACAATGGGAACATGCTGCGCCAAGGGCCAACTTCCTGCCTTTGCACAAAGGCTTGTGACCCATTTTAGCAGAGGTCTGTTTGGTTTTGATTTTAACTGGCAGTGCTAAAGTGAAAAAAAAAATAAGAAAAGAAAGCTATAACAAAAGCCAAATATTCTAGTATAAATAAGTATAATCCTGTCCAAATCAACAGAAACTGGCTTAATTCAGAGGTAGATGTCTACAGAGATGTCAAGTAGTTGTCGCCTTACCTATAACTCATCTCTTGGAAGAAACAGCAATAGGATGTCATGTCACTGTTAGCTAGAGTCTGAATGTGATGACCCCACAGCTGCCTTTTAGTTCCTTATATTTCTAGTCTGGAAAGTGCAAGAAAAGTTCATTCTAGGAAAGGCAGGGTGTGGGGATGGTGGGGGCTGGTACAGTTTCCACCTATTTTTCTGCTTAGCAGCTCGTCCTGCTCTCACCAGCACTGCAGTGCAGGGCCTGTTTTCCATGGCTTCTGACTTCTAGCACAGGTGACCAACCACACATTTTAAATTTCTTAATTCTTCTGCTCAACACTTGAACAATTTCTTCCTATAGAATTCTACTAGCATTGTAAAGTTTTTCTAAGGATATCCTGAAGCCTTAAAGCACCACTCTGAGTGGAAAAGGAAAATATTTTTATGCCCAGTTTACAGACAGGGAAGTAAAAGTTCTTAAATTACTTCCTCAGCATCATTGTAAAACTAGGCTTACATGAAGAATAAGTTAGAATGAGAGCACAAAGGTTTTGTCTTCCAGCCCTGTATTTACTTCCATGTTTCTCTTTCTTTCAAGAGACTCTATGTTATAATTAAATTAACAACAAATATGATTAAATAAGTGGTTTAGTTAAGGTTTTCTGGAACATTATATATAGACTGCTTTAAAGTAAGAGTCAACTTTTTCTTTCTCTTTCCTTTTTTTTTTCTGCAGTAAGCCTCCATTTCCTGCTTTCTTTGAAAAATTGTACTACGAATTATCAAGAGGTCACATATTCTAGCATTCAGCAGGAGCTGTCGAACCTGCAGTAAATATTCTCTTTAAAGTAACATCTTGCGTGTTTCGCTTCACACATGGCCCCTGGAGCTTATAGGTCAAGCACAAATACAATGGTGGTCTTTCATGACCACAAGAGTTTCTAAATTGCTGTGTTTTGCATTCTCTCCATCTGTGTGACTTATTCTGGTCTTATAACTTTGCAAAGAATGACCCTGGCATATTTAGAATTTTGCAGTTCACACCCCTCTCCCCTCAAATGTGAAATGAATTGGTTCACAGCTCTTTGCAGGATTGCACGTAATTCACTTTTGGAGGTTACTAATGTTCTTAGAGGTCTTTTATAAGCTGAGTAATTCTATGATTCTGTATCTGTTCTAGGTCATACCCAGTGTCCATCTAGCCCAGTGACCTCGTGTTAGCAATGTCCATGCAAGGACATTGAAGAAAGTAAGAAAAGGGCAAATATGCCAAGTCTCTGCAACCTCCCAGCTTCTAGGTCAAGTGAGTAATTGCATAATTTTCTGATGTGAGCTGCATTGCACCCAGAACCATAGGTATGGCAAAAGAAGGTTATAAAGAAAGGATTGGGGGTAGTTTTGATGAGTATAAACTACATGTTTTCGATTCCTACATGGAAATGATTGATTGGTTAAGAGTAAAAAGTAGAATTGACAAAAGCTCAGACCCTTCCTTTCCCTGAGGTTTTGTGGCTACAGGGATTCATGGCTACAGGAATTGGAAGATCAGGATGACAAGAACTAAGAAAATCAATGCAGATTAAGAAGTACAGTCTTTTACCCAATATTCATATATGCTTAAATATTAATTTTTTTTTTGTTCCCCCAGAAAGAGTAAATGAAGATTTGTAATATTTTTTAACTTCAAGTTATTAATGTCAACAATGCATTTAAATGATAATTAAGTCACTGCAAACTCCTTTCGGTTCAAAGAGTTTTAGCACTCATTATTCTGAATGCTTGTAAGTATAAGAACTATCTACATGCTACCTGAGCATTGAAAGGTCCCACACAGACCAGTGTTGATCCTGATGTGTTGTAGGTATTTGTGGGCCTTTTAAAGAAATGATTGGTGACATTTACAAATGAAAAAGCAGATGGATCTCAGCAGATTAATGTACTGGTCTCTCGTTTTGAGGTTTGGTATCAAAAGAACTGAAAAACCTTTTAAAAATGCTTGTGAAACCAAGTCTTACTTGGAACTTCAGAGCATCAAAATTTGATCTATTGTTATGCCTTTTTTTCTTCAATATTTAGTGCTACATACGCAGGAAAAGTTTGCATGGTGTTACTGCAAATTCAAACCCACTTATCAGATCAGACTGTACATATACGATGCAAGTTCGATAATGATAAGATCATGAAAAACCCAGTTAGGGTTTTTCAAACCATATTCTTGGTTTCCCATGTAGTACTCTATAGATCCACAGTGGGCCTTTCCTGAGTTCACTCCAGCAAAGAAATTGTCCACAGCACAGGATTCCTACAAGGCCTCAAGTGAGATCAAAAAGTATCCTTTCTGGAGAAGAGGCATATAAAATTTATATGCATATATGCATTAAAGAGGTTCATGGCTGGTGAAACTCTAGATATCTATTTTTAAATCAAATAACACAAAAAATACGTTCCCCATGTAATGTTATAGAAAATCTGGCCACTGACTTCTTACAAATCTATCAGGAGATAGGATTATTGATCTAGTAATCTGATTTCTTTGTACTATTTAATTTCCTTTACATCTCTCTACATAAAAGCAAGCATTTCAGAAGGGAAACCCTTTCTTTGAAAACTTTGAGTCAGGAAGAAATCATTGCTTCATGGTTAAGGTACTATATTTGTTCAGCACCAGTACTGTTCAAAAGTGTCCACTATATTTCTTCTGAATTTGTTCAATACCAGTTTCTCTTAAAGTAACTCTACAAAGACTTCTTTGGACCCAAGTTTTCTCTTGACAAAAATATCCCTGATTGGAATTGCATTCTTTGTCTAAATAGTTTCTCTGTGTTCTTACTCAAACCAGTCTGTCATCACTCTCCCTCATCACAACAAAAATTGCTTCTGTAGCATCATATCTGCATCTGTTCTTAGATGGAAGCCAAAAGGTAATGACAAAGGCTTATCAACATCCCTTAAAAACTAGAGGAATTCTCCTTGTTTCTTCCCTGTCTTTCTAACACGAGAGTCTTCTGAGTTGCTGAAGCTCCACATGATTGCTAAGATGACCACATTTACAATAAGCGAAAATTTAGTCTTAGCCTTGAGTTTTCAGACCCACTCTTCCTTCCACAGACTATTGGAATAAGTCGTATGGACTGCAGTTTTCTTCTCTTTGTTTTGGAAGACACGGTGCTCACCTTTTCAAGCTTCAGTTTTTCACTCTTTTTCAAAAGGGATGTGCACCAGCCCTTATATACAGAATACCAGCATAACAGGGCCCTGGAGTCATCACAATGGTCAATGTTTTGGCTGTATAGCTAAAGACCCACTAATGGTTTAATTCCCACTGAATGAGAAAAAGAAAATTTTGGAAACCTAGAATTACAACTTACTTTCAAACCAGTGCGATACATCCAGTCTCTTTGAGAGCCAAAATTATCAAAAATGTTTTAAGTTTAGTTCATTTTGTACAGTAGTTTCCTAGATAGATCAGACATTCCAATCTTTTTGAAATGTTCCACACTTATCCTTTCATGTGTTGGCCAAATAAAGCCTCCTGAAACAATCCTGAGTTTGCAAACTGATCAAAGAAGCTGATATTGATTTTTTTGTAAAAACAGTTTGTCTTTAAGATGCCAAACTGGCTATAATTTCTGTGTAACTTGAATAGTTTTCCTTGTTTAGGGAATAGAAGTCGAGTTTTGTATTTGACCTTCAATGAATTCCAGGTGAATATTTAACAGTTTTGATGAATATTGAACATTTTTGCTAGCAGTAGTGCCTGAAAGGTATTCATTTATAACTCCATACTGTGCTGGCTCTTTACAGCATATCAGTTTTACAAATGCCAGAATAGACTCAGAGTGATCTTTAACATCTCTGATGTATGATGTGGAATAATGGCATGTGCTGAGTAATCTGATTGACAACCTGAGACAGTCAATCAGGGACATGTATCTGTCTGTACTTTTCTCTTTAACACTGTCTTGGCTTCAATCTGCCTCAGCTCGTGGTGAGGGAGTTCCGCATTGCAGCTTAAATAAAGATTGGTTAAAATCAAGTGAGTTAAATTTTGTCATTGAAACTGGAGGACTAGATTGCTAAAACACGGGAAAAATGAGCATAGATTTTAGGGAACTGTTTTGGTTCAAAACTCCAAAATAAAACCTGTATATTGAAAATAAGTGATTTGATTTCAGAATTATGGTGCTTTGCTTACTTAATGTAAAAAAAATTCATAATGATAAACTTAGTAATATCAAGCAGTTTCAAACTATGGTGAAATAAAATGTTCTGCATTGAGTTCACTTAAATGAACAGAATTTGTTTTACAAAGTTATTCCTTGTAATTTTTTTTATGGTGATTCAAACCAAAATGGTCAGAAATTTTCAAAACAAAAATTAAATATACCCCAAATATTCCCTCAATTGTAATACTGAAAAAATTTACCATGAACCAAAAATACAGAGGTTTATGTCAGGTTGCTGCAAGAGAAATAGATTTAATGTACAATGCATAGTAGTGTGCTGGTATTTGTGAGCAAGGAAACAATTACCTCACCAAGTGCAACTGCTTAATGAAGCTTTTTTAAAAGCCCACTGTCATAATATTTATCACATGAACTGGTTTTGTTTACAGTTTATTTAAGAATAGCTTTTAGTATGTTTAATGTTATACACTCATGTATTTTTTGTTTTATAGAATGATAGGTTTCCTCATAGTACAGATTTCAAAAAAAGGCATTAGATCTATGAAATGGACTAGTGTGAAGTGTTTTAGTATTGAATATGGGTCTTCTCTTTTATTACACGTGTTCTCTGTGTATAGTATTCTATGTTGCAACACTTATAACAACATTTCTGCTTCTTGTTTTGAAGTCAAGAACAAGAGCACCTAAAACATAGATGATTAATCCCTGCATGATCATCCCGAACACCTCAGCCAGTTGTTTATGTTCTTTAGACAGTCAGTGGAGAGAAAGGATTATCTCTGGAAGCCAGGGATGAATGTCTGGAAGTGTAGACAGGGAGCTCCTCAGTCACCAACAGCAAATGGCCAGGAGCATGTCCCCACTGCAGGTCCCTGCAACTCATAACTCTCCACTCAGTCCCTGCAGCCACTTCTGAGGTTAAATAACCTGTATAGCAACACTATACACTTGTGTAAAAGGGGATGTGACACCAGCATTCACTTCTCTCATGGTACTTTAGCAACTACTAAAAGTAGGAGATCTTTTGTATGCAGGCATGTTGATGTGTAACTTCAGCACCATGGGCTGGCCTTCACCACCAGGCTGTTGAATATTTGGGAGAATCAGAACAAGCAGAATTACCTTCCACATCTCTTGTTGAGATTGATTACTCAGATATGCACAAAGTTTGAAGCAAATGAGAATTTGGCAGGGGCAGTGGAGGGAATAGTAGTTGGAGAATAGCTGAAACTGGCAAGCATGGTCTTCTGGTACCTGGAAGTTTGTACATACAACACCCATTTGATAAAAGACAGATACTGTGGGAAGCAGAGAATATTCTTATATCTGAGATGGTTGACTGAAAATGCTATGGAGCAAAGTTAACTCCTTGCAATGGTAAGAGAGAGATACAGGATGGAAGGATTCAAAGCCAAAATGAGGCTAAAGAATGGAAGTTATAGACTAGGCTAGAATAATTTAAGCTGGAAGGAAGATACGGTGACCATCTAGTCCAACTGCCTCGCCATTTCAGGAATGACTAGAAGTTAAAACATGTTATTAATTACAGCATCCAAATGCTTCTTAAACACTGGCAGGTTTGGGGCGTGAATCACATTTCTGTTTCAGTGTTTGATCACCTTCTCGATAAAGATGTCTCAACCCCAGGGAGAAGAACTCAGCACCTCCATCTCCCCCTTCCCTCCTCAGGAAGCTATTAGAGAGCATGAGGTCACCCCTCAACCTCCTCTACTCCAAACCAGGCAACCCTAGAGCCCTCCTGCTCCTCACAGGACATGACTTCCAGCCCTTTCAATGGCTTTGTTGCCCTCCTCTACTCCAAACCAGGCAACCCTAGAGCCCTCCTGCTCCTCACAGGACATGACTTCCAGCCCTTTCAATGGCTTTGTTGCCCTCCTTGGGATGCATTCAAGGACCTTCACATCCTTCTTCAGTGGTGGGTCCCAGCCCTGCACTCAGGGCTCCAAGGCTGAGAACAGTGGGATAATCCTCTTTTTTTCCCAGCTGGTCATGCTGTGTTTGATGCACTCCAGGATGGGGTTTGCCCCCAGGGCTGCCAGGGCTCACTGATGGCTTCTGGAGAGCTGCTGCCAACCTGCAGCTAGATCTAGATCTAGATCCCTGTCTGCAGGGATGATCTCCAGTCACTGCTCTCCTAATTCAAACTGGTGCCCATTGTTGCTGCATCCCCCATGCAGAATATGGCATTTGATCTTGTTAAGTTTGATCCCATTAATCAGTGCTCCAACCTCCCTATCACCCTCTACAAGGGGAACCACCTCCCAGTCTAGGATCATCAGCCAGCTTGCTAGTGGTGCATTCAATTACCCCTTTGGGTTTTCTACTCCCCCTTGCACTGAAGAATGAATGCCTTTGTTTTGCTTTAGCCTGTTGTGATCAGTGGAGTAATACTGATTTATAGGGAGGAGAGTTATTGTTAACATTAACCATGTAATGGTTCATGTAATATCTGGGACAATTTATGAATCATTTACTAAATGAAAGTAGAGTACAGCTAGATTGGCCTGGAACATATCTGTACCCTGCTATTTCAGGTAAATAAGTTTAGGGATCAAGTTTGCTGGACCTGTGACATCTTGGAGAAAAAACAGTGTCTTTATTTTAGCTTAACAGTGCCTTCTCTTTGGAAGAATCCTTAAGCTCCTTTGCCCTGAGTACAAATCACTTCTCTTTCTGTACATTTGGCAAGGATTTAAGACAGGAATTTTCTCCCTCCATTACAATTTTTCCGTAGCTACTTTGCACATAATGATGTTTTGATCTGAGAAAACAAAGATTTAAGAAGAGACATGAAAGGAACATGACATTGTGACTATTAACTTCTTTTGTGCTAGGAAACAGTTTCTTGTTCTGAAGATCTTCAAAACAAACAGAACATTAATCCATTGAGAAAGGTGACATAATAAAATCCATATCTCTCCCTTGCTTTCCCCAATATAAATGATACTATTTTCTACAGAATAACAATCCAGATTTTAATATGGGAAAAAAGGTCTCCAAAACAGGAAATGCATGCGTCACTTTCTCTGTTCAGGCACTTTAGCAGACAAAGATGCTCAAAGTCTGAACTGATGAGTTTCTTTGGCAGTGATTATCTCACAAAAGCATTTCATTAAGTGGTGTAGGGGATTTCCTCTTTACTTCCGCTCCAGGCTTACTCACAGATCCCACAGATGCAGATCTCTCAAATGACAGCCTTTTTTTCCCTTCCCAAACCTCCAAGAATTTAAAGATTCCTTTTAGAATAATAATTTCCCTTTTATTGTGACTCAGACTTACTCAGTCCAATCCAGCCTGTGCAAACACACATGCAGCTTTAAATTAGCATTTGCGAGCAAGCTGGGTTTCTTTGGCTGTTTGCTGAGACTTGGCAGTTTAGTTCCTTGAGGAAAAAAGAAAGAGAGATTCACGTCTATTTATGGCTTGATTTTCAGACATGCTGAGTACCTCCTGTGGACTCTGAGAGCTGTTCCTCTGGAAATCAGGTCACTGATGTGATGCTGGAAGGAGAAAGCACAGGGAAAAAGAAGGGCTCTGATTTTCAAACACAAGTGTTTATACAGTTTGGGGAAGAGAATAAAATGAATAAATAAACCTGTTTTAAAATGTCTTGTTTGGAACTATGACTGAGCTCCATATTTCAGTCTGAGTTCACAACTGAAAAATGCCTGTGTGCACAAAAGCACTGACAGTCACCTATTTTGTAGCATAACCAGAATATGTCTTGCTTCTTTCACCAGCCAACTTGCTAGTAAATCACTAAAAGCTTTACCAGTGCAAGTCCCGCTGGAGAGGTTCTTGTTCTCCTACCTACCTCAGGTTCCTGTTACTGCCTCCAGCCAGAGGTGCCTGTCCTCAGCACGGTACAGAGCAGTCGCTCAAAGGAAACAATCACTAAGTTATTCAGTCTGAGTAGACCAGCTAATACATGTTAAAAAGTAGCTCTTTGACTAAAATGCAGTAGGCAGTGCACATGTCACCTGCTCAGCTGTGGGATCTGACCAGGGTGGTGTTCTTCACCGGAGGGAATATCTTTTCTTACCTAGTTTTGAAAAGCTTACTTTAATCCATTTTTTTTTTTTTCTTTGTGGCAACATTAAAACACAGCAGCATGGAGAGTAGTTGTAATGAATCCAAACTACTAAAGATTTTAAAAAAGGAATGTTTTCCAAAACTTATGATAGTCAGTTCATAAAGCAAACCTAAAATTTAGGTCCCATCTCTACTCCATATAATCGCATTGCAACAATGCACTGGTCCATTTCTTATTAAGCATTTAAAAAGTTGTGTATACATTGCAGACTTTTATTCTGTCACCATCTTCTAAGGCAGTATTAAAGGTGAGATTTCCAAAGGTACTTAAGCTCCCAAAGTGAGGATTTCTGATTTTTAAGGACGTAACAGTTTTAGGTAAGTTGTTTTGTCTAACAGACTTCAATTAAAAAAATAATAAACAAACCCAAACCAACGTATATTTTTGGGATATATAACTTCTTTTAGCTTTTCTAAAATTGGAAGATATTAATAAAAGTGTGGTGGTTTTATAAATTTTCAATGCAATTTAGTATAAACATATTCCTGCAAAATAGGCCCAGTGATTTCTGTTCTTCGTTATCTCTTAGATACCCCTCAGAGTCAATGAGAATCAAGTATTCAGACCTCTCCAATACCTCTAAGCTCTGCAGTAAATATTTAAATTCTGTGGCTGCTTTGGAAGGTCAAGTTCCCTTAAATGGAACAGGAACAATTGCTATCATGTAAAAATATTGGGGGGAAAAAATGAATAAATTTGTTGGTTTGGGTCTCCCTGCAGGACAGAATGAGGCTAATAATTTCTTTGCCAATAGATGCCAACAGAATAAAATACCTTGCCACTTGTTTTTTATTGATTAAAAGAAAAACTAGCACCCTCACCCTAACAAACAAAGAAAAAACAAACAAAAGACTTATTTTGCCAATTGTGTGGCAATATGCAATAATTAGGATTTGGAATAAAAGCCCAAGTGGGTAAAACTGCTTCTGAGTGTCTGACCTGCATCCTAGTCCTGCCAGGTGGGTTTGAAACAAATTCCGTGAAATTAGGGATGAGTGGAAGGGTAACCCTTATATTTCTGTCACCTACCTATGAAAGATATAGCATCTTTTATAGCCTTTTTTATCTAGGATAATAAAAAAAGTGTAGAGATGTCTTGTGGAAGTTGCTTGCAAAGCTCTTTAAACAACATTATGAAAAAAATAGCTCTTTAATAGCTCTTTAAACAACATTATTAGAAAACCTGTTCATGACAGAAGAGGAGCAAGATAAGATAAACATTGCCACACTGAAAAGCTATTTATATCAGGAGAATATCCCCTGATGGAAAGCAGGTTGTAGTTACCCTTCTCAGGCTCAGTTTAAAAGCACAGAATGGCATAATATTAATTTTCTGGGCATAGAGCAAGCAATATGGGATACACCATGTAGTCACTCCAAGACAGTATTGCAAGGTTAAATAATCTATGTGAAATGTTCAGAAGCAAAAAATTTTAAAGCAGAAATTTCACTAATTGAAATCTGAGCTGGATATACAACTTTAAAAATACAGTCTCTATGTATACAGGAAATTTAAGAATTGTTATCCAAAGCTGCTCAGTTTCTTTTGTGCAAGAGCATCCACAGGAGGTTGGACTGGTCCCTGCTCTCTTGCACTACACAGCTGTGCAGAGATCAGAGGAGGGCAACAGCAACAGGGATTTACTATGCATGATATCTTACAGATGTAGCAGTCCAAACAAGAAGTCAAATAAAAGTAATTGGGGGAAAATGAGTATTGTTTATGTTTGAAAAGGCACCAATATCTTGATCTTTTAGCAATAAATCAGATCTTTAGCTACTGATACATTTTAAACCATAAGTTACTTATGTCTGTTTATTGGCTAAAATTGTTTTGAGCCAAATTCTGAATTTCTCCTGGCTTCTGTCATTGTTTATTTCCAGGAAGACTTTTGGCTGACTGGGCGACTGATTGGTGAGAATGAAAATGCAAGATGCATGTAATGACAGGAGGGCTGGGTTTTCCTCCTGGTTTTACTCCCAGAGCCTATGTGATTTTGGACAACTCAGTGCAGCTTCCAATGCTTTGTTTCTCTTGAAGATGAAATTCCAGATGTTTTTCTTGAGATACTTCCAGGCAGACAACACCTGGCAATAGTGAATTTCCAAGCAAATTCCACTTCGTTATCCAGTCTCAGACAAAACTCCAGACAAAGCCAAAAACCTCTCTCAGCCTAGTCCCTGCTTGTATAACTAGAAATCACTTTGATTCCACTTTATTTCTCAATATGAATCAAACAATAATTCCTAGAAATGTTGTTCTCATATCGTATTACAATTATGGCCAAATAAAGAACATAATTCAAACATGAAGACTGAAAGATGTCCTGAGATTCTTTAAAACACCATCATGTCTCAATGTTTGAAAGTCTCTGTCCAGGCCTAAAAAAGGCTCTTGGAATTATTATCTCTTTCCAAAAAGTGTAACACTTTGTCATGTTTCTTGAAATCTTTTCTGCTCATGAAGTCATTTATTGTTGATGATGGTTTTTTATTATTAAATGTTGAAGGACTCAAGAAAGAACTCACATCAGGTTCAAGACTCTGGATGTTATCATACAGAAGGGAGGATTTTCCTTTTTATGGCATATATTTTTAATATCTCTCCACCTCTCAGGGCCTGTTTATGGCCTACTTGAATATTTTGTCTTCTTTCTTCAGCAGAGATGGAGTCCTGCATCTTAATACTAGTGACTTTCATATAATTGCTGCTCTGCTTATACTAACTCTCAAACATCTTTATATATCTGCTCTTGAAAATTTAGATCTACCAAAACCCCTGCAAGAAATCAATCAATCCAAACATGATGTTATACTTGCTTTCTTCAGGTGAGATCTGATCTTGTGCTGTTTCTTTTTCTTGTCCCTGCTCATTGCAGAGGAGTTGGATTAGGTGACCTTTAAAGGTCCCTTCCCATCTAAATTATTCTATGATTCTGTTACTCTTGGGGAGTTAAAAACGGTAATGTATTTTTCCAGACATAATATTTGTAGTTTGTAGACAAACCTACAGCAAACAAGTTTGCCTCACCCTGAGCAGTGAAACAAGGTGTTAAAACACCAGTTTGAGCAGGTGCTCGAGGTATGATTAAAGAGTTCCTCCTGCTTCTTTCCAGGGTGGTCCTCCCAAGTCAGCTCAGGAAAACCCCATCACTTCCCTGGATAGCCTCAGTGCTCAGCCAAGCTTGCTTCTGCCTAGCTAGAGCACAGTTATCAGTCATGGCAAGTACTGCTCATCATTACAGATGTTTAAGCTTTGTCTTCACATTCTGGTTGTCAGTGAAATGGTTAACCTTGTTGCTACTTGCATTGAGATCACCAGACTTCACTTTTGTGCTCACTGAAAAGCAGGGAGATAGTTCCAATTTATATTATTATCTGAATATTCAGGCAGATTTTGTGTACCAATTACAACCTCTTTAGCTAGAGGTTTACTCTAAAAGACCCTGGGAAAGAACAGTACTACTGACATAGCAAACCTAAGTAATTTGTTCAAGTTTAGACACAGGCCAGAAAAATGTGATTAAAAACAAAACAAAACAAAACAAATCCCAAAAATTTTAAATGACAAAGATCTTAAAATAGGAGTCAGGAAAGAAAGGAATTCTGTGAATCCTGAAATCAGAGCAGGAAGTTTTGAGGATTTTTTTAAATCTTTTTTTTTTTTGTAATTATAGATCCAAAAAACAGGGTTCGAGTTACTTTTCTGCTAGAAGATAACAAACAGAACCATTGACACACTCATTTGGTCTGTTTTAGTCATGTTTCTTACTAATTTTTCCGTGCAAACCCTTCCCCTGAATATCTCCCACGGTTTGAACTACTTATCTACAGGTGGTAAAATATTTTCTGCTTTGAGATATAGAGTGATATTTCCCACTCTTTCCACCCACACCTATGGGTTCTGAAAACCAGTCAGCCAGCAAAGCAGGTTTGTTTGTATGTCTCCAGTCTCCTCACCCCTACAGCAGCCTACAAAAAAAAGAAGCGTGAACTGACCTTCTTTAAGTGAGCAGTGATGTAATGATGTTTGTTAATAGAGTCCCGGGGGTATCACGATTGCAGGACTTTCCATTAGAGTTCCTTTTCTGGGTCTTCTCCAAGAAACAAATCCAAATGTAATCATCTCATGTGCTGCAATGGAAACAGCCCCAGAGTATCACTTGAGTGTTTCAAATCAGGCAAGCCTAGAAAATTAACAAAATTATGCTGTGTGTTTTAACAGTGATTTCCTGCAGTACTTTCCTTCGTCTTTCACTGGCTTGCAAGAGTTCCTGATGTTTTTAAGAAAATACTGAGTTGTTGGAGAGAACAAGA
>VZTN01032272.1:675-56067 GCA_013400515.1 Erpornis zantholeuca
CTGGGCTGGGGGTGCTCCTGGCCAGGTCCTGTCCAGCCTCTCATCCCCAGCACCCCCAAGGCCTTCTCACAGCACTGCTCTGCATCTGTTTGTTCCCCAGCTTGTGATGATACTGGGGGCTGGCATAATGAAAGATAAATAATTAAGTCTACAGAAGAGGTACTGGGGAGATAAGTGATACATGAAACACAAGGGATTTGGGATTCTTACTTTTGATGTGGGGAAAGGAAAGTTAATAATAATAATTAAAAAAAAAAATAAACAAAACCCAAACCAAAAAAAAAGAAAAAGAAAAAGAGAGAAGATCAATATCCTGGATGCTTCTAAGAAAGGGTTAGACAAATACATGTTGAAGTTGAATGGATAGTTCCAGGAAATAAATTAAATTATCTCCAGAGAGGTCTTCAAGCCTTAGACTCCTGTGGCACCCTTTCATTGAAAACTCCATCCTTGAGGAGACTGTGTGGGTGCAGGTTACCTGAGCCAACATTTAAGTTCAACTCCCAAAACCAGACTGCACTGGCCCTGTACCAGCCTCTCCTCATCACAGAAGGACAAACACATAGAATGACAAAGGCTAACCTTCACAATGACAACATCAAGGACACTGCTTTAATGAAAGCAAAAAAATAAATACATTTTGCTCTCATCCAGGTCAATGTCTATTACCTTCTCTCTATCTGCTTTCCTGCAGACACATTGCTGCAACTGCCACTCCAGCTAAACTCCTTGTGCAGGCAGGACTTTGGTCTGAGGCTATCCATCATATCCAAAAGAGTCAGGCACTACTGGGTCGTGCATCCACACCACAAGCATGCTACACCTGGGTCCGGGTACAGAGCAGAGATTCCTGTGTAGGGAATATGTTTGTGGACAGGTAGTAAAGCAAGCAGAGTTTTCTCCTCGTGTTTTCTCTTTCAGGAGTGTGTTTAGATGCTATTTTTCATTTGCCCAAACATCTCTTCTGACAGGCTTCCTGGAGAGGATGATGCAGCAGGAAGGTCCCAGAGATGTCACTCTAAATGCTGGGACACCACAACACGAAGGCAGTGCTTTATGATAAGCACATGCCTTTTCCTTTGATCTTCATTGTGACTTCCATTTCAAAGCCTCAAATCAAATAGATAATTGAAATAGTAATTAAAAAGCAAGACCTGGTCGTTCTCACATTCACAGCTGTGCAAATCTGGTGGAATTCCGGTGCAATTATTCCTATTTAATTGCAGTGGAAATGAACTGAGAATTAAGTCTACTGTATCTATGCCTTTTTATATCTGCAAAAAAGCAGTCTAACACATTCAGATGTTTTTATGGCTCCATGAAGTCTTTAACAAAACTACAAAATCACAGAAAATGGGAACTGTGAAACCCACAATAAAGTTCCAGTATCCAAGAACATTCCAACATCCATTGATAAAATTGTAGTTTTCAAGTGGCTGATAAAGGTGCTACTTTACACTTAAACATTTAAAATTTAAAATAGGAAGACCTTACAGCATTGCATATGTATTTTTAAACACATACAATGCCAGTTCTAAGCAAGTTTTGAGGTGTAGGAGGGGAAATAATTTTGTATTTTTACATCAGTTTTGTCCAAATTTCTAGAGTTTTAGCCTAATCCTTTCTCAGGAGAAAATACTTGTTGATTATTTGGCAATAGCAGCCAAATTTCTTCCATTTTTTCTTTCTTTACTTTTCTCTCTGTACAGTGACATGTACATGCCTTTCAAATTCTGCTTTTCTGTGCTAGGAAAGATGCCCATGGCAGTTTCTACTATAAATAGACAATGACTGTATTTATCCCTCGTGTGGAGGTGGCAGTTCATAAACATACATGTGTGCTGTATTTGAACTGTGCAATGAGATTGTCCAAGAACTTAAAAATTAGCAAATACTACAGTTTCAGGGTTTTTTCCAATTCAGATTATAATATGTACTATTCCTACATGTAATCTTCAAAATGGATTTAAAAAAAAAAAAGACAGAGGGAAAATACAGGACTTTTGAAATATTTTCATTGATGTTTAAATTCTGTGCACTTTAGCTAGATATCAGTATATTGACATGAAAATCCAACCAGCTTGTCTCCAAAGACACAGCAGTAGTTGTGGGGACTGCAATGAGAGGGAGCATCTGGGAAACAAGAAAAACAACATGAGTAAGGATGTTTAAAAAAATTAGATGTGTTGCTGCCAACATTTCTGTGATTTTCTTTCTAAGAAGATCATGGCACTTTGGGACATGGTATAGCAGTGACCTTGATAGTGTTGGGTTAATAGCTGAACTTGATGATCTGAAAGGTCTGCTCCAACCTGAATGATTCTATGATTCTCTGATTTTTTGAACATGTTGATGTTACACCAGCCTTTTACCCAGATTGTTTGTGTGTTATATCCAAGCAAGAAAACAGTGGAGATCTTCAGAAGAACCATCAGTGATTTAATTCAAGGAAAATCTACTTTGTGCTTCAGTGCAAGGCAGGCATAAGGAGGAGGTCAAGGACTTCCCTCCTCTGTTTTCCTAGCATTCAGTCATAGCAAGCTCTCAGCAGTTCTGGTTAGTGTCAATACTCAGACTGTACTTCTCAAGTGCAGACAAAACACAGTTTTCAAGAGAACCTAGTGCATGAGGAGACCAAGAGCTCCCTAAGGCTGGATGAATACCCCAGGGTCAAGGATAAGCAAGGTTCCTGTGCAACCATATGTGTTCACTTTGGTAATGCTCACACATATTAAAGATGACATATTTTTAATTTTCAAACAGAAATCCTGAATTCTGATCAACAAAACATTTTTTTGCACCAAAAGAGAAACCTCTAATGTGAGATAAATAGTAGATATTAATAAATTATGAAAATGAAATGTTGCCATTTCAATCAACAGTCACAACAGGCACATCTCTATTTTCACAGCAATAATAGGTTTTCATGGTGATATAAGTGGTTTGCTTCAAAGACATGATTGTGCATTTTAAGAGTAGTTAGGTCAGACCTGCAGAGAGCAAGAGAATGGTAAGCCTGAGTCAAAAATGCCTTTTCTTGAGAAGGAAGACTCTGACTTAGAGTCAAAGTAAATGCTGAAGAGAATCTAAACTATTGTGGCAACTTGGCTTATTTGTCAAGAAAATTATAAAAGAGAAAAGTACTGGAATTTGCTAAAGCAGATTTACCTGACTGGGAGGTATTTGCCTGCAGACTTGCCATGGAACAGCTCCTACATTAACAAGAGCTCTCCCGTCAATGTGTGTGTAGCGAACCCCATACCTATTAAGCAAATAACTAATGTTTCTAACTAGGTGTCAGTACTTGAAAGTAAAAACAAAGCTCATGGATTCCCACAAGATTTCTGTCAAGATACTCTTTTTAACTGAAAAATACATTGCAATTTATACTACATCTGCATTCAGATAGGCATAAGGGAAGTTTGTGATCAATGCAAGGAATTATAGGACTTGGCATTCTTGTTGAGTGATGCATAGGAATTATGTATTTTCCTCTTGCAAAGATACTGACTGTTTTGTTAAATGATTTTAGTTATTTCAAATGCCTCTCAAAATCTGTGGTGCCTGTTGTACCCATTATATATTTATATTTTAAGCTGTTGAGAGATGTGACGAACATCATTCACTAAACATGGATTCTCCCTGCTGACTTGATGATCTTGAGTAGCAGGTAGTTCAGGAAGGAGCATGGTGCTTTGTCTTGTTTTGTGTGTGTTTACAGCCTCTCAGTACACCCGTGACTTAAGTTACATTATTTAAACCAGTTCAGCTAAGCACACTGAATTGCCAGTTCTAGTCAAACTTTCCAGGAAATGCAAAGCACAATTACTAGTCCATTCAAATTCTTGACTTTGTAAAATGCTTTGGCACCCAAAGTGGTGCTCCTGCTGTTAATGACATACCTGCAGAAAGCAGTAGTTCTCTGGAACTATTTTGTCCCTGGAAGAACTTTAGGGCAGTTAGCTCTTTACCTGCTCTTAAAAAAAAAATAACCAGCTTTGATCAAGGGAAAACTGGAGCAAAATACCATTAGTAAGATCTCATCCTAACTGATAAATTTAAAATGGAAAGATGGAGCCAGAGGCCCACAAACCCCTTACTGCTTTTGGAGGGGCCTGCATTCACTGCCCAGAGCCCGCAACAAACAGGGTCATGCTAAACAAACAGAGTAGCACTCTACTTTTTTGGAAGGACTAATCAGTAGGGAGGCAAGTTTCTGTCTGAGGGGGCAGTTGCTTAGGGAGGGGCAAATGCAGCAAAACTCAAGCCTTGAGGTTGTGTGGGCTGGTCCTTGCTAGGTATGCAGCAACGGCAGTGAGTGTCAACACTATTAGTGCCCAAACTGACCCTGTGTGTGACCAACATAATGTTATTGCCTTGACACACCAACAGCCCGTTGTCCAAGGTCTCATTGTCAAAGGACTTCGTGAGGCTGGTCCAGCTCCCTGAAGGGCAGCGCCTTCCAAAGTATAATAAAGCCTTTGCTTGAGGGGTAGGCAATCTTTGCAGAGATCAGAGATAGCAGCCAAATGAAGCACTGGGAGCTGGATATCAACCCACCATTCAGAGAGCTAAATACAAAACAATTTTGCTGGACCCACCTTTCTTACAATTCTACATTACTGGTGAACAGACATAATTCCTTTTCTGTTTCTGCAATGTGGGCACCTCTGGGGCTTCCTGGAAGGGCTTCAGGCCCCTCTGTGGACATGGAACCTCATCAGTCCTTGTGCTGCTGCTGCCATCCCAGTGTAAGCATGGAGGTGTCCAGGAACCCCCCTGAATACCCGGTGACAGAATTTAAGGATGGTGCCTGTCTGAAATTACATGAATCACAATGTCTCTGCCTGGTGTTTGTTGCCATATATGGATGTTACTTCAAGGATGTTCCTGCATTGTGACCCAACGTTTAAGTCATGTCCCAATGGACACTTCCCTGTGCCAGACAGAGAGCAAGGACTCAGATCCCAAACTTGCTCACAGCTCTTCTTTTATAGAGGCAGTTGAGTAAAACGGTTGAGGTAGCTTACTTTCTTTCATTTCTTGTACTTACAAACTCATGCAGTAAAACAAAGGTGCATTTTTCTGAGGCCTGCACATTAGTTTTGTGTGGAAATACACTTTTTCTGCCTTTCTTTGCTGTTGTCAGCAGACTAAATTAAGGGAAGAGCGGGAGCACTTCTCCTTCCTTGAAGTGCATCAGCTCTGGATATTATACTGTGCTCACAGCAAACTATTCTTACTAGGTCTTTTCAGTTTGTGAAATTCCTATGTAAGGAAGGCATAGATAAGCACTCTATCACATCATAGTAAATGGCTTGTCCCAAGCCACCTGGGAAGACCAAAAATCATATAGATGATGTAATGCATGAGAGAGAGATTGCAAGAGAGATGCAAGGAGAACATGCAAGAATTATTTGCCTTCCCTATGCATACTTCAGCTTTAGAGGATTCATCCTAGTCATTTTACGTATTCATAAGATTTTCTAAAGGAATATTTGGTAGTATTTCAGAGTAATGCATGCTAAAACAATTCACTTTGAATGAACGAGTCCATGAACTGTCCGTAAACATAATAAACCAACTTGCTTATATTAGAAATAGTCCATTGTGAGCAGGTATCTTTTTATGTGCACAGCTGGGAAAAAAAATGGAAGCCTGATATTTATAGAAGCAGAAGTTCAATACTCACATCTTCAATCTGAGTTTAGCATATCATTTCAAACAAGGTAAAATGGTGATGGGCAGGAATCAAGATCCCACACAGTATCCCGTGCAATTCCTTAAACTTCCTGCCTTGTTTCCAGAAGGGAGTCAAGTGAATGGTTTGAATGACTGAAGGGAAAAGGTTGGTCTCTCCAGAGGACTACTTGGGTAAGCCCCCCACCCATGTTCCCCATACAGATGGAAGGAGAAATCCAGAGGGACTCTTGATACCTTTTCTTGTCATGACTGTGGACAGCAGGGCATGTCCATCATATCCACAGCCTACCTTTGGATATAATAATTCATTCTGTGGGGAGGCAGAAGATGACATGGTGCAGATACAGTGTTGGGAAAATCGTGATCTTCTGCCACTTGCACACACAGTGGCTTCAGAAATGGCAGCTACAGGTGTGGCAGATGGCTGCTGCACTGAGGAACAGCCAGAAGAGACTGCTGCAGCTCACTGTCAAGGATCTGGAAAGAAAAAATTTCGAAGCTCACTGTTGACGCAGTCCAGCTTGCCTTGGATTGTCATTGCGACAGCTGTCACTGCTCTAAGATGTGAAGCAAAGTGTAGGGCTTTGCACTGTGACATTCTTGGATAATCTGCCTAGCACAAGGTTCATCCCAACCACTTGTGGTGAGATGGGTTTAAGTATTAAAGCATGGCATTTACTATCCTGGTGCTCTTACCACTCATCACAGTCTTTAGCTGCAACAACTACAGATGATAAAATTATATACAATTTACCTCTATTTGCATGATCACAACCAGTAATAACATCTTTATGCTCTTATTCATTCAAATATTTTGAAATGTGCTATACATCACTACTATATAAAAATTTATCATACAGAAATGAGTTTATACGGTATGAATTTGTCTACACGGAGAAGAGTGAATGCTCTATACAAAGTCTTCAAAAGAAAGCATTAAAAATTCTCTGGACAGATAAAGACATCATCTTTTAAAATAGTGACAAATGATGTTACATGTTTAAAAACATGCTTTCTACACATTTTTTTAATCTTCCCCAGTTGTATAGCTCACTATATCTATACAGTACCAAATATCCTTGGGAGACTTTTTTGGAGGATCTGCAGATACAAACCTTCCATCAATAGAAAACTCTGTTCAATTCAGTTCTTTCTCACAGTGTTTGGCATGCATTTCTGAACATGTAAAATGTGTCTTAACGTTAATTAGGAAGCTGCTTTGCTCTCTGATGTCTGGTACACACTGGTCTAGAGCAATGGTGGAGGATATCCACCCCTAATCACCTAATCCAAACTGAAAAAAGGAAAGATAACATCGTCAAGAGCTGACTGTTAGTCAGAAGCAGTGCCAGATGACCTGGAGATCTTCTTCTCTCTCCATGGCTTACATGAGCTAATGTAATAGGACCTGTCATTCACTGAGTCATGTTTTTGAGCTATGATTAATTTCTCTGTATCCAGTGGCATTAATGTTGAGGCAAACAAAAATTGCCCAAGTCTGAAAGCTTTAGACTTTGCATATCTGGTATGAGGGACCATTAAATCAAGAACACTAATAGACATCTGTCTTCTTTTCTAGCCAAGAAAGTGAAGAAGACTTTGTAGTCCTTAGTCACAAAGGATTTTTAAGTTATCAAAGACGAATTTTGCACCTCTTTGGGGAATCTTGGGCAGAATGTTAACTGTAAGGTTAACAATGTCACTGCAGATATAATATAGTAAAAGTGAAATAGCCTTTATAGGGATTGACACCACATTTTAATTTTTTTTTTTTAAGAGTAGAAAGAACATCAAACACACCTTAGAAAACTCCTGAGGCATTTGACTTGTGGGACAGCTCCAAAGACAGCATGCAACAGCCAGGCATTACTTCTGCAGCCAGAAATCAAAATAGACTTTGTAAAAAACTTTCTTTCTACTCAGGACTGTCTGGACTTAAGTCAGTTACCAGCAATGAAGAAAACTGCCATGTGGTACAGGTAAGTCCTGGAAAGCAAATTCTTTGTGTGGAAAGGCCTGTTCCCAATGACAGCCCCAGAGAGGGGAGTTTTCACAGCACTGAGAATGTAACAACCAGTCTGTTGATGGTATAACCACAGGTCAGCCCAGCTGGTTGGTTAGCAGTGAAACAGCTAAGAAATATGGTTACAAAGGACATATCAATACAGCAACTAAAATCCTGCTGCCAGCTGAGAAGTCAGAAGTCCCACAAGGGATACAATGAACAGTGCATGCCAGTACTGAAGCTGTTTGGACTGTAAAATCTAGGAGTTCCAGAAAAGGAAACTATAGGGTGGAGCCAAACTTTTGAAAAAGGCTTGGAAGGTCTAGCCTAGAGGAATCACAGGTCGCAAATAGTTTCCAGGTCATACAGAGGTGGCTTTTCAAGAGGGAAAGTGAAATGGCCATGACCAAGGAGTGAGGATGGAAATCACCAACCATGAACCAAAGCAGGGAGAAACACTTTCCTTTTTTCCTTTCTAGACCCCACCCTGCGAGGCTGAAAGAAGGAAAAGAAATGCAATTTGTCATGTCTGGAGATAGATGACAGCACGTTGTCTGACAGGCCAAGTCTCCTGAGTCTGATTTAAATACAATTGCATGGCTTGTGCACGGCAAGCACAGTTCTCCTTCCTACAGCTTAAGTCTCTCCCTCCCCTGTAGACACCAAGAACAAGCAGTGGCTGCTGGAGAGGATGCAAGCAGCAGCACAGATGAGGGGATGGAGTCTGGATCCACATGAGAGGCTGGCATTTGCAAACTGTCATTGAGCCCTTCTGTGAAACTGAAGTCTGCATCTCATTGTGCAGTTATGGCTCTCAGTAAGCATTTCCAAGAGCATAGCTGGATATCCTGCCAGCACAATGCTCAGCAGCAGCAGCAGGATGCTCTGGGGTAGCTGGAAGTCAGACTGTGAGCATCACGGTATCTCACTGGACTGTCTCTCCTGTCATGTAGCAGATAGTTGTGCTATTTCTGTGTACCCATTTGCTTTCTGATCCCATTCTCTGGAGATCTTAGCACTTTCTGTGACTCTGTGCCTGCAACAAGAGTGTGGAAAAGTTATGTGTCTCCCTCTTCCCAATCTGTTTTATCCCTGCAAGCTGCCTAAAGTGTTTATGGTTTGGGAAACCCTGGTCCATGGGTATGGAGAAGGAGGAAGCACTAAATACAGCAAGGTTCAGAAGCTTTTGTGTCAGGTGACTTGAAGTTGAAAGGACGAAAATTCACCCTAATTTAGCCCTCTCACTTTGCTGCATTTAAGGCCCACTCCCACAAGATTTTTGTGGACATTTTCTATTTATTGGAAATTGCTGAAAATGGTGAGATAATATTCCTGACAAAGAACTGTTTCCTTTTGCTAAGAAGACAGAATAATGATGTTACACATAGATACACAGTGTCAAGATTTACTACTCGAATGTCTCTTTCACTTCTGCTTAATCGATAGTGATGTTCAACAAGGACCCTTAGAAATCTGTGCTGAATCCAAACTGCAAGAATGTTGCTCAGATTGATAATACACAACTTTTGTATGACCCCATAATCTTCATGTGGAATTTGGGACCATATCAGTTTGAGTTCAGCTCCTGGTCAACTCTCATAAGCTTGAGTGTGGGTGAAATTGTATTTTAAGAGATGTATTATTTCTGAAAATTTCCTGTCTGTGTGTTTACCCTGATACAAATATGTGCTTTCATCCCCATATGAGGGACAGATTGGCAGAGGCAGTAAACTGTCTGACAAGACTCTTTGCACTTCAAGGAGCTTCCTTAAGGAGGAGGCCATGCCCTCAGCTACTCTAACTCAATGTCAATCCCCTGCAGTCTAGCTGAGCAGCTCTGGAGGAGGAATGGGTTGAACCCTGCTTGAAGCTAGTCCTAGGCCTGTGATGGTGGTGCTGGCTGTGGACAGGATGGGACAGCTCTGCTGGAGAAGCTGTGTCAGTTTACACCACCTGGGCATATGGCCCTGGGCCCTCTCTCATCCCATTGACCAGGAAAACACATCTCAATGTGGAGATAACCCAGAGACCGGGGGGCTTGAAACATGCAGAATACTCTCTCAACATGAGCGTGTATCGTCTCTCTTTACTCTTTGAGGTAAAAAACGGTAGCTGGGAAGCTTTGTTACTTTGCTACAGGGTCAGAACCATCCTCTGCTCATCAGTGTCCCTCTGGGATCAAGGGGAGTTTTCAAAAATGTTTCAGGCTCTGGGAAGCACAGAGAATTCACTAGACTTTTTTCCTTTCATCTCCCTAATCGAGCTCCCACTGAAGCTGTCTGGCAGACTGCCTCTGTGCACAGAAGCAGGCAAGGCTGCATCTGCTGAGGTGGTCCATCCACTGTGAGCAGACACTGAGAGAGCAACCTCACCATGCACCGCACACCGTTTTGGGGGTCAGAAAGAGAGTGTGGCTTGCATGCTGGTGGCAAGATTTGTTCAAGGTCTCCACACTCCCACAGTAACAGCAAGTGTGTCTGGAGTTGAAAACAGGAGTGCCTGGTCTAATCCAGTCCAGCAGAGCTCTTGTGCTGCTGGCTCTGAGCCACGTGAGACTCACAGACAATCTGACCTGCGTCCCTGCTCTAACTGAGAAGCTGATTTTGAGCATCACACTGTAGGTACAGCAAGACCTGAGCCAAGCACAAAATGTTTCCTCTTCACTTGATTTCTTTCCTCTGTGTCTTCATTTCTCTAACACAAGACATGATGAATATTTAATTTTTCTCCTTATTATACTCTGCACTGCAGGTCTGGCTTTGCTTACCAGTGTTACTATCTGTTACTCTTGGCCAAAAGTTAAGGGATATTTTGCAAAGGGCATTTTTCAAAATACACTTTCCTCTTTTCCACTCTTTCTCCCTTAAATATTTTGAAAAGCTCCTGCTCTCCCTTCATAATCCTCTTCCCTGCACCTCAGTGAGCTAGGCTGTTTTTTCTCCCTGCAAAGCCCAGACAATGAATACACAATGGTGAGAATTGGCTGAACAAAAACACTGACTTCACCTTATGTCAACTGCAGATAGAGTCTGATAAAATGAAGGTGTTTAGCAGGTGAGGGGAGCAGTGGGTAGAAATATATGTTTGACATAAGCCTGGCAGCTATCTGCATGTTGAGTTAATCATCTGTGTTGCTGAGCGATGATCATTATTTATAAGAACACCACAATACTGTGAAAAGAGGGTAGTCTGTCATAGTTTGTACATTTCCATGTGGCCTGCTGAGTGTCAGTCTCTGCTTTCTGCTCTGGCAAAGTGTCCTGCTGCCTAAAGATGGTGCTGACTCACTTTTTTTTTCTCCTCTAAGTAACACAAATGAGAGGTGAAGTTTTTTCCCCCCACCCACTTCTTTTGACCTCTTTGGCCCTTGCTGTAGACGGTTTCTTCAGTTGTGCTCTGAAAAAATGTCTTCACAAATGTGTGGTTATAAAAGTGTATGCTCTCACTCCATCATGCACAGGTTATTTGCATACTGGGATTTCAGGAAGTTCCACCCACTAAGTGTTTTTCCATGGCTTACATCTGGATGAAATGAGCTATGGGGAGATGAATAGTTTGTTTTGATATAGCTTAAAAGAGTTCAGTTAATCTTCCTGGAGGGTTTTAAAAGCATTTTTGAATCAATGTAGTGATTTAACTATGCAGCTAATCCCCATGTAATTCTTTGTCAGTTATGAAATGTATAAACTTTCTTTATTTAATACAGATAAAAAATATATTAGCAATATGGGATAGCGGATAAGGTATTTTGGTCTGCAGGAGGTACAAATCAGAAGACAGACTGATTTCCACCAGCTAAATTACTTGCTCCATTGACTGTCTGCTTGTAATAGGCTGAGCTGAAGGCTCAGAAGCCCAAACTGACAAAACTCAGAAAACAACAAGAAAAGAGGAATGCAAAACCTGACTGGAGAGAAGAGGTTTAGGAAAAATGATTCTGATATATTGAGAAAGATCTGAAGTAGAGAGAGTGTCACTACATTCCAAGCAGTACAAAGAGGGTGGAGGCAATGACAATGGTGATGATAGGACACAGGGCTAGAGGAGAAAACTACTGTCAGTGGACCTGCAGACCACACCAGTGTCCTAGTTCTGGCCAGAATAGGCCTAATTTTTTGCAGTAGCTGGGAGGAGGCATGGCTGGGGACATGGAGGTTATTCTGTACCACCTCACATAATTCCTGGGGCAAAAGGACTCTCTTCTGAGATAAGGGGTTCTGACTGGAGGAGAAAATGTGATGAAAGGAGCTGTCTATTATCAGAGGGGTTTTTTGTATCTTTTCTTACGCCTTTTGTTATTGATATTACTGCAGTTACTTCTTGTTTTCTTATCTCATTGTGGTTTTCAGCAAATAGTTCTTATCTCAATGGAGTTTTTAAAGGTAACACTAAAGTAGAGAACACCATTCCTAAACCACAACAACAAGTGGCCTTCACAGTTCTGTCTCAGCTTTCTCATGTTGCCAATGTGGACTTCACCTCTTCTTAGTGCACTGCAAATAGAGAAAAAAGGTGGGGGACAGGCCTTTCCTTCTCCCTTGCTCCCCGCAATATGACCATGAAGAATGGGGAGAAAATTGAGAAATGTCTGATAGAAACACTTCAAAAGCATGGGCCAAACAGAGAAGATGTAAACACAAACTCCCTTGTCACCTTTCTCAACTGTAAACCTCCTCTTAAATTTTGCCCTTCATAACTTCGGCATCATCTTCTAGTTGTCTTCCTTCTTGCAAAGATACCTCCCTTCACTTGTTTCAGGCTTATTGGCTACTCATTTTATTTTGTTGGAGGACTTGTTTGTCTGTTTACTTCTTAGTATGCATAAGTATGCATTTATTTCAGTTGGAGTGAAATGTCAAAATCCTTTAAGCCACTTTTCTTTTTTTCCCCTTTGTATCATGGACCTCTCACTTTCCTGTGAAAGTTAGCATTTTTTGAAATTTTGTGTATTTCAACCAATTGGTAGCTAACTTCAATCTCTTGATGATACAAATCCCCAGTAAATATTTTGGATTTAAAATGTCTGGTATTTTGGAATTTGGTTTGTCACTTCCAAAAAAAATGGCTCAGATTGCTCTTCTGAAATTCTTTGAGTTGCCTCACAGGCAGTTCCAATCATAGGTTGTCTTCAGGATCCAGAACAGGATTGTCCATTGAGATAATGTGGCTGAAAGTTAACATTCAGAGGAGCATGTGTGAATTATGAATTCAGGATTGAATCTTCCATCACTGGACCACTGAAACAATTGCTCAGCTGTCAATTTGAAGCCAGAATTGTCATCTCCACTAATGGTTTTCATAGGTGGCCATTCCCCGTTGCTTATTTCAGTAAAGTGCTTGTGAAGGTGACATTTGGGTTATGACAGACATCCTTTTATTTTTCTTGTTGCAAGCTTCAGGATGTGACAGCCCATTTTCAGCCATTAACTGATCTTGGGCTTCTGGTGTGTCCAGATCTTTTATTACCTGAGAAACATAGTTAGAGGGTGTTTAGGAAAGCCTCAGTTTCGACATGTTTGCTGGAAGCTATTATGCTCATTCCAGACCATTAAGTAAGGACTGGTAAACCTAAGGAAAGAAAATAGTTCTGCACCTGGATTTCCAGGTGACACACAGTTTTTATGTCTGAGAAAATAAAACCAAGCCAAACCAAAGCAAACTCTGCTCTAAAATATTGTAGTGGCAGTTGAGGAGAAAGGTAATTTTCTGCACCATACTCCCTGCTCCTCAGTAGGAATAAACTCACTTCACTTGGTTGCTCCATTTTGCATTGTCAAACAATAAATACATATATGTCTACACTGGCTGTTCTTTAGTAAATTCATTAGTTTACAAAGCAATGCTTAAACAGTAAACCTTAATCATTTATGCATATGAGTAGCACCAACATATTGAAGCGTTCTCTAAAGCACTTCCTAATGAGCCTCCAAAGCTCTTTTCCCTGGTGCATTTTTCCCAGTTAGACTAGCTGTGCAAATCCTGAGCTCATTTGTATTACCTTCCTGAAGGAAGCAATGCACTGAATATATAATCATTTGAGTATCTTCTACTATTTTTTCAATTCCAAAGCATGTGTTAGGTCAAGTTTTGTGACTTTTTTTTTTTTAGAATGTTACTGTTACTGTGATTCTCATTGCAGGAAGCAAAAAAAAAATCAGCAGCTGATGGAGGCTTTGCAGCCTTAGTAATTCAGCCAACTATTCTGAAAGATGTGGTTTAGCACTCACAGCAATAAATGAATGGATGACTTGCACAGTTGTTATGCTTTTGATTTACACATCAAATTTCAAAAGTTTTGTCTTTGAAGCAAGAGTTGTTTGATTTGGGATGGCAGGAAAGATTGGCTGGTTTCACCCATTTGTTGGTCATGTCTTTCTAACAAAACCCATGATGAGATAGATGACTGGTGACCCGGTCTCAGTGTGTTGTTCTGCATGCCACACCTGTTTTGTCTCTGTGCTTCCCTTTGAATTTGTGTACCATGGACCCAAGGGCATTCATCTGACACCGGCTGCTAACTGGAAGTTCAGGTAATTTTTCTGACCTATTTTGAGATTGCTAAATTTCATCATCAACTGAACCTGAAACACCTCACAGTTACAGGCCTTGGCATCATGTTCCTGCTTTTAGAAATCCTTGCAGTAGATTATAAACACTATGAACAGAGGGAAGAAAAGTAATTTAAAGACGAATTTGTTTTGAAAAAGGGTGGATGTGACTGGGATTACTTTAGAAAATGAGGAGGCCGGCTCAACAGCACTGCAGCAGTAATGTGGTATCAGCTGCCAAACTGCCAGAGATGGTGGCCAGAAAAGTCTTGGATGGCTTTGGATGTCAAGGCCTAAGTGTTTCTGCACTTCGTACCGGCAAAGGCAGGGAAAATGCTGCTGTTAGACTAAGTGGGAGGACAACCAAAGGAGCGGAAGAAGATGTGGCTACCTTAATGATACCGGCTTTCACTATAATTGCTACCATTTCACCACTTTGCCTTTATCAGGGAATATTTTGAATAGCAGAGATATCCAGGAGTGTGAGGTGCAATGGGACTCTCCAGTGTCAGACATGGCTTCTATTAAAAGTGGTGTGAGGGCTTCTATGTACTTTGAGGAGTAAACATATGGATATGAAATACAGGATCTCCTGTATCTCATATCCATAGTTTGGGTTTTGTTACAAAGTTCAGCTTGTGGTTTCTACTGATTTTCCATGTTCTTTTAAAGATCCCCTGTGCTCTACAGCCTATGGCAGAACAAAATTTCCAAGTGGGTGAAGAACATGACACATCTGCTCTGTGTCAGCAGAGGTGCACCTAGAGCAGCTTAGGCCTAGCCCTTGGTGCTGTAGACCAGAAGTTTTCTGATAGGATGGCTAGTCTTTCAAGCCTCTGCATGGACTTCTCTGTGAAGAGTGCTGACCGCCCTGGTTGACCCAGTGTTGGTCTGGATTGACTATGGGTTTCAAAGGTCTGAACTCATCTGCAACTTGTTCTTCCTCTTGCAACAGCTTTCCAAACATCAGTAACTTCTGCTACTGAGTGTGAGGATGGGATTGCCTGTCTCATGTTCCCATCTCTTTGGCTGACACCACGGCCCCTTCTTCATGTCTTACGGCATAAATTATATACACATTCACTGTTGTGCTTTGTGGAGTTTTTCAGGTACGTCTGACTTATTCAGGGATCTCAGCTTCTCCTTCCTCCTACCTTGGACTTCCCTTACATGCCTGTGTTTATCCACAGGCCTTTGCCTTGTCTAGCAGAGAACAGTGCAGCGCTACCACGTAAATTTTATTACCTAGCCAGCTGAGATACAAGTGCCTCTGCATCAGCAAAGCTGTGGGTGAAGTCTTTTTTTCTGCTAAAAGCAGGGTAGTTTATGTTTCCAGACATCCACACAGTCCATTATGAAGATTTTTACCTCTTTACTTCTAGATTTTTCTCACTATTTAATAGCACTGTCACCCAGAACAGTTAGTTAGCTTATTCCTGCAAATTTGCTACAGATGTGTTTTAAATCTCACTACAGACTCATGGGAAATTTGTGTTCCTACATCTGTTTTGGCATGGGAAAATCTGATCTTCACTCTGTGAGAAACTCTCAGCAGAAGGGACAATAGTCAGCCATAGAAAACTGGGACAGGACAGAGAAGAAGCTTTGCTCTGGCACATGGATGTTCCAGGTCTGGGTTGGGCTGTATCCTTGGGGAAGCAGCCTGAAGATCCTTGCATAGCTAGAGCCTGTGCTGTTTCACTGCTAATGAATAAAGACTTTTATCCCTTGAGTTTGTGATTTTTCCCTTGAGACAGTATCAGCAAGTGGGATTTCAAAAGCACAGGAAATTGCTTTACCCTCCTGCCACTGAAATCACTGAATGTTTTACCCTTGGGATCAGTAGGAGGAGAACTAGGCCCATACTGAGCTCTTCCGAAAATCCCATTCTTTAATGAAAAGAAAAATTGGATGTTGATGGCTGTGTTCTAAAACCTCTTCATGAAGATGGAATTTTAAAAGCAAGGACAGGTGCTGCAATTGCCTGTGTGACCTACCATTTCATCCCCAGATGATCGTTTTTCCTTTGTGAATGATACTTTTAATTGCTTGTGAGATACTATGCCTCATCCAGAGAACATTAATGTGACAGAGCAGAGACTATGGAAAAACTGGTAATCTATATCATCTTCAGAATTTGGCTATTCTGAAGCTGTCTTTGTGTTGCAGCATGATAACAGAGAAAAAAATAGGCCTATGTTGTGATTAACACTGAGACAGACTAATTGTCCTTTCTTTTTCTCTGTGAATACAGTGGTTAAGTGAGCAGTAGTAGCTCCCATAACAACAGAAAAGAATTCTGAAAGAGCATATGTTTCGTCTTAAAATATTCTCAAATGAAGCACATGTTTACATTAAATGAGAAAACACTGGTCTAGGTAAAACTGTTTGGCTTAATTTCTGCAGAAATATAGGCTAAGCCAGTATACAAGTTGAAAAATTGATGTCCTTTTCTTCTGTTATGAAGTGGAACAAAATGAATGGCATTCACCCTTTGAGAACACACTACTCAAGACAGTCAAGGACAATGCAGCCTCCACACCCTGAAGTTTTGCTGACAGTACCTGCAGAGTGAAAGATATGAAGTCCCATGTTTTCACAAATTCATCAGTGTTTTGGGAACCTTCATGCTGAGATGGAGTTTTACTCTTTTCCCCCTACCTCGGTGGACTTTTGCTCAGCAGTGTGGCCACTTATAGCTCTGTTCAGACTGCCTCTCCCTTCTTCCCTCATCTGCTTAGTTCTCAGTACTGCACACTTTCTTCTGCAGACTGATCTGAGAGTCAGAATTTTGTAATGCATGACTTATGCACCAAGGCTGCATCTGGCATATGTGTAACCCTTTCAGTTGCTGTTTGATCACCTTTTTTCATTTCCAGCTAAAAAGAAATGAGAAGGAAGTGCTACCTCAGTGAAGGTAACCGAGAACTTCATGGTATCTACACAAATTGCGTTCACTCTCAGTGAATAGAATAAAGAGTAAAAATCCTGTACCTGACTTCTGATTCTTTTTCAGGTGAGTGGCTGCCCTGAAGAAAGGTTCATTAATGCTGGTAACGTTGAAACAAGATTCCAAGCTTAAATACTCACCTTGACCCGTCTCTGGCTGAACCCGGACTCTAGTTGGTAGAAGAGGGTGTGTGAATCATCTTTGTCTTCCAGCTGTGTTTTGAATACATTATGGGTCAAGGCCAGCTCATTAATTTTTCCTGCATGTTCCACCTTATGCTTAGCCTGAGCTGTCATATGTCCCTCTCTGTTTGCTTGAAGACAACAAACTAAATCCCCACTGCACAGATATACAAATGCATGAGAGCTGTACAGTGTGGTTAAGATTCAGTAAAAAAACCCATATATATAGTAACTTGCATGAACTATAACAATTGCTTCCCTCTTGTAATTTGTAACTCCCCCAGGATGTCCCAGTCTATGCCGTAGCTCACTGGGACATGCAGGTAGCAACAGGGGCAAAGTGTGAAGGGGTCATGTAAGAAAAGGCTACACTGTCTATTACAAGAGCTCTGCTGAACTTTTTTATTTGGGGCAACGTAAATTTGCCAATTAACTTCCTCCACTGTTCTTGGTGTGTACAACTTAACTCTCTTTAACTCTGCTGTGCCTGACTGCCACTGCAAGCCAACTTCAAAACAAGGAAACATTTTAACAATGTTTTTAAATGTCTGGTCAGGCTGGTCTCTGCTGACCTCAAGGTGACAGACAATCCACCTTATGTGTAAACTCTGATATACCAGCCACTGAGAAGCCCAAAGGCTTCTTCCTGGCCTGAACAAGATAAATATAGGCATGAAGTAAATTTGGTTATTTGTTTCTACATGCAGATAGTATTGAAAACTTTGACCTCTGGGAAGAGGACACTGTGGTGCCGAGTTTTGACTGACACGAAATTAGCTTGTGAAGCTAAGGAGAGCTCAGTCCTCCATGGGCCTTCGTAGTTCCCTTTCCCTTTCCCTTTCCCTTCTCCTCCCCTCCCTTCTCCTTCCCTGTCGCGCCTGCCGCCTGGAGAAGGGAGCACGGAGCGGCACCCGCGCCGCACGGAGCTGAGCTGCGGTTCTCATTCCCGGCACTCGAGGGCAGTGTTGGTTTACTTTTGCAGTCCCACGCGGTTGTTAGCCCGTCTGCCCCAGCCCCACAGGCAGAAGCCCGGCCTCCCCTAGGACGTGCAGTTTTTTGGGCTGTTCCAGGTAAAGAAGTGCCATTGCTGTGTTGCTGGAGTCTGCCTCTTCAATCTCGTCTCTTGACCCTTATGGGAATAAATGTGGTGGTTGCACCAGGAGGAACAAAACCTTCTCTATGTGCGGTGGGGTGTCTTTGAGGACTTTAAATGTTGGCAGGTTTGAAGCAGTTAGGTTTGCGTGTAACAAAGGCTTTATTACAGAGATCACCTGTGTGAGTGTAACAGGAAATTTTGAAAACACCGAAGTTTGTGTTAAACAGAACAAACAGGAGCAATTACTACATGTTTGGACAACTTCAACCAACCTAAACAGTCTTACCACATTTCCCTGTCTACCATATAATAAGGTAGACTACGTGCATGAGAAAATGACAACCTTGAAATCTTACAGGTCCTTGAAAAGACAGTCAGGACCTATGGGCACTGTGAATGCCTTCAGGAGCACCTTGTATTTTGCCTTAAACTTACCTCAGCACTTTAACAAGGTGTTGACTGCTACAGACTCCCAACAGCAGGAAGTGCTTGCTGCCCTCATTTCTTCTGCATGGCCACTCTACAGTCCTTCAGCCTGGCATTCGATATACACAGCCATAACTGGACAGCTTTCTCCAGTTAGTACTGTACCATTGAGAAGGGTCTGAAGAAAAGCTGTGGTACCAAATCTGCTTTCAACTGTCAGAAGGCCAATGGAGATGCTGAATCACCCAATTTTTTGACTGAAATAGGAACAGTCTCCAGGCAGATGTGTGCAATCTGACTCATATCCACACCCTAGTCACTTTCTCTGTGCTTGGATATTTGCTTCTATTCATGCATAGGTGCAGGTGGTGATCTTAGCACTAAGTGGAAAAAAATCATTCTCTGGAACATGTCTGCTGGGCATCAGGGACCATGCAATTATTTTGGCCTTTTTTGCTTTTCATGAGCCCTGATTTGCATTTGAAACCATCTGTGTGGCCTTACGACGTTACACCATGTTACTTAGTTTTATTCTTGGAGATGGAACAAAATCTTTCTAACAGTCAAAGAGGCCATAAACAAAATTGTTATCTGATGTATTTACTGATGACTTACCAGCAGGAACCACAGGACCAGACATATGCATCTCTGTTACATCTTAACTAGGCTGAATGGTCTAACATATGACAGATCAGCCAGATGTTCATGTGAACTGCAGCATGCCACCAAGTTAGCACTATTAACAGCACTTCACACTGCACTCCTTCCCGAAGCTGTTTAAAAAAATAAGTAAAACTCAAAATTAAAGTGGAACTGGAGGTCAAAATAAAAATTATAAGGTCAAGCAGACTTGCTGTGTTCTAAATCTTGAAAGCTGAATTTCCGGTCTTCCTAAAAGTTTGGGACTTTTCAACAGTGGGAAAACAGTTAAGTTTAAGTGCAAATAGAAGCGCTGATATTTTTGCAGGCAAAGATTAAACTTGGTTGGGTTTGTTTTGGTTTGTTTTTTTTTTTTTAAATTTATTTGATTTAAAAGAAATCAAATCCTCAGTCTTGACCATTTCTAAAACCAGATATGGACAATACCATCTATTAGTCATGGGGTTTAGAAGTGTGTTACCCTAGTGGCACCAGTTAAATGAAACCATGCATCCAAAATCTAGTGTTTTTTCACTACTATACCGGAGGAAACATAAGTATTTTGTTCTTCAAAAGAAATCAGGGCTCTACTGTTTTGATATTCTCAGAAGATTTTTGTTCAGACCTTGTGTATATTACACCCAGTACACTGACTCCTCATGACTCCAAATGGTAGGGACAGGGGATGATTTTGTTGTCCTGCTTATCAAAGGCTTTTGATTTGTTCTCAGCTCAGGAATTGCACACAGTTTGGACTTGTTGACACTTTTGAAGGAGCAGGGAGCTGAAGCTGCTTTGCCTGGTGCCTGGCCCAGTGAATAAGCCCTCTCCTGAGTGCTCATCACTTCATACAGCCCACTCTCTGCAATGATATCATTCCTCCTTTAAAGCACAAAGACTTTTTGCACGAGTTCATGACATTGCTTTTCAGACACTGGAATTGATTTTTACCAGAACTAAGCTACTCCATAAGCTCAAACGAGTAGCAATCTCCACCAGTTCCTAATCTCACAGCACTCAGAATGTGTCCATACTGAGGTTTCTCATCTTCAAGGAGCCTTGTCATGGGCTCTCTGTCTTCTAGGGACTTGGGAAGATGTGGCAGATTCAATCCCACTGAAGTCAGATGTACCTGTGCCTAAGGGGTAGAGCAGGGGGAAGGAGTAGCCTGAGTGGCCTTTAGAGGACTTCAGGTCATGCTGCAGCACAGAAAAACTTGCCCAGTATCAGCCCTGATGATGTAAAATCTGGAGGTTAAGTCCTCCTAGAAGACAAGACTCAGTAGACAATGCCATGGAAACAGAAACGCTTATCAGCTCTCATACTTTTATGTCATGTGTGTCACTACCCTCAATAATTCTGCTCAGTATTGTCCACCAATAAAGTAATTTCCAGGCAACTTGAAGGAGTGCATATGCTATCATACAAGTGACAGGTGAAGCATTCTCCAGAAAAGTACATACAACTGTCAAAAAAAAAAAATTCATTCGTCAGAAAAATACTAGGCAGTGCTCAAGGGGCTTAGCAGCACAATGTGAAATGTAGGGTTTTTTTGGTGGAAATTGTTTTGTTGACAATGAAAACCAGATGGCAGTCCCAGCGCAGTGATAAAGTGTCAGACCTGTGGTGTCACTCAGCCTAACTGGCAAAAGACTGGTAAGGATCCCAGAATCATACTGGGGTGCTTATCAGACAGCTGCTCTAGCTGTGTCCTGCGGACATACACACCACTCCTTCCCTCCACCTCTGCTCATGTGACTCAGAGCAGCTGATTAGGTGAGGGGCAGGCCCATGAGTTAATGCAGTCTGTCAAATACATCACAAGTCACAGATACACATCAGATGCATCAGAAGATTCACATGCATCATAATTCAGGTCTTTTAGGCCACATACATCAATTTAACACTCATGGTTAAGGATGCATGTCTGACCAACACATAGTGACTTAAGTCCTCTCCTGTGCACTTCTGGAGCTTCCACTTTGCCTGATGGTTTTGGTCCATTTCTTCTTCATTTATTAAGTCAATTTATCATTGCATACTGAGATGCAAGATATGCCTGAGGAAGTCTATGAGCTGCTTCCATGGAAACATTCTTCATGTTAGTTGATGTGATTACTTGTCTTTCTAAATGGTGATGGCTGTGTCACACAGCACATAGTGACAATACTCTGAAAATGAGAATGCCACCACTGAGGACAAACAAGAAGTCCAGAGCCATCTTTCTGCTTTTTCCCTAGTCTTGGTAGCATGTGCATTAGAAAACCATCTCTAATACACTATAGGATAAGATCTTTTGGTAAGCCACCATAGCACTGCTGCAGTAAGTTCGTAGAAGTTTTCTTCTGAGTATCCATCCATTCTAGGCAATTTGTCCTAAGTTGAACAGGGCTGGCCTGTAAGCTCATAAAACTGCATAGAGTTCTTGGACTGCTGAAGATCTCCTCAGACATCTGTTTTCACACATTCTGAATTCCTGCTGGTCACACTGTCTGGGGATACCTGCTTGCTCTTTCACCTTAGATTTTACCTTAGATTATATTTGAATGGTCTTCAACAGATCTGTCTACTCTAGCTGAAAATTCCACTTCATCAGAGCTAAGCAATTCTAACAAAGTTCATTGAGGAAGAAAGGGAAGGCAAAAAAGATATATAAATTAAAAAAACAAACAAACAAAAAAGTTGAAAATGTGATCTAGTGAAATGTTTCAATGGGAAATCCACATCCCTTAAAATGACTTTCCATGCATCAAGATTCATTAGGTATGTTGGTATAAGATTGGCTCTTCCAGAAACGGGCAATAGAGAAACTAATTTCCCAGAGTCTAACTGGAAAACATAACTACTACTACTTTCACCTGCAAGTAAATAAGCAAACACAGGGAATAAAGTTAATACAACACAGGGAAAAGTTAGCAATAGTAGAAACTCCAGTTGTTATCATAGAACACTTGAACAGCGGTCAGAATACCACTTTTACACCTCTAGACTTATGGAAGAAAAAGAGCTGCAAATATATTTTCTTTGTGTTGAGCAGTGAAAAAAGGTCACCTGTTTTTGTTTGTCATAGCAGGCCTCAGTATTTACCTAATTTCATTCCCACCTGCAGTTCAGTATCTTCGCTTAAATAAGAGCACTTGCTTTTCTGGGCCTTCCTAATGACTGTGATATCTGGTCTTTATTGAAACTGCACCACATTTCTGGTTCAAATTTATCTCAATTCAGCTTGCAAATTCTGCCCAAGAGACCTCTATGTCTATGCTGCTGCCAGCTCAGAGACCATACTGTGATCAAATTTCCCATGGATGCATTTTGAGCCTGTTGATCAATCTCTTCCTCCCTTTGTGCCCCAGGAGTCTCTTATGCTAATGCTTCTCAATTTCTAATTGTTCTGAGATTTCTTGCTAAAAGTCTTTTGAGCTGAATGGCATTCTCCTGGAAATGGCACTTCCTGAATTTGTTCCTGTACTTTTTTCACTTGTACCTTTTTGCACTTCTTAAGAGACACTACGAGTTCTTTTTGCACAAGACTGGAAGAGCAAAATGAATATTATAATTGTTTCCTTGGGGAATACTGCCTCTGGAAACCAAGATCACTTTTTTTATTTGCTATACTGTTAATAATTTACAATTTTTTGGGGATAGGGAAGAACACCTTTGGCAAATCTTATTTTATCTGCCACTTCAGCAGATGGGAAATAATCTTCAACTCATGGTAGAGATTATACTCCATACAAAAGTATTTCTTTTGCACTTAATCCCACCTATAAATGCAGATAATATAATATTCCCTAAGATGCAACTTCACTACAATGCATCTGTCATTGAAGATAGTAGAAACACCTGACTCGTAGTCATGTCTCCTGAGCAAAAATCATGCCTATAATTTTAATGGCAGTGCTTTCTCTTGGGACAGAAGTTGGAATAAAATCCAGAAGGCCACAACTCCTTTTTGTTGAATAACATTGGCTGAGTCTATGTCCCTCAAACTTGTAAGCACATTACTCAGCTTTGAGGACAATATGGTTTTCACATGCCAGTCTTTTCCATGCAGCAGATAACTTTTCTAGAGCATCCATGACCTTTCAACTTTGTTGACATGACTGATAATTATAGAAAGTCACAGAGAAGTTGTGAATGTCCCATGCCTGTCAGAATTCCCTGTCAGAGGCCAGACTGGATGGGGCTTTGAGCAACCTGGTCTAGTGAAGGGTGTCCCTGCCCATGGCGGGGGAGGTTGAAACAGGATGACCTTTAAGGTCCCTACCAAGCCAAGCCATTCTATGATTGTGTGAAAATTCAGTCTCTGCACCACAACAGTGGTGAGCTGTCCCAGTTATTTGGAGCTCCATTCTTTCCTGACTCAAGGCCATGCCTCCCATACCTGGCCCTTTTGACGAGGTGCCTTCATAGACAACTCTTTTTTTCGGTCACTAGTTTCATGCACAAAATGATTGTTTTGCAGATTAATTCCCAGTTTCAGAGTCCTTGCATATCTTCTTGTACCTCTCCTGTTCATGTCAGGCCCTCTCAGTGCCACTGCTGACACCAGCAGAAGCACAGACACAGAAGTTGTATTCACCCACTTTGCTGTAGTGCCCAGTGACAGGATCAGAGACAGCATTGAAACCTGGGAAGTTCCTTCTGAACATCAGGAAAGCCTTTTCCACTGTGAGGGTGACCAAGCACTGCAGAGGTAGCTCAGACAGATGGTGGCATTTCCTTCCTTGCAGGTATCCATAAGCTGGCCTAGGTATTGTCCTGGGCAAGTGGCTCTTGGTGGTCATGCTAGAGCAATGGGGTTGGACCAGGTGCTCTCCAGCCGTCCCTTCCAATTTCAGCCATGTGATGATTTAGTGTCCTTGAAATCAGCATTTCTCTTCTGGAAATACTTACCTTTTGACGACTATATTATAGTTATGTTGTGGAAAAGTTCTGCCTGAAAAGTTCTGTATTATGAGCACATCATACATATAACATATATATATATATATATTGCTTTGAAGTGCATGCTGAATGTCATACCAAGTAGGGAATAGTATAGAAACCACTCTAGATATTTCATGCTATAAATATATTAATGAAGCAATAATACTGTCCTTAAAATCAATAGAAAAGAACCCCTAGCCATTGTCAATGTCTCTCAAAAGTTATCTTTAGCAAAAAGTTACAATTTTCTAGCATTAAATATTTATAGGCATATGGGAATACCAGTGCTGCCCATCATCAGGATGGGTTTGAAATAAGTTATTTGAGATGGCAAATCTATATGACAGGACTCAGGAAAATGAAATAACTAAATGAGGTGAAGCACATTTAAAAGTGTAGAAAGAATTTACTGCAGCGTGTAACGGAGCTGTCAGGCAGACTAGATCCCTCACTTGTTGTTACTGTTGCTTCACTGCACTTTCATATGACAAGGCTCTGCTTTCTCTAAGGAGACTGACTGCTGTGTCCTGACTGCATTGGATTCTGTAACAAACATCCTTCCCTCCCAATGCAAGAAACAGCTGGGTAGTGGCAGGAAAAGTCTTGAGTCTCAGTTAACTTGAGAGACCTCTCAGAAATGAATGCAACTGTTTAAATGATCCTGACAATGTAGGCAGTCTTTTCTAATGCAACAAGAAGATGGAGCAGGCTCGTGGTGCAAACAGGAAGTTGGGCTCTTATTTCATAAATTTCATAAAGGGTCTTCAGGGTTTGGTGAGATGTTGAGCTCTTTTAGCTGTCATGGGCTGTTGCAATGGCTCGACCATGATGCACAGAACATGAGCTGTCAGTCACCAAATATCATCCAAAGCACCATTTTAACTTGTAGCCATTTGGGACTAACCTACAAAGATTCCAGGACCACAGGGCATGGCAGAAACAGAGATTCAGGCCAGACAGCAGTTGTGAATGCAATCAGTAAACTGTCGGGCTAGTAACCAAAGGGAAGAGCCACAGTGGGTAGCCATTCACAGTGCACAGACTTTGCTGGTTCTGTAGGACCTGAGGACTGTGCTACTATGCCTTCTGAAGCTTCATCTATCAGGATTAAGGATATGGAAGCAAAGTGTAGTCTTGTAACAATGCCATTTTTCACTGGTGACAGATCTTGTCACAGAAGGCGCTTCCTTACTGTAAAAGCAGTTGGATACAGTGGGGCTAAGCATAGTGTAAATGCCAAGACAGATTGCAGCAAAACAGACAATATAGAAAGGGCTGGACCTTGGCCAGGCAGTGCATAGCTGCGATAGGAGGCAGTGGGGAAGACCCATAGCTCCTGACTGTTTTCATACCCATCAGTGCCTCAGGGTAGGGTGCAGCCAGCTGACTGCACCCCTCCCCAGTGGAATTGCTGTGCTTTGCCTTTGCAGTGGTCTTCCACACCAGTGTGCTGGCCCTGCTCCCCAGGGTTAGTGCTGCATGGAGCTTGGTTCAGCTTTTCCCCACAATTCAGCATGGAGCCAAGCCTTCAGCCTTGTCTCTGCAGAAACTGCCTGACAGCTGATGCAGGGAGCAAGGCAGCAGCCGAATGTTTCATTCCATTAAGTATTCACACCTCCCGTGTCTTGCTGTTGCTGTTTCTAAACATGACAGACAATAATGAGAAAACAAAAGCATTTACATTCTCTCCACTGGCAAAGCAGCACATTCACAACCAACATCAAAGGTGGGTTTAGCGATCATTAGTGCAATACCACACTTCAACATGATCAAAGCAATCAGTGCCCAAACACAGTAAAGAAGACGGAGCTCTGATTCAGCTCTTCTATAAAAGGCAATGATAAAGCGATCTGGGGAGAGGGTGAAAGCACAGTAAGTATATGAGGGCACATGGCTGAGATATTCTTTTACATCAAAACAATTTCTCATTTCATATCCAATTATACCTCTGAGCTGTTCAGCCCAACATTTCTGTCATCTCTGGCTTTCAATTGACATTGCAAATTGTGGAACAGAAAAACCGACCATAAAGTGTGTCTCAATTGAAATTCCTCTTGAAGTGTGTCACTGCAGATGGATAAATTTTTGCGAACTGGGATACTTGTGCTGGTCTTCCTGATGCTGCCAGCCAGCCTCATTCCTGTTTGGGTGTGGGACTCTTTAGTTACTATCTAATCAATGAAAATAGCCCTTTTGCTTTACTGTTTGAATCACAGAATCACAGAATGGTCTAGGTCAGAAGGGGCTTTGAAGATTGAGTAGTTCTATCCCTCCTGCCATGGTCAGCAACATCTTTCAGTACACCACGTTGGTCATCCAAACTGGCCTTACACACTTCCAGGGATGGCACATCCACAGCTTCTCTGGGCAACTGTTCCTGTGCCCTACCACTCTCACAGGAAAGAATTTCTTCCTAATATTTCACTAAACCTACTATCTCTCTGTTTGAAGACATCCCCCTTTGTCCTGTCACTACATGCCCTTGTAAAGAGTCCCTCTCTTGTAGGCTCCCTTTACATACTGGAAGGTTGCAATTATGTCACCCCAAAGCACTTGGCCTTTCCTTAAAGGAAAGGTAATCCATCCCTCTAATCAACCTGGTGGCCTCCCAGTGTCATTCCTGCACTGGGACCCCGGGGTTGGATGCAGTGTTCCAGGTGNTTCACTAAACCTACTATCTCTCTGTTTGAAGACATCCCCCTTTGTCCTGTCACTACATGCCCTTGTAAAGAGTCCCTCTCTTGTAGGCTCCCTTTACATACTGGAAGGTTGCAATTATGTCACCCCAAAGCACTTGGCCTTTCCTTAAAGGAAAGGTAATCCATCCCTCTAATCAACCTGGTGGCCTCCCAGTGTCATTCCTGCACTGGGACCCCGGGGTTGGATGCAGTGTTCCAGGTGGGCTCTCACCAGAGCAGAGCAGAGGGGCAGAATCCCCTCCCTGCCCTGCTGCCCACACTGCTTTGGGTGCAGCCCAGGACACGTTTGGCTCTCTGGGCTGGGAGTGCCCATGGCTGGGTCATGTCCAGCCTCTCATCCCCAGCACCCCCAAGGCTTTCTCCCCAGGGCTGTGCTCTCCATCTGTACATCCCCAGCCTGTGCTAATACTGGGCCTTGTCCTGAACCAAGATAGAAGGTCCAAAGCAGAATGCTCTGAGTGCAAGGACAATGCACTTGGTGATGTTGGGTATCCACAGCCAGGATAACAAATGCCATTGAAGGCAAAAATGTAGAGATGACATTAATCAAGGCACTGTCATGGACTGATCTTTTTATCTCTTGGACTTGTGCAGCTCAGGCCACAAAAGTGCATCTTGAAAATCCCATAGGAAGCCCTCATCTTCTGCCTGACTGAGTGCAACTCTGAAATTCTGAACTCGGCTTTGTCTTAAAACCATTGAAACAGTCTCTTCTATATGAGAGATGCATCATTTCAATGTGCATCTATAGCAGTGATGTATTTTCCCTGAATTCATGTTCAAAATTACAGAGGGGGTTGGGTGGGGGAGGCTTTTAGAACTTGTGGTTTGGAGTTTAGGGATGGGAGGGGCTTTGTAGTGGGCAGGTTGGATTAACAAGAGGGTTTAAAGATGTATCTTGGGGGAAGAATATAAACAGAAGACCAGATCCCGGAAAAAGAAAGACATTCAGTGATACTTAGCAAGGCAGAGCACTGGTTTGGAAGCAGCAAAGCGTTAAGGAATACTGGCATGTTGTGTTGACAGCAAATTAAACCAGTAAGAAAGGGAAGCAACTGAGTCACGTGTATTGAAAGAAGGAACCATGGAAAGTCACAGAGGACACAGGGCAACTCAGTAACAGAGCAGGGATGTTCTGCAGGGGGAGGAAACTATTTTGCTTTGAAGGATGAGATGAGTCATAAAGTTTGAGACAGAGAGGTACTCAACGTGTTGGCAGTGAGTGTAAAACTGATGCTGTTGCTCTCACTCTCACAAAGCTTCACCAGTGTACACAAGGGAGCTCTTTGTCTGTGTCATGAAATGGCCTCAACTGGATAGCATTCCCATTTTTACTTTATAAATACTCACTGTCTTCCGAGTAACAGCAGTATAAGCATAAGTTCCACCTAGTGGAACAAATTTAAATTAGCTTACCTCCTCTTTCAGAAGTAAAATGGGTTTTCTTTACCAAAAGCTTCAAAGCCACACAACGAGGGGGTATAGTGACCTCTGGCTCTTCAGCATTGAGTCAAACATACATGTAATTCCTGAAAAGAGCACAGTATGCAGATATGGAAGCTTTGGGGGCTGGCCTGCACAGCAGAGCATGTAAACCACCAAGCAAAGAGCACAAACAGCAAGCAGAGAGCACTGGGGAGAATTACAGTCTGACCTGAAAGGTACCTGGGCACTTTTTGCTGCTCTGGTTTTCCACTGTGAGTGGGATCCTGGCTAAGCACTGTCTTTGTCCGTTACTTACTGCTCAGTCCTATTCCTGCTCTTCCCATAACCAGCTCATGTATTCGGTGAGCACTTGGGGTAGGGAAGTGGAGAAGCGGAGAATTTTGATCTATAAGGGGTAATTATGGCATATAATTGCCATTTTAAGTTGCTCTAGTTTTAAGTTGTTCTAGTTCTTCATGAAAGACAGTGTCTCCTTTCCAGACTTTCCTGTAGAAAAGTGACTCTCCCCTGGGAATCTTGCCTGCCAGTGTCAGGTAGTGTGTCCTTCCAGAAAATACTCTGCTCACATTATTCATTAGGAATTGTCTGCTTAATTATTTTATCCTCTGCAGGATAATATTTTTTCAATTACCGCCTCAGACAGCCCCTCCGCATCTGTGGCATAGTGGGATTGTGCCTAGGACTTGATTTCTATGTAAAACAGTAATATGTCCCCACCTTGATCAGCCCCATTACCTTTTATGTTCAGATCCTGCATCCAGGCAAAGACTACACAGGGAAAATTCCTGTGTCCTTGCTACAAGTGGAGAGGAAGAGATGAAGCACTAGCACAAGAGTGGCTCCTCTTTCTCTTCCTGAACTGTCAGTGTAGCAGAGGTCAAGTGCATTGGATTTTTGCTGCAGAACAGTGAAGCAACACAACAGACAAGAAAGGACCAGCAATTACCCATTTTCCAAGAAGTGGCCGTTCACCAGCTGTTGTCTGTTTAGGAATTTACCTAAAGCTACCTTCAAATTCAAACTTTGTTTGTAGTCTGTTCTCTGCCCAGAAGAAATATAGAAAGTTTCCCTTCCTGCCAACCATTTTTGTGAATCTAACCATTATATGGAAAGACTTGCAATAGCTATGGGACGGATCACCCTTGAAAGAATGTATATACAGAAGAAACATTTGGTATGGTCCTACAAATACAGTAAAGGGGCATGTATCTCAGGGCTTAGCTCACACATTATTCCATGTTTCTTATGTTGTTGTGACCACAAATTGGTCCTGCCGCTTGACAGCAAGGGAATTTGAATAGTATAGGCAGTTTTACACAGCAAGGGTGTGCAGAGCTGGGCTTCAAGCTTATATTCATGTAATACCTGAGGTGGTGTGACTGCTGCTGTCAGTGTTCTGCGACAGACCATGAAGACTTGAGGGAACCCATTTCAACCTACACATTTTCCCAAGCATGTTTTCACGTCCTCTGTGAGCACCAGGTTATTTAAATATACTGTTGCTTATCTACATTGACAGATGGAGATATAATGCACCCAAAACTATCTCACACAGGCTGAATCCCTGTCCTGCAAGCACCCTCATGGCTAGAGCTGATGCTGTAACTCAGCTCTGAGTACATGGCTGTAAATACTGTGGTGAAAGGCATGTCCCATGCCATCTCTGTCTTTCCCACTTGCCTTTCTGATCTCCCTCAGCTAGGGAGACTCCAATCTGACAGTGGAAGTATGTCTGTCTGTCCCCTGGTGAGCAGCTGGAGGGAGCAGCCTGGCCTTTGCACATACGGTTGGAGTACGGATGTGCTCATGAGCCATCTCCATGCAGATGGTGGGGAGAAGGCCACATGGAAGTGTGTGTGGGTGGGATGCAAAGCACACCCACGTGCCAAGCAGCCCCACCACAAGGGGAAGACGTGCATAAGCAGTAGTGGTTCTGCTGGAGAAGGAGAATGCTTTCCCCATAGAAGAAACAAGCCCCAGCTGGGAGTTCCTGGGAGGCAGACGCACCGTGATGGACGGGTGACACCAACAACAGCAATTGTGCATTATCTTTCAGAGCAGTGGTTTATTTGAAACCTGTTTCCAACTGACCTGACAAATTTATTTCCAAAGCAGCAACAGATGGCAGCAGACAGATGGCTCAGTAATTTCAAAGCCTTCCAGAGAAAGGAAGTGTCACTATAAGCCTGCACTATCTTAACATTATGAAAGAATGGCATCTTAACATCTGCATTAGCTGAAAATAGTGTTAGGACACATGTTGTAGGCTGGATTTTTGCAGATGTTCTTATGGTTTCCATTGGCATAGCTCCACAATTCTCAAACCTCCTTATCTCAAAATGGCATTTTAAGACAATGTTTAAATGACTTACTTCATGACTATAGATGTTTTCCCTGCATCATCTTGGTACAACATTGTTTCTTGATGCTTCAGATTCTTGTCTGCAAAACACATAAAAATCCTGTACTCATCCTGTGCTTTTAGACAGCAGACTCCTTGACAAAGTATTTTCCCTTATTTCCATATGCTCCTTATTTTTTTTCATTGGTGCTGGACTCTCCTTTGCTGGAACCTTACCCTGTGCAAGAAAAACTGCTTGGAGGGCTGTATTCCTTTGCTACTAACTGATTATGCTTGTTAAAATATGTTATTTATGCTAACGGTTTGTGTTTCTTTGTTGCAATTTTACTGCTTCCTGTCCCATCTCAAAACTCAACTCTTTTGATAGTTTTTCTTTTTTCATTTTCCCCTTCTCTTAGATATTTTACTGCTGCAGCTTTTTGGAAGAATTGTTTGTCCTCCCTTCTGCATCCTCATCACATGACAGAAGGCCCATTAAATGCTAGAACCAATAATTGAAACATAAGAAGTGACCTCTTCTTTCTGAAGCCAAGTTTCATACATTCTCAGCTCTGACCTGTCCTCCAGAGTACATGTAACATTCTCATTTTCTGAGAAGGTAATCAAACATAATCAAAAGGAATCAAAGGGATGACACTGTCTTGCCATCTGGTGCATGCCCATTAAGCAGAATCAGGAGACAGAGGCTTGTGGAACAGCATAATTGATCTTTGGGAAGATGAAGCCATGGGCAGGGATAAGTTTCTTATTTCTCTCACTTGAGACATATCACAGCTCAGCCCAGTGGAGTTTTATCCTCATGAAGTTTGTGTAACTGAAAGGAGCACCAGACCGATTTTCCTTGCTCCAGGAGGCCCAGTCCCTCTGTACCATCGCAGTTGTACTTCAGGGATTACAAGGCAGTTGGCTATCCTGAATTTCCCTTTCTCCCTCGTTAGCGAGAGAAGTTTGGCCACTTAGACCTGTTGGCGTTACAGAGAAGGTAAGGCTTGGCCTGGTGGTGATGGGGCTACATTGAGCTCAAGCCCAGAACTCCATGAGGGTTTCAAAATTAGGAAGGGTAGAGGTGATAGCGTGGGGATACTCTGCAGTCAGAAGGAAAGGTATAAGTGTATAGACTAAACAGACATGAAAATGTCCTCATTGTCATCGAGTAGAAGATGGCCCTGGATGCAGAAGAAGAAAGGTCTTTTAGGAATATATAAATGAGGGAGGAAAGAACCAGTCCTTAGTATGAAGCCCATGAGCAGTGACATAATCTTAACAAAGCAAAGGATAAGCTGAGGAGCAAAAAATGGCAATGCCTGTTGAAACTAGCATGAAACAAATTAACTTCAGCAGCTACTGCAGGGCTGTTCACTCTTCACTCTTCAGAAAGCCTTTGGTGTTAGGTGCTGCAATACAGGCCTCCTGGACACAAAAAGACAGATCACCCTGAAATGGAGCACAGCTAGTGAAGACTGGTGGGGCACAAAGGGGCAGAGGTGCATTAGGGTGTAAATTGCAGGGCACTGCAGGCCTCCAAGAATGTGGAAGGGGTTATATTTGCCTTTGAGACACACAGGTCTGGGAAAACTCTTGGTTCTGCTTGCTGCTGCAGAGAGGATATACAAGCTTAGAAGACAGGAGATGCTGGGAACAATGTCATTTCCTTCCCAGCTTTTACTAAAATGTTCTTACTGTCCTGTTGCCTCTTGTTTTACTCTCATCAGGTCTGAGTCAGTAAGTGCTATCCTGCTTACAGAATGTACCCAAAGATCAAACAGAATCTGGGGACTGATTATGTTCCTCTAGCAGAGATCTAGGCTCGGGCCTACCATTGCTCATCCAAGTTAAAATTTTGATCCTCACTTGGTAGGACTTTTAAAGGACTTTTAAAAAAGCATACGAGTAACCATGGGGATTGGCACCAGCTGCTGTAAATGGAAAAGACACCAGTCCCTCAGTGGACATAAATCCAAACCTAAAAGTACAAAGACTGAGATCACTGTTTCTGGACCAGGAGAAGGCTGGGGAAAAACACAGCAGTCTTACTTTCTTCAGTGCTTTATGCCAGCACTGCATAAATTGCAGTCTCAGCTCCAGAAATTGTTCATCTGTCTCTACACAAAATAGAGAATTAACTCCTGGGTCCATCAGAAGGATCCTGAGTAAAATAGATACATCTGCAAATGTTCAATAAACCAAAATGTGGACTGTTGATACAAATATAGCTTCCACCATTAGAAACAAAGTGGGGGAGCCCAGTCACTGCTTCAGGGACTTTAGCAAAAATGATGCAAATTAAGCCAGATTATTTTTCAAAAAGGATGTTATTGACTTGTTCCCTGAAAATTACATTTCTGCCAGAAGACTACCTCCAGCCAGAAGCCTTTCCTCAGCAGACAGGAAGCAGGCGCTGGTCTCAGCAGGCACCTGGCTGTGAGGGTAATTGAATAGTACAGCAGAGCAGGTTTGGGACTCATTGACACTCATGGGCTTTAAAATGAGATTACACAGTTCTTTAAATAAATCAGATATATTCTAGCCTTTAAGAAAAATGCTATTGCTGGATGAAACTCTTCTGGGTTTTTAACAGCAGTAAAATAGAGCAAACGTCATCTCTGCTGTTCAGTGTGGTATTCACCAGTCTTGACCATGTGCTTGGAGGTCTTGTGATCACCACAGGTGAGAAAGGGAATTAATTTAAGTCATGTGACAGTCATGTTCTCCTGTTAAAGCCTCCTAAGTGAGGCTTTAAAGTTTCCACGTTCAAGACAGAAAGTCAGACAAGAGCTGGACTTGAGAACATACTCTTCTGTACTTAGAGAAGTTATCAGAGGTCCTGCACACAGCCAAATGAGACACGAGGTTTTTCCACTCAATAAAGGTGACTTGTTGGTCATAAAATGCATGTTTGCTGTGTTTGCCCTGAACTTGCCATCAGTCTTGCTGCCTTTCATTTCTGATAAGCCAGGATCACATAACTCATTAGAAAAGGAATTACCATGGTAGATGATGGGGAATTTTAATTGTACATTTTGAGGTAAATTAACACACATTTTTGTCTAAAAAGAAAAGAAAATGAACAGTATCCTGGGCAGAATCCTACAGCAACAAGAGGTCCTACATGGACTCTGCAAAGTAACATCACAAGTATATACACATTTTTTTTTTATATACCCTCTCAGCAGCACTGATCCCAAGGGTATCTGCATGGGGCATCTCATTTCAGCCCACCTACATCATCTAGCCCTTCCCAGCTCTGCTGTCCAAAGGTGTCCCCCGAGCTCAGGCTCTCCTTGGATCTCCCATTCTAGGATGGCTAAAAGACAGTGCTGAGGGTGTTGATTATCTCATCACAAAGGGAAACTACACTCCCTTAATGAAATCCTTCTGTGTCTGTCATTCCTGTTTCCAGTCAGATTAACACCTCCTTCCAGATGGGCCTTCTTGCCCTCCATGCCATATCATACTTTGGTCACAAATTTCCACTACAGTTACAATTACATTTTCCCCTTCATAGATAAAACTGGCTGATGAAGGGAGCTTTTTAATCTCTTAAGAAATAATCCTGAGGGGGACAGAGACTCTGACCTGGATATTGTGTCAAGGGAAGAGCCAATGTATACTTATGTCTTAGGTTACAATGTAAGATGTAACCAAAAGTATGTATTCTATCACCATCCTTTAAAATCAGGTGGGGCAATGTTCTGTATCTCTTCCATGACACATCCCTGGTAACTGCCTCCTAGGGATATCTTCTGTTAATGAGCTATCCAGCCTCACTGTGTGACTCATAAAATTACATCATCCCAAGGTGAGATGCTCCACTCAGGGGGAGGAGCCAAGCATTCCCACCTGGATATAATCTGGAGTTTGGAACACCACAGACAGCCCTTACCTACTGGGTTCCCAGAGGACAAGAGCTACCCCTAGACCTTCAAGTGAAGACCAGACCCTTTTGTACAGGATCACTGCTTCAACAGAACCACTTCATCTGGACTGCTACCACCACCCTGACTAACAGGGTTGCATCCTGACTCTGTCAGTGTTCTTTTACTACTGCATTTATTTTAATTTCCCTATTATATTATAATTCTGAGTTGTGATCTCCCACTGGCTTGTTTTCAAACTAGTACAACTTACTTTGCCCAGTGCTGTTAAGGAGATGGCCTGCAGCCATTCACAGTTTTGGGCCTGGTTAAGAAAAGGGAAGCTGAGGCCAGGCTGTTGGAATTGCTTGAGAGGTGCTAGACCACAGCATATGGGAATCAGCTCATGCGCAGACAGGCTGTGACATGCCGTGTACCCCCACCTCTGACACCTGTGGTATAACATGGCACTGACAGAAGCCTCAGAGAGGATGTGTGAATTGCCCAAGGACCTGTGTCTGAGCCAAAAATGGTGGCCTAGTCCCCTGGGACACTGTACAGTACTAGCCTTCCTGCTATCCTTAGCCTGGCTTTTCTGTGCTTAAACAGTAATGCTCCCATTACAGGGTAATGTTCCCATTACCGTGTAATTAATTAGCAAGAAATAACTTATTCTCTGAGAGAAAAAAAAAATCTTTATCAGCCTTCTGTGTTTAGACAACTATGAATCTCTTTAATAAATTGATACAATAACTATGCTGAAGTTTAAATCCTCATGGAAAATAACCATTACAGTTTTTAGGTGTGTGTGTCTGTTAACTAACACCCCCTCAGGGAACATAAGTGATATCAGCTCTGAATGGGCACTGGAGTTCCAGGAAGTGAGAAACAGGCCTGCAAGTGCCTTGCTGGCATCACTCATTTCTCTACCACCTTGCAGGAGAGATGATGTCTTGTGCTGCCTGGGGCTGTAATCTCCTCCCCTCCCAGGCAGGGGTGATGCAGCCCACGGTGCCCCCAGGCAAGGAGCTGATCTGAAAAGCAGTGAGTTTGAAGGGCCCAGGACAGAGCCCTGCCCATGCAGCAATCCCTGCGGCAAACAGAGGACAGCAGCCATTACATGCTGTTATCTCCTTCATGGCTGGGCTGATTTCAAAGCTGCTGCATCTTCATCCTTTCGTCGGTGTGGTGTCCCTGTGTCGCCACGGGTGTGCTGTGCTCTCACGGCAGTCGCTGGTTGCTGGGACCACTAAACTCTCGCTCTGCAGGCTTGGAGTCTATTGCACTAACCAGAATAAAAACATCAGTGAAACGGGTGGTGCCATCTACTGGGAATCGAGATTTTTACAGACAAGACCAAGAACTGATATAATGCCATCAGTCGGACTCTCTCAAGGCCTTATCTGACACTTTTGCAGAAAGATTTTTATGGAGAGCCCACTGGCATCATTGAAACTCAGAATTTAAATCTGTCTGTTTGGAAATTTCTATGGGGCATCTTCCTCCCACAAATTACTAGTGTAAGAGCACGTGCAAGGACCAGGAAGAACTGCTTCTGGCTTTTGGACCTAGGAGAAAATGTTCATGCTGCTGTGGCAAAGTGGAGATTAAATGTCTGGCAGCTCTGACAAACAGATGTAGGTTCTTTTGGGGGTCTGATAGGAGAGGAAAGCATTGAGCTTTCAAAAGAGTCTTGGAGAGATTATCTTTTCTGCTTTGGCTGAAGCTGTTCCCCAAAAACTTTTGATAGAACATCCTTATAAAACAGGATATAATTTTGTCACTAGCCTCCGTGTCAGTACCTAAAGTATCCAAAAAACAGAGAGCTCTGAGGTCTGGGGAGAGACCTTTTGCAGTGCTCTTTTCTAGACACCTGTATTAGTGGATTTGGCCATAGTTTTGGTTATGAAACAGAACGGTTTACACTGCTCAGCAACTCTGATGTTATTTGGAGCAGCAATTTCTCCTTGCTGTTCAATAAAACTCCTTCTTTTTCATAATACTCAGCCAACACGGAGTCAGGTTTTGCTGCAGTGTGCTATCCTTTTGTCAGACTCAAAGTAGGGAGAAGCCATGAATAAGCCACTTACTGCTGGCCTAAGACTGTCCACATTTGATTCAGTGGGAGCTTCACCTCTGATTTCTGTGGGGAAATTATCATGAATGCCTTAGAAAAATCCCTTCTGAACTGCAACTTTCTCTCCTTGTAATTTTTTAAGCCTCCCTCCCTGCCTCCATGTATTGTTAACACATATTGTCTAACAAGCAAAAAACCAATCAATTGCTAATATTTTAACTGCTGTCTCCAGCAGTTATTGAAAATTAGCTATTTGCTGTATTGGAGCTGCAGGCACCTGTTTTGCTTTCTACAAAAAGTCACAATTCATCATGTTGGTCATGTCACAGAAATTTATCAATGCTTTAATGCCCTGAAAAACAGACCTGAGACATTTTCAGAGGAACAGATTAACACATGGTTTGGATCCTGACTTGGACTTCAAGGCAGATACAGCATGGATGCATGTAGGTTCACTCCAAATCCTAACTAGCAAATTTCTCTTTAAGTGAAACACAGTTAATGAAGGGACTTGAGAGCAGCCCTTTCCAGTGTGCTCTGCTGTGAGCTAGGATGGGCAGACTTTGCCAGAACGGGATTTTGAAGCTGGCTTTCCTCACTGATGGGCTTCTGTTTAGAGAGGGATCATTCATCCTTCTTCTCTCTGTTTTGCAGGGTTTCCTAGGTTTTTTTTTTTGTTTTTTTTTAAATTCAACTGGTCTCTCCTTGATGTTCTAGTATGTGCCTGGAATAGGGGCTGTCTTGTGTTTGGGCAGAAAAAAACCCAACATTGACTCCAAGAGGTTTTAATTCTTTCTGAGACAAGCCCAGATAAAAACTGAGCAGCCCCCTGGTCTGTAAATCTTTCAGTGTCATGATTTTTTTTATGTATAGGTGAGAAAAAAGCCCTTTCAAAAGCTCTAACCTCAAAATCCCAGCCTGAAATACTACTGTTCCTGGGAGAAGCCAAAAGCACCTATGAGAAAATTGCCTTTGGATCTCTCATGGTACTGCTTGATGTGAATGGCAATATTCTCCCAATTCCTGTGCTGTATGGCTGTTCTGAGAAATTCAGGGGGTTTTATACCTGAGACTGGTTTTCCTCAAATACTGAAAGGGAGACCTGTAGCTTCCCTCTTAGAAGCACCCAGATACATACACCCATGTGGAAAAACACCCTTAATGTTCTCTGTTTCTTAATCCTTGGCTTTGAGAGGGTTTCAGTGTATCCTTAAAAGGAAGAGCTCTGAAAAGTCTTTATTTTGGAAAGAAATAAAATGCTACCAGCCTTAGGAAGTGGAAATATAGTGCTCTTCTGAAAATCATGTGTACAAGGGAGAGGGAACAGAGGTGAGTTAAAGTTAAGAGGTTGAGAAAGCTGGGAAGAGCACGTGGGGAGAGGACACTTAAAATGATTTCCTGGTTAAACATTATGATAGTCTGTATGTCACAAAACTTCTTTAGGTAGAATTTTAAGTATAAACACGTCTGAATAAAATGTGTGCTTTCTTTCAAGAGGATAAGTAGTCTCAGATTAAAAAAAAAGTTGGTTTTTTGTCTTCTAGAAATGGTTTGTTTTCAAACTCTGAGGCCTGATGCCATTCTTTCACATTCATGAAAACGGTTTCACCAGCTCTAACAGCTTTGCTCTTGTTAGACATGCACCCATGTCCAGCATTCCAGCCAAAGAACAGTAAAAAGATTTAGAGGGGAGGAGCAGCATAAACCCAGCGGTGAACCAGAATGTCCCTACAAGCTTCAGAGCTGGAGCTTAAAGCAATGTAAAGCATATGTCACGTCCTTGCCCTATATGCCAGTGACCTCAGAAACTCCAGTTTATACACCTTCACCCTTCATTTGCTAAAAGGAAAGGAAAAAGATTGTCATGGTATATTAACATGAGGGTTATGTGTGTGAGAGGCTCAAGGGAGATTTATAACCTTTCTTTACAAATAGTCCTTGAAATAGTGGTTTGGGAGGGGGGAAGTCAAACTCTCCTCTAGTACCAGATGGAATAATCAGCTTAGATTTTTTTCTCCTCTTTTTGTGACCCAATGAGAGTAGAGCTGGTCTTGGCTGAGCTGCCTCACAGAGACAGTGGTAATATTGACACTGATTTGTTCCTATATATCCCTGGAGTATTGGGGGAGCAGGGGGATGTTGTCACCTCCTTCCCTCCTGTGAGGAACAACTTTTACTAAAATTTGCTAGGGGGGAGTGGATCTGTTCTGAAAAAATGGTATGGGGTATTAGGAGCAAAGAAGAGACTCCTGCTGCTTTCAGGTGCTTTTGGGACAAGAACATAATCCAGCCCAGCTCAGGCTGAATTTTGCCTGCATGCTGGAGCCTTGCCAGTGCGGCAGCAACACCACTTTTCAGCAGCAGCCTGGTTATCAGCATGTGCTAACGAAGACCTTGTGCCCCGACTCCAATGAATGATTAATTCTGTGTCCCTGGCAGCCATGTGAACCATATGCCTTCCAGGCTAGTGCTTCCTGCTCTGGGAGCACAGTATTCATTTCCCTTACCTCTCCTGACTCTGCCTGAGATGTGACTTTTCTGCTGCTTTCAAGAAGGCTTTTGCTAAGGTGGCTGCGTTGAGAAGTGAGGTTTGCTCCACCACGCATGGGGGTCACCAGGAGCCACAAAAGCCTTCATATTTGGTGACACAAGGGTTGTCAAGCTGAGTGAGTGCATGACCCTCTGTTTCAGCAATGTACTTTTTCATGGCAAATGATGTCACAGGCTGCACACATTCCCTCCTGCTTATGACTGAGTGCTACCTATACCTTCTTTGACAGACAAGACTTCTTTGGAACAGGCTTACTGCTGGCAAAACTTTGGGGAACAGGTTGTGAGGAGAGAGTACAACAACAACAATAACAACAACATCATGAATGTTATATTTGAGTCACACAGAAAAGGACAGGCAGGACTTGAGACATCACAGGAGCAGTAATATAATCCACACCTCGGAAGTGTTCCGCTTTCAGTGGGTGACTAACTGTACTGGATATGGCACAACAGAGGGGAAGGGAGGCTGCTGACATATATCTGATTTCCTTCCCTAGGTATGCTTTCCTGTAACCACAAACAGCATTCAGCAAGCCTATGTGAATTGTGTCAGACTAGCAACATTTCCATGCTGTACCTGAAAGTTATGCTTTGACTTCTAGTACATTTGCACAGTAAATATTTGCATAATGTAAAGGAAGGTTGGGACATGCCAGCCTAAAGCCTTCCCTGCCCCTTCTTCTGCACATGATATATTTTGGTGTAGCCACACATAGTCCTGCCCTTTCCCCTGACTGCCATGCTCAGAGGACTCTAGGGACCCTGGGACGTCATTTCTGGTAGGACTGAGGGAGTTATCCACCTTGGAAATCAGGTTAGCAGTGTTATAGGACACATTTGTGAATATTGTGTTCAAGTGACAAACAAGCTGTGGTCCAAATGCAGAGGCTTAGGTTCTCCTTCGGCTGTGAAGTTGCCTGGTTATGAAACTCCACCTTCATGTGAAGCCCATCAATTTCCACTGGCTGCTTGGTCCTGGTAGCTCTCCCCATGCACCAATGCCTCTCTCACTTTCCTGATCATCAGGGCAGCTGGTGGTCCTTCATGCCCTCCAGTCTGCCTGGGGGCTAGGGGGAAGTAGACACAGCTGTAAGGATGCAGTAACTCCCTCTTGTAACTGCAAAAGGCTTTCCAAGGATCTTTCCTGTCCTCTTTCTTTGGAAGTGAGAGCAGCCTGCCTGCCCCTGCACACCCAGCTCTTGACAACGTGCTGACTGCACTGTGAAGGGCGCAGGTCCCTGACATGTCCCATGCTTCCTTCTCGCAGCTATTACCACCTGCCAGCACTGCCATCTTCTGGAGAAGTGTGCAGTTTGTGTCTTAAACACAGCAAAACAGGTGCTTGCTCTTGTTCCCTTGCCCTCCCTATGTGGGGTTTAGCAGCCTAGATTGGTCATAGGAGTCCTGATCAACCCAGTGATGTGAGACTGCAATATCACAGGGCCAGGTTCCCAGCTCTGCCGCAGCAAAGCACTGGCACCCATGTCTAGATTTTCAGCATGTGAAAACTCTTGTTGGCTACTCTACACATTTAGGGACTGCAGGGAACCCTGGCCAAATCCAGGCAAAGCCAAAGGGCTATCCATGCTTTTCAGATATAACAGATAAAAAGTATCCATTTCCATTTCTGGGATGACAGTGCCACACTTGCAGACCCATTCATGCCATGAACTTTTTGCTACCAGGTACAACAACTTGGAAGCAGGTCCATTTTAACTCTTCCTGTGAAGGTGACACTCCTCCAACACGAAACCCTATCATGTGACTTCAGAGGTGGCAGAAGATGGAAGGACCTGGAGGGAATAATACTGCAGGAATGCATTGTCCTGAGGTTTGTCAAGCTTGCATGGAGGTGAATAGGTAACAGGTAAAAAGCCCAGAGTTCTGGGTGACAACTGGTTTTCATAGAGCAGGCTCTATGCTGCCTGTGATCATGAGGAAAACTGTGAAATCTCGAATCATCAAGCACTCACAATAGCAAACAAATCAAACAAATTCCACCTGTACTTATTTTCTATTTGATATTTTCAGGTCCAGTCCATGATTTTTCAGGAACAAGAAGGATGGCACAGATACTGTCAGTGCTAAGCTAAAGACTCCAGTGCTGCCAGGCTGATGTTTGTCACACCCCAGCTACAGCCCTGACTGTAGCTGTAGCTTGCCCACATAGCCCCATGGACAAGCTCCTCAGCAGGTTGGCTGAACCTCCCCACTGAAAGAACAGGCTAGTTAAGCAGCTGTGGCTTTGATTTCAAACACAGCTCTCAGTATTGGCTGACAGTCAAAAGTGCCTTTTGAACAGCTAGAACAGTTTCACATGCTTAAGCAATGGCTTTAGGGATCTTCCTTTCATTGGAGCAACACCTGCAATGCAGCCAGCTGCAAAATCCCACCATCCTCGCTGAGGTGGGACCTGCTTGGGTTTTCATAGGAGCCTGCTGCTCAGGCTGACCAAAAGTAAAATGCATACATTTATTTACGGAGGATGGAGGAATTTCTTTCTTTTTTGCAACATCTGTGAATGATCAGCATCAGGATTCTGTCTGATTGCTCGATAGCTAGCAAATCCAAGTTGAAACATCTGTGCATCAGATATGCATCATTGCTGATCCATCTGCAAAACACATCAGATGTCAGTTGATTGATTTGAGCTTGATAGGGCTAGATAACCAAGCAGTTGGAAAAGAGAAACTACATGGCACAGTGAGAGTTGTTCCCCCTGCCCCCCCTTCTTTTCAGCTCTGTATTTTAGCTCCACTCCTTATGTTTTTGCAGTTGTTTTTCTTACATGGTGCAGTTACTGGGTTGAAAATGGACAGGAGAATGAAAGCCCACATCTCAAAAATGTGGGAACTCATCTGTCCTTGGCACAAATAATTGTATCTCTGATTGCCATCACCAAAACCATTAATGAAACTTGTAATGAAATCTTCCAGAAACTTCTTTGGGATCTCAGTGGGAATGCTGGGGTGGCATTCAGGTTCTGTAACAGGGATTTTAATCTTTTTGGATGTCTTTTAGTTTTTAAATCACATTGATTCAAATGCAGTTGTGACACTAGAGATTGCTATTTGAAGCTGAAGTCCTATTTTCTGTCTTCCTAATCCCTGATTGCATTTACACAGGTCACAACCATTCCTCATTGTTTCATACTGCACACTTCCTGCAGCACATGCACATGCAGTTATTGCTCTTCTGTCTGCTTCTTTATTGACCTCTGTAAGTCCAGACATGCATGATGATGATGATTAAGAAGACTCTCATGGTTAGTTTTTTAATGTAGTGTGCAAGGGGATGTGGCCTGGCTTATGACTGTTGCAGCAACTATAGTATCCCTCAGTATGCAAAACAGGCCTAGACCTGGGGCTTACATTGCCCTTCCAGCAATTAGTGAAAGATTCAGCTGTTATCACTGGAGTAGCAGGTCTCCAAACAGTGTCTGAGAGGAGAAAATGAAAATCTCACCCACCCCTACGTTGCATCATCATGGGAAGTGATAGCAGCATGTTGCTCTGAGGTTTTCAGGCAGATGTGACCACCCAGATGTGACACAGGCTGTAGGTACAAAGCGAGGAAGTGACAGCTTTATACAGATGTCTTTCTGACTCTAACTGCTGTTGATGTGCCACATCTGGATAGCCAGCAACCAAATCCTCTGCCGAGATCATGTCATACTCTAGTTTTTTATGCTGCTCTGAGAGCAATGGGTATAGAGTGTTTCTGTGCAGGCAGAACTGGTAAAACCCTGTTTCTGAGACAGAGAGAGATGAAGGCTTGCTTTAGCAGCCTTGTGGGACTCTGTGTCTATTATAGCTAACAGAGGGGATCTGCCACACCGTTTAAAATCACAGCCATCAGCCTGTTAAATGATCTTCCCTCTGCAACTCAAGGGTAGCTTGTTAGCACTGTAGTTCAAACTTCCCAGTATGACTGCGATGGCTGGGTAAGTGCTTTGCAGACTGTCTTTTAATCCTGGTAGGAGCAGAGCAGTCATTGAGCAGCTGGCTGGCCTAGCAGATGAATCCCCTCTTCTCTAGGCATCCCCTGTGTAAGATTACAGATGTCTACACGAGAAAGGAAATCTTCTCCTTGAAGGCTGTGGCCCAGGTATTATGCATGAGCGGTTTTATTTGTATCATGCCATCTGGAGGAAAGGTCTTTCTGTGTAAAAAGAAACCAGCAGAAAATCACAAATAGGGAGGAAATAGTGGATCTCATAACAGTGTATAAATACCTGAAGATGCTGAGTAATGGGACCAGAGGCAATGGGCACAAACTGAGACAGAAGAGGTATTTTCTGACCACCAGGAAACATTTTTTTTTTACTGTGAGGGTGACCAAGAACTGGTGCAGATTGACCAGAGAAGTGGTGGATTTCTGTCCTTGGAGATATTCAAAAGTCATCCAGACTCGGTCCTGGGCAACTGGCTCTATGTGGCTTTGCTGGACCTTGGCAGGGATTCTGTGACAGTGAGTGAGGGTATCTCTTCAGACCAGTCTAATGTGAGCATGGTCTTCCCCCAGGCACTGGGAGCAGAATCCACCAGCTCAGTGGCACATGACAGGAAAATACCTTAGCCATGACAACGTGTTAGTAGCAGTGCTTACTCTTGTGCAGCTTCTGTCTGTTGCAGACATGGAAGTATATTAACAAGTACTCACATTTCAGAACCATGGGAAAATGAGGCCCTGGAAAGGTGATATGGGGTCGTTTAGGTCTAAGACAGTTCCAGAAGCCAACGCACTAGGCAATGCCACTTGCTGCGTGAGGTGGTGACGCAATCCTGTCCTAGAGAATAAAAGAAGCAACGCATTTCAGCTTTTTCTCCTACAAAAACTCTGTGACATTCCCTTTTGCTTCTGTCCTTTGTGCCTGGGGGCAGTTTAACTGGTAACTGGAAAAAAGTGAGATTGCTGAAAATGTGCCCTGCTCAGATCTAATAAATCACATAAAAGTGGAAGAGGAACAGAACTGGAAATGTCTCTGAATAATCAGATGAAAAACCTTTTACAATCTACTAAACTTGAAACACAGGCAAAGATTTGGTCAGCTTTGTTTCAGAACTAAGTAATTCTGTGGTATAAATTAAATAAAAAGTCAGCAAGAACATTTCTCTTCCACTATGTGGGGAAAATATGCTCCAGATGCTTGCAGTTTGTTGGTAGCAAGCAGCAGTGTGACAGACTGGATGGATTTTGAAATTATGCCTCTAACTGATTTAAAGAAAAAGTAATGATAAAATGTCCAGCAACTGGTTAGATGGAAATAACAAACAGAATGTTGTAACCCAGGCCTCAGAAATGGCTCTTACTGTGCATCATTTGGGGCAATTTTCAGAGACCAGATCCAAAACCAGCCCTAATGCTGAGTGATTTATTCTCTCAAGGTACTGGTAGACATGGGGAAAATTTTTCAGTGACTCCCCGGTCTAAAATCTGAGCCATGGTTCTGAGCATGCAGCACTGGAAATGCAGAAGAGCAACATTACTGCTGAGATAGTCTGCTGTCTGTGGAAATCAGCCTTGACTCCCTGAGAGCTTTAGGGATCTTTTCCAGCACCAATAATCTTCTCTTGAGGAAGAACACTGGGAAGAAACGGTGAAAAGTATTTAAGATATGAAGTCTCTGAAGCTGATTCACCCTTCTGATGTTACAGCAGAGTTAATTTGGAATTCTGCTGCCAGGATGAACCTAGCCCGTACATAATCGGTGGCAAAGTAAGACCCTGGGATCCTATGCTTTCACAGTTTTTCACTTACAGAGTAGTTTAAGATAACTGTGTCCAGAGTTAGCAGAGGTTTTATGGCTAGAAGACAAGCAAATGTGCACATGGATTGGTGTGGTGACTTGGACTGAGGAAAAGCCCTCTTACTGCTGAGCAGACTACTGCAGCATGCATGTCCCATTTCTCCAGGGGCTTCTGTGGCAATCTGTGAGTCCTGCTGGACTCACCTGTGCTATTCATACTTGCAAACGTGCAGCCATAGTTTTTAGTGAAACTGAAACTGAATAGTTATAGTTACAGGTTTTGTACTATATTATATAGTTATATAATCAGCAATTTTCTTTCTATTAAAAATGTCAGTTCTAAACTCTTGGTTTTGCTTACAGTGGTGGCTGCCACAGATGTATCAAGATGCTTGATTACAATGCTTCACCTTGGGACACTTTTCATCCTCACTCAGGATGGCTCCAGGACCCTGTCCACCCCAACAGTGCAGGGATCACAGGGACAGGTCCAGGAGCAGCACAGCTGCTTTAGCACAGGGATACATGGCCTCACCACACAACCTGGTCCCTGCATATGCTGCTGTATGGAGTTGTGCAACTGTACCAGCCTTTGCACTAGCTTTGTTATCTCAGCAGAACACTACACATTTATTTGACATGCATCACACTGTCTATCAAGGATCCTCAACTCCTGTATACTTCCAAGCAAACTTGAACACCTGGATGTTGAACTGTATCCCTCAACTTTTCCAAAAACACAAACTGTAAAAATATGATCCATTCTTTCACAGGGTTCCTTCTATTGGTTAGAGTGAGGTCACCAATCCCAAAAGCTGGTTAGACTCTTCTGACATAGCAGGCAGCTTGCAAATATTCATTCTCCCAGCTTTTCACAATATGCAACAAGCTTTGCCTATGGAGGTGTGTGAGAACAGATGGGCAGGAAAAATTATCATGAAAATGCTTCTGGACCCAGACCCTATTCTGGGGTGTCAAGCACTGCCTTAAAATTAGAAGACAAGGGGCAAACCCACACTAGATCTCCATCTCTCCATTCCAAATTTTCCTGAAGGGAACCAGAGAGCGCAATCCTGTGGATATCTGCTGGAACCTGTCAATAAACTGACCTCTGGGTAGGTGCTGGTGAGCAAAAAGGATGCATTAAAGCCAGATGGATTTGAATCCCAAGCAAGGAGTAACAAGTTATAATTGTGTCCAGCAATGGGGAGAATCTCAGGAAGTGGGGTGTAAATTATCTGGTTTCTTCCACTGGAGTCTAGCCAAGAATTTAACATCCTTATTTGCTTAGGAGAGATCCTGCAGTGCTTTTAGTGTCTGTAAGGGCCCCCACACTTCTGCTGTCTCATGCAAATGTGCTGAAAAAGCACTTTTGAGCAAGTGTCATGAATAAACACTAGCCCAGGCTCCCCAGGAAAGAAAATAGTTAGTCCTCCAGACTTTACTGGAGGTCTCTCTGTAATTTATGGGTGCCTGGAGGCATACTTCTCGAGGAAGTGCTGTCTCCTCCTTTCACTTAGGATTACAGCCTGAAGGCCATTTTTAGAACTGAGAGGGACATGTCCTGTGCCAGGTCAGGAAGAACATGTCCTGGCACACTGCATCTAATCATGGTCACCACTATAGCCACATCAGCTGGTCCTGATGAGCAACTGGAGGGAGTTTTCTTGCAGGATGACATTTTGCACAGCCACAGAATTGTTACCACAGAGGTCTATTCATTAAGCGATGATGATTTTTTAAAGTGATTATCTTGGAAAGGTTGACTTGATGTAAGCTTACTGTAAGGAAAATCTCTTTCATCTATAACTGATGCTCTGGTATCCATTTCCGTTTAGTCAGCCTGCAGCTTAACCCTATCAGTGCATAGTCACTTCAGGGCACCCCACACCTGGGACTAGCAGTTTTGCTGTGTGTGCAAGGCACTGAGCCCAAAATCACCAGCCCTGCCAGGTCTGAGGTGTCATTCTAGCAGCAATGCCAAGCACAATGGAGGAGCAAGATTTTGGGAAAAAGAAATCCTTACTAGCAGAGCACCTTGAGGGTATGCTAAATGCAAACAAGCAGAAAAATTCTCCTTTCCTAGACAGGGCCAGGAAAGCAATCTTGTAGATGATGCAAAAGATAAAAAGGCAGTGCAAAGACTGGAGGTGCCGCAGTTGCAGCAAGGCTGCTGAGCTGCTGTGCAGAGTGGTCAGGGGAAAAAACAGGTGGTGAACAAAGCCAAGCTCTGGCACCACAGGTTTCGTGACATGCAGAAAGATTCTTGCATCCTTGTCCCAAAACACAGAGTGAGTATATTGGGCTCTCTTCCCTTTGGTCACCAGAAACAGAGATTCTGCTAGAGTGCATTCATCTGGATTCTCATCCAGGCAGAAGCCATACACAGGCTGGTGTAGGGAACCATCCAAGCCGGTTTCCTCCTCCAGACTGTAAACAGCTTTCAGAGGCCCAGCCTAGCAGTAATGAAAATTTCGTTCAATTTTAACAATTAACTTACTGTCAAACATTTGGAGAAAAAACACAGCCTCTTCCTGCCTTAACTTCCTCATCTATCTGTTATTCTGACTTGACAATGACCAGGATACATCCTACAGGACTTGGTATTCATCCAGCAATGTTTTAATAAACTTTAGGACAGGAAATGCAATTGTCTTTGATGCCACTTCTCCCCCAAGTCTTTGTGTCTTTAGGACACAGTCTCTGATGTTAAAACATTTTCTGTCCACTTCAGTTGTATGACTGCCACTCATTGCTGTGTCTGTGCAGAGCCAGACTGACACATCTAGATACTGATTAGTCTTGCTTTATTGTCCTATGGCTTGATAATAGAAGGAGGCACAATCAGAGACATGAGACATCAGAGGAAAGGAAGATCCCTTAACTGGATTTAAAATGCTATCTGTAACTTTTTTCGATCCCCTATATTGAAGTGTTTAGCATTTAAATCAGTCAAATAGGATCAGGAAGTTAAGAGTCCAGAAGATAATAGTGTCTCCTTATTTCTTGTAGTAGAACCAGTCAAGATTGTTTCCTGTGCTGAACCTAGATGATTTTATTTGAGCTTACTGTCCTCTTGACTTCTGTGCAGAGCTGTGAGAGCTGGTTTGTAATGGCACTGGATGCTTGGTACCAGTCTGCACTCTTTGCGTGGAGTCTAGACATTTCCCTGCTACTGGGCTGTGATGCTGACAGCTATTGAGCAGATGGCTCATAATGTCTGACAGATCTTGAGACCTGGAGGCTTCCACAGTGGGGAGAATCTCGTGAAGATGGATAAGGGGAAAGAGACAATCCTAGGAAAAGTAAGGTGCTATGCTTTAGGATGAAGCCATAGAAATAATGCCATCTTCTGGTCAGAATATCTTTATGGCTCAGAAGAAGAGAGGCAAAGAACGATACATCCCAAATCCCTTTATCTGCAGAGAAAGAAGACTGGAGTCAATGTTGAGTGCTGTTTAAAACCCCGTCTGCACAGTATTTCATGCAGATCCCATCTGAGCATGGGTGTGCATTTGGGCTGCAATCCTGTGCAGCCTGGGCTAGGAAAGTAACTCTGACCCTTTGTGTGCAGATTCAAGGAAGGAGATATGATGAGCCTGTGGGCTTCTGATACTGAGAAAAGCTGACTCCATGGCCTGGGCAGAACAAAGGTGTAGCAGCTAGCTTGGCTGCTTCACAGGTATAGAGATGAAGGGACCTGAGAGATCCATAGAAGTCCAGCTTTGGATCTTGCATTTTCTAGCAATGGGTTTAATGTCCCCGTCTGTCTGAAGGAAGACAAGAATTAGAAGGCCTCATGAATTATTTAATGAAGGCCTCATGAAATGTCAAAGCTAATTCTAGCAAATGCCTCTGAAGCTTAAAATATGAGGCTTTGGTTTAAAATGATGTGCAGGTAGTCACAGTAATTAAGTAGGAGTCCTGTCCAGAATTGGAGGGCAAATAAACAGGATGGAGTAGCTTCAGTGCATGTGCCTGGACCCTGGGAAAGAATGGATTTTCTTGCTAATGTTTTGGTATACATGACTCAGTACTAGGTTTTTAACATTCACACGGTGAGGAGATATCCTTAGGAAAGAACTGTCTCCTCAGGAACTTCCTTCCAAAATGTTTTTACACATATTCACTATTAAATACATAGACCAATGGAGGGTTCAGCTTCCTTTGCTTGTTTTGGTTTGGGTTTGTTTTCTGCACAACAGAGTGTTTGACCAGATTTCAGCCTCCAGTGGAGATCTGGTTTAGCTGTGGTACTGCCCATCTGCTTCAAGCTAAACATGCTTCCAAGAACCCTCCTGGTTTGGAGGAACATGGTCCTGGCTGCTTTCATGTCCCTGAAAACTCACTTACTTGAAAGACATCACAATGACGAAAAATTTTGTTTTATGTTATCATAGTGGGTGCAGAGGAGGTAATTGGGTCTGTCTTTGTATCTTTAACACAGGATTTAGGGAGTAATCCTGTGGCCACTGGAATCCTAGACAGAGCTGTCCATGGAGAGACTGCAAATCAGATCCAGACTGGCTAAGGAAGTTACACAGCATTTCCAGCAGAAAGGTTCATGGTGCCTGAAAGGTTTGGACAATGTTTCAGCTCCTCAAGATCACCTGCTTGGTAAAGTGAGGTGCAACAGCTGTGACTAAAGGCAGTGATTAGTCTCTTCCCCATCCCAAAATGCTCTTTCAGCAAATAAATTCAGCATTAAGAATTATCAAGCTAGAGTTGTGCCATTTATTAGAATAAGGAGAAGGCACATTTATTGGCTCTTTTAAATTTATCTTCTTTAATCCTAAAGAACTGTAAGCATTTTCTTCAGTATTTAGTGGAGAGAAAGAAAATTCCCAGTTGACAGAAAGCAAAGCAAGTGCTGACTGAAAGAAAATTACCCATGAAAACAGAGCTAGAATAAAAACTTAATTTCAGCTCTGCTACACTTGGTGGGCTGACAAGTAACAAGAATCTTTACAGTCAAGTAAAGGATAATCATATCCAGCTATGTGGTCTCTTGAGAGAGCTCAAGGCTAATCTAGAATTGCATGGAACTTTCTCAGTATGCAGTTTCTTTAATTTTCCTGGGACGTTTTGCAGTTAGTGAAGCAAACTGTCTATGTAAATCTTCACAAGATCTGAGCTTTAAAGGCCTTGAGGCAGGGATGGCCATTAGCTGAGCAAGTCTGTATAGCAAATAACCCAGCAGGATAAGCAGTGGCTCTCTGCTGAGCAAGGACACATTCAAGTGCTTCTCAGAAGGCAGGTCTGAAGGGGTTGGAAAATACATGGCAGTTCTGTGGTGCCACAAATGTCTGATCTGACCTGACCTTCATCACCCCAAAGAAAAATTCCACCCCACTGAAGTCAGTGTCCCGAAAAACCCTCAAAAATGGTTTTCCTTGTGCTGGAGCTTCACTCCCATGATGCACTCTGTGGCTCTGTTACTGCCTTAGTAAATTCAGGGAGTGTTCATCATGTATTTATCTGGTTAAAAGAAAAGGCACCTTACATACTGTTAAGGCAGCATTTTGTAACAGGTTAACATTGCTTACATTGTGTCTTCAACTCTGACATGCTTGCTCATATTTTTTAGAGCAAATTACAAAACCAGGAGAAAATAAGTGTTATGTTTTGGAAAACTCCTCTTTGTGGAAAATCCTTAATTACAGTTGCTAAAAATGAGGATAGCTTTTCTCCCCTAAAGACATCCTGAAAAAAAAGGGCTATTTTAAGGGATAAACTGAATTCAATGCACATCTACATGGTTTAGATTTCCTTCAGTTGTTCCAAAGCAAATCTGTCCTGATATTTCCTAGAAGACATCAGAACTATACCTATGTAAACTAAAGATTTTACAAATTTTGGAGCCTTCCTGAGGGGCCCAGTCTTTCCAGCTGCTTCCCAGATGGATGCTTATGTGAACAGGACTAGGGTTCACCCGAGTTTTCAGGACTGATTTCTCCTGCATCTTTCCTCCAATCCAGTGGAGGGCTTCAGAAGAAAGTGCAAAGAGAAGAGGATTGTTGCATCCCTCCTTTTCAAGGCCTAAGCAGCTTTTTTTCTGCCAGCAGGGCTGAGAGCCATATATAGGCTAGCAGTGGGACTACAGTTCCCACAGAAAGAGAGGGACTAAATCCCTATTTACTGAATTCAATAACATTATGCATTAATCACATTCATTTTTTACAATTTGAATTTTTTTCCCCCAAACTTTACTAAGTACTAACTAACTCACACTACCTTTTACTATTTTGTTAGCACTTTATTCTCACATTCTAAATAGTTTGGGCTTTGATTGCACTCTTATTAAAATACTTTCAGATTGGGGGAAGTGGTTTGTAAACTGTCATTTAACTCCTTCCAGCCTGGCTTCAAATGATCCTCTCCTTTATTTCAAAAGTGCTGGAGCCTAGCACAATTCAGAGCTCCCTGTTATGGTCATGTACTTTCTCTTCACCTCCTTTCAAAGTCTAAGAGATTTATTTTTGTTTAGCTTTCTCTCTCCATTCAAATTGAGATTACTATATTAAGATGTGTTTGGAGAGCAGAATTCCACTCTTTTCTCTTTATTTTTGGCTTTTGGCTAACTATGCTTGATAATTATATGTAACCACTTCACTTTGTAATATATTCCCCATATTTCCCTTCCAGCTGACCTAACACTTTCATACAGTAACATACTACAAAGTTCACTAACCCTTTTTTATCTGGAGGCATAATTGGGACTGTGTTCACGAATCTCTGAAGTCCACATCAATCCTTCTAAGCAAACTTCCTTTCAGATGCAGATAGAGTACTTTCTTTCAAATTGATGAAGAAAGCTCCTTTGCTCCTTTATTATGTGCTTTATGATATCTGTTTCATAATTTTAAATGGTGAGAAATAGCCATGCTTAATTTTCATGGTCTTTAAAATCTATTTTGAATTCACGTTCAACAGTGGGTGAATCAGAGCTGACCTGCCTGTTAAAGAACTGTGAATACAATTCTACCCTGAACTCTGTGAAAACCTCTTTTGTGGCAGCTTCTTTCACGCAAGGTTCCCTGTGTTTGGCTGTATGAGGTGCTTTTCTTTCCCACTGCAGGTTAATGTTAGGTAACAAAGGTAGATGGATAATCTGGAGGTCTCTCAGGCATGTGTGTGCTGTGTCTCATGTGCACACGGAAGCATGCCATCCCAGTTAGCATGTGCAGGAGGCTTGGACTGTGATGCTTTGCAGATCTGTCACCGGTAGCACCCACTTGAGGAGACTTGCACCACTGACAGCCTCTCAGCCATTTCCACATAAATGCTCTTATGGCCTGGGAAACTAACTGAAGTTAAGCATCAGCTGATGGGAAAAAAAAACCCAAAAAACCAAAAACACACAAACCTGTTTTAACACAGCCCAGGTCATGTCTTGGCCCCACCTGTAGGTGAGATGTGAGTTTGAACAACTGCCTGTGCATGACAGCTGCTCAACTAGCTGCTCAAACTCTGCTGCTGTAAGAGACAGCTCCTTCAGTTGCCTTGAATTAAGTGTCTGCTAGGCAACTCAGGCCACAGACTCTCCGTGGTCTAAGGCTCTGATCCAGAAAAGCATTTAAGTGTGTGCTTGTTTACCCTTTCTATACAATGTTCATAAGCACATGCTTAGATGTAAGGGCATTTTGAAGTCCTGTTGAAATAATTTTGCAAAGGACTGGGATAAAAAAATCCTGGACATTCTACAGAAAGAAACTTATTAAATAAAAATGTTGGGTTTATCTCTTAGGTTTCTGCTAATATAGTAAGGGTGTGGCTTTCTACTGAAATGTTGCGGTGCAAGTAAAAATTACTTTGGAAGTCTCTTTAAGACACTGCCTTTGTCTTTTCTCATTCCTTATTTTTTATTAGTGATTCACCACAAAGAATGCATTTCCCACCAATTCAAAAATAAGGCCAAGTAGCATGATAATCTGCATTGCCTGTAGGCCTCCAAGCTGTGTTTCAGAAAGCACTGTTATGTATTTTGCTACTTTAAAACAAAAAGCAAACCAAATGGTCACACAGAAGGTACCTAATCAGTCTACCAGCACATCCCTCTGTCATGAAAAATTTATTCTTTTTCTCTATAGGTTGATCGGGGTATTGTATGAATGCTACATATGACCAAATGTGTGTCTGGCTTACTGCATTCCAGGGCAAAGAAAATGTTGTTGCTATGTTCTACACTGGGCTGCTAAGAGTGTTCAGAAAAGCTGCTTAACTATCTGTGACTGGTGGGAAAAGTCACTATTTGAAGCCCCAGTGTTGTATCAAGGTTCTTTTTTTTTGGGAAGGGGGGTGCAGAATGATGAAGAAAGAGGTACCATCTGCACTTCTTGCTCTGATTGTTATAGGAGTACCTGAATCACTGGCAAAATGCTAGTAGTATTTTTCCCTGCTGTAAAAAAAAAAAAAGAGAATAATAATTAAAATAGTTAGGTACAAGAACTACTATTCATTGCGTAAATGCCATATCCTTGGTCATATAATGCTCTTTGCTCAAAATCATTGGCATGACCAGACAAAAGAAGATGCACTTCATGTATTACCCCAGTATAATTCTCCTCATCAAAATCTAGAATAATCAGAAATACAGTAATGTACATAAAAGTAGGAAAAACAATTAAGTGTTCAGGTTCTGCCTACTTTCTTCTGGAGGCAGTTAATTTGCACCAAAAAAACAAACAAAAGTAAAGAATGGCATCTTTCCTTTCTTTGAGCTGATGGAAAATTTGCCATTTACTCTGAACCAGAATTTAACCTTGGGGACAGATATCTGGATCTCTGGGGTAGAAAAAGATGTGTTTAGAAGTAAGAATATGGCAAAGCTAAAGAGAGTGACTGAGTCTGCAAACAGCCAGAAACGCTTGTCTTGTGTTGCTTTGTGCATTGTATTTCCATATATGCAGCTTTGGAAGGAATGGTCCACATTAATAATGAACTTACAGTGGTCTTTTAAGACCACCTTTGTTCATTCTGTGTACTAAGCCCAAGGGTAGGTCAGGACCACCAGAAATTAGAAAAAAAAAATAAATCAGAAGAAACCCCATCATGCCCACAAGACAGTGAGCATAATGGTCACTACTAAGGCAAAATGGTAAAAATACTATTACTGAATAGTGTGTATGGCTAATATATTAATATAAAATATAGTGCTAATAAAATAGTATGTATTACCAATAATACCATATTAATAGATAACATTTATTATTATATATAATAATCCTGAGAAAATATGGGAAAATTCATCATGGAGAATGAGCTGCATAAAAGCAACATCTTATTCTTCTACTTAAACAGATACTGCTTAGTAGAGAGGCATGCCTTTTCCCTTTCATCTGACCTATATTGTCTTTTTCCTTAAGGCTTCAATAGATTTTGGCTTTGTTGTTGGGAAGTACTTAATTAAAACAAGTAGAGATGATGGAGGAGGGAGTGTTCCATACAATAGTGCCATACACCTTAGTGAGCCACAGATTGTTAGCATTCTAACTTTAAAGGTTTACTCGGTGTAAGCCTTTAAAATGCTAACAGCTTTGCTATAAGGGAATTAATTACACATGCCATGATAAAATTATCAGGAAGAGCCTACTGAATATTTTGAGAGCTAAGAAAGCTCATTCTTTCAATCTGCTCTTGATTGAAACCTGGTGTATTTCTGGCTTTTCTTAGTATTTTTAAGGCTGTGCTTAACAGCATTTTGTGAGGATTTAAATACTAGCCTCCTCGGCGGCAGGAAAGGCTGAATTTCACCATTAGAGGCAGCGATACATTCTTCAGTGTGCTTTTGAGCACACAAGGATCGCACTCAGCGCGTGGTACCAATAACACCACAGTCACAGGTTCGATCCCTGCATAGGTCGTTCCCTAAAGAGCTGCACTCCATAGTCCTTGTAGACCTTCCAACTCAGAGTATTCGGTGGTGCTGTGAACAGTGCTTGTGCAAAGCACAGGGGACACTCAACTTTGGAATGGCCACCCATGAAACAAGAGGGAATCAAAATAGTTCAAGCCAACGGACAATAAAAAGGCTTCTGAAGAATCACAATATTCCCTTTTATATTCACTTAAGGAGAGCAGCAGGAAGGGCAGAGACAGGCGGGCAGGCCCAGGGCGGGCAGAGGCGGGTGCTGCGCTCCCTGCGGGTTCGACGAGAGCTGCGGGACGGGGGGGG
>VZTN01032272.1:56469-84312 GCA_013400515.1 Erpornis zantholeuca
GGTCCCCTCGGGGTGCGGTGACGGGAGGGGGCGGTGTGCGGGGCTCAGCCCCCCTCAGGCGGGCGCGGTTCGCGGAGCTCGCCGGCAAGCGCTGGGGAGCGGCACCGTGGCTTGCCGGGACTGTGCGGCAGGGTGCGGGGAGCTGGGCGCTCATGGAAGAGCGTGCCGGGAGAGGAGGGCCCCGCGTGAACCCCAGCAGGATCTTTTGCCTGCGCTGCGTAGGAGCTCCGCTGGTCGCCAGAAGACAGACTGGCCGGGACTGACTTGCAGCGACCGTCCCACGCAGGCGTACCGCCTGGTCCCCCTGCAGAACGCCGAGCGTGCTGGAAGAGGTTCGGAGCAGCAAATGGCCATTTGGAGTGAAAACGCAGTTATGTGTTATGTTAGGTTTTGCTCGTCTCCCAAACTTAGTAGCTTGACTGCAGTAGCCAGGAGCAGTGGTGGCTAGCACAGCAGAGAATCCCTGCTGCAAGTAAGGGCTGATATTATGGCCAGTGTCAAGCATGTGTACAGGGTGTCTGTCATTTCTGTGAAAAGTCAGGAAAAGTTGTTCTCGATGAAGCTTCTGAGATAAAAGTATCAAAAAGTATGTAGGAAAAGCCTTTTTGACTTACTTTGTGTTAACAGGCCTCTGTGCTGTCTCTTGGCATCTGCTTGGACCTGATGTGCTTCTGGGATATGTGTACCACCACTGCAGCTTCCCTCCCAAACAGGTTTAACTCCACCAGCACAGTTCTGAAGGAAGCTGGAAGCCCTTAGATGTAAGTGCAGACCTGCTGCACCGGGGAGGTGCCAAAGCCACAGCAGGCTCACTGCAGGGTAGGTGTGAGAAAGTTTTGCAACTGAAGGAGGTCTGCTCATGGCTTTCAGATCTCTCTTTCACCTGCTCATGCTACATGTAGCCCTTGGTCTTGGGGCCTTCCTGCCTCTGGGAGCATGCTGGGTCCCCAGGATATCTTCTCCTAGGATTTAGGGCGTTACGGAATTAGCTGTATGCCAAGCTGCTTGTGCTTCACTGGAGGTGTCTACCCGAGCTTGAGTTAAACAGAGTTTAGCCTTACCTTGTGGGATGGTGTCTTTCCAATTCACTTGAAACCAGTTTGCTAACTGGATTTGTAGGTTGCCAGCTGAGATACTGCCATAAAGCCAGGTCAAGCCTTTGGAGTGAGTGCCCCCTTATCCTTGAGGGCATGAGGTGCAAGAGCCTGTGGGCTGGTGTGAAACTACTGCAAGGAGCTAGTGAGAGCAAAGACAAAGAGGACAGCTCCTGAGAGCCTGAGCAGAAGTCATACTTGTGGAAATGGATAACTTCACAGATTGGGTGGGACATGCAGGAAGTTTTTCTGAGGAACAATTGAGTGGACTTTTGCCAGTTACTAGCAAGACTGGAGGTGAAATGTGTTAATGATAGGTCATTATCTGCTGATTACTCTGTCATTAAAATGTGAGACCACCTGTAGTTCTGGAATTGGCAGGCCGTTTCCTTGGGTCTCTAGGACAGTGGTAGTAACCACACTGACTAGGAATGGCAGCGTCTCCCTTATTTACAAAGCTGTTAAATTTATCCTTATGAATATTAACATTAGCTCCTTAGAAAAAATACACCATCTTGCTCTTGCATCACCACGGATGACTTTTTAATTTACTTTAGTTCTTTACAGGATTCCTTTTCTTACCTCTCTTAAACAGGTTTAACTTTCTTCTTTTTGTCAGATTGCCTAAAGTCTTTGCCATGAAAGAAATATGTGTGTTGTTGCCTGAAGAGAGAAACTGGTATTTTAAGGAGTGAACTTAAAATACTTCAGAGGGCTTTCTCATCATCGCTCCAAATTATACATAAAGCTACAACCAACAATGTGCCTCATCATTCTAGAAAATAAGAAAGACATAGAAAACAGTTACTTTAAAATGAAGTATGCTGGAATATTTTTGGGTTGTGTTCCAGATACTAAGTAATGTGGTCTGGTACTGCTTTCTTTTTGCTTAACATTGGAGTGTATTGGAAAAATCAAAGCCAGAATTCAGGGATTAATTGTGGAATGCTTGTAGTTGTAGTTGGTTAGTATTTTATGATGTGTTGTTCCTGATAGAGGGCCAATTAATTTATATGGCTCCTTTCCCCTATATACGCCCTTCAGCAGAGCAAGTCTGTTCTTAACCTCTTTAGTTAAAAACTTTATTTTTAATTTCTGTCACATTGAATGGGTTTTTTTAGTAGCTGTAGCCAGTGCATTGTTTATCCCCAAGTGAGTTCTGCTTTAGGTCTTAAGCTGAGTTTGAGAGTGTCAGTAATGCAGGTGGGCAAAAGCTCAAGAGAAATACTATTCAAAATGTGGCTGGCATTTTTGTGTGCATTACCTTAGTTGCATGAGCACGTAACATTGTGAGTAAAATCTTTGCCTCAGTTGGGTATAAAGGAACATGGCAAGATATGACACCAGGATAGATAAGAGAGAGGGAGAAAGCCATATAGGGAGGGTTATAAGGCTGCCTGCCTGAGTGAAATATTGCATGCCACATGCTTTGGCTTCTGTAGCGAGCAAAAAAAATAAGGGACGAGAATACTGTGGATTGAGAAATAGTGCAGTTCTGGGCTGAGGTTTGGAAGGTGTGACTGGGAGACCAAGTGGTGAGTGTTAGGGCTCCTGAAAGACAGTGAAGCCACAGAGGGCACCTACCTGCACAGTGAGTTATACACTTTGTGCCTTGAAATGTATAGTCTACATAGATGAGACAGAAGATGAAAGGAAGCAGAACTCTTGTAAGAAGGAAGGAGACCAAGTGTAGATTGTCCATGTTTGGAGTTCCCATCCAGTTCCTCAGTCTGTGAACAGCAGTTTTCCTTTCCATCTGAGCCTTCATTCCATTATTATCACAACCTTCCATCTTTACTTTTTTGTTTAGTTTTTTTATACTCCCATGCTCTTCTAGATGTTTGGAGTGCTGTCACTAGATGAATTCTTTGTTTCTCCTGGTGTTTTTCTGAATTGTTCTCTGGATGTTTGCCAATTTTACTCTTGTTAGTACGTCATTCAGCCCAATTTGAGCTAGTTTCTCTGAAAAAAAAAGACACTTTCTCTGATCTTCTTTGACACTTCTTTTCCAGAAGAATCATTGCTGCCTTGCTTGAAGTGATGCGTGGTATCTGACGAATGCAGTAGTATTTGTGTATTTGAAGACTACAGGTTGCATCCTGTAATGGATCTATAAATAGTACTGGAAAAGCAAGCTGTTGGGGCTAGTTAAAATGAACAAAATCTGAGACCTGGGGTTTTTTAATCAAAAAGAAGGAGCCTCAGCTCCCAGGGAAATACCCTTGATGTGCACCATGCTTTTCCAGAATTTTTGCAATGGCTGACACTGTTACCCTGTTGTGCTGGGGAAGGGTTGTCTGCCCTTATGTGTCCCCATTGCACCTCAGTGGACAGTGGAGTTTGTCCCCTGTGCAGCCTTGCTTGAGGAGGCTTTCCGAGTGTCCTGGTAGGGAGTGGATCCCACAAGTTCCAGTGTGTTCTCTGTGACAGTGACAGCTTTTTCACCTGGGGAGGTAAGGCAAGGAGAAGGCACCATGCCATAGTGCTGAGCATTCAGAAATACCTTGATCTGATGATTCCTTGGACCTTGGTGTGGCAGCAAGTTGGGAGACCTGTGTTCTCTTGTGAGGCTGTTGCTCTTTCCCCTTGCCTGGGGTTTTCCCTGTGATGAGTAATGCACTGAGTACCACCTGTAAATTGTAGAGTGGAGACAGAAATTTGCATCTTGATCTGTTCATGGACCTTTTTGTTGTTATGCTGCTGGAACTGAAATTCCTCAAGCTATACAGCCCAGCTGCCATAAGCCTCCAGGACAACACTTTGACTGTAACTTGTTTTAAAACACCTTTTTTTGTTGCAACAGCTGTGTTAAAGGATCCTACAAGGATCCTACTGTAAAGGATTGGAAGGAAAAATTGGCTTGTAGCACTTTTATCTACTGCATGCTCTCAAGAAAGTGAGGTGGCACAGTTATGGTGTATGGTGTGATGTTGGACAAGTCTCGGCACTACTCCTGTGCTGTTTCATGGCCACCTAGAGTGCTGTTTAACAGCTTCCCTTTTACGGTTTTGGGGCGAGATTATATCCTTTCTTTTCCCTCTCTGAAGCTGCACTGAAACATTGGAGAGCTTCAGGAGGTGGGCAGGGAGGTGAGAGTGCCCGAAAGTGCAGCAGGGGAAGACAGACCTGCTCAGGCACACCCAGGGCTTTGGCCTTTCCCCTCTGGCACAGAGCAGTAACAGGCTGTTTGCAGAGGTCTGGCACAGAGGCAGAGCAGTGCTGGACTCCAGTCTCCACTTCTGAAGAAAAAGGAGATGCCAAAGGAATGTAAGGCACTAGCATATCCGGAGCAGCTGTAGTGCCACCTTTTAGAGGGAGAGTGAGCTTTGTGAGCTCTTCTTGTACCATCACTTGGTGATGATAACAACTGCTTCTACCCAGAAACTGATTCTGCATGGTCCGGGGAGTTTCCAGTCAGTGGTGGGAAGCTGAGGTTTCTCTGTCCTCTCATGCTGCCTCCAAGCTTTCTGTGAAGGAAGATCTGAATGGAGCTTGGGGTGATTACCCAAGTTCCTGACTACTCCTTTTGATATCCAAGTGCCAGCCAGCGGGCTCAGCAGCTCTTCTTTGTAACATCTGTTAGGACATACAACAGGATTTGTATGAAAAACACATATTCATACAAGGACTGTATGAAAATTTTTGCTATGTCTCAGCCTGGTTTCTCCTGCCTGTGGTCTTTAAAGGAAGAATTTATGTACTCAGTGCCTGATGGTCTGCTTTATTTCTTTGGAGGTACCACTGGTAGCTGGCAGTATTACTCTGCCTTCAGTATCCCATTATGAAAGTTGGGGGGATAAGCAGAGAGGAAAAAAAGAGTATAATGCCAAACACCTTTCTAGCTGGGCTGTGCGCAGTAGTCCAGAGCAGCAGTGATGATCATGTTAAAGCCTGGTACCAGTCATCTGGGCTTGAGCCTTCTTGCTGGGTTTATTGAGGAACTGAATTGAAATTTTAAGTTGGCTGGTGACTACTTGTTCTGTATAATTCCTTGCAGTCACAGCTGGTTTGTACTCCCACATACATAATCAGACTTGCATGAAGAGGAGTACTGACCTCCTAACCTCATGTCTGTCCCAGGTGCCTCCTCTGTCTTTATACTTGCAGTAGATAGAAAGCAGCATTTCTGGTCCTTTCTCCTTGCTGCCTGACAACTACTTCCAGTTCTCTCACCACAGTGGCATGCCCTTTCATTTTCCCCTTCTGACTAATGTCAGGGGAGAATCCTGTCTCATTTCCCCTCGTCTTACTTTGCATATTCACTCTCCAATATTCTTCACAGGTTAGATTTTTAGATTTCTTCTATGTTAGATTTTTATTCCCTTGTTTCCCTGTATCATTTGTACCCCCTGGTGCTCTTCATGTTTGTTCTCCCTTCTTCCCATGGTCTTCAGGAGAGTTTTTATGCTCTGTAATTCAGCCGTGCATTCCAGGACTGGTTTATAGGATATGGAGTTGTAAAATGGTGTTGCCAGGGTCTGAAGTATCCTTCAGACTCATGATATGCTGCAGTCTGAAGAGCCCTTTGGAATATTATTTGGTTTGTACAATGCTCTTGGGCACATAGTGCGATTCTTGGGGGTGTCCTGTGCAGCTTCAGGAGCTGGACTTCAGTGATCCCCGTGTGTCCCCTTCAGTTCAGGATATTCTGTATTCTGTAGTCCATGCAGGTAAAGTGGACTGGTGGTAGCACTTTGCTGAAGTGCCGCCTGATCTGTGGCCTGGTTTTGATGTACAGAGCTGCTGGAGAAGGTTGTCTGGGATGAGCCATTGCAGAGCAGTCTTTAAGATTAACCTTTATGACCCTGAGTCATTAGTGTCAGAAATTTATGGGCAATGTGCTTCCAGTAAATTCCTCCAAGCAGCCTGTTCTGCCTTTGGCAGTCAGGCAGGCTTCTTAGATCAGCACACATGCACAGTTAGCCTCAGTGCTGAGGTTAGAGTTATCTGCTGGCTCAAGACTGACCAGATGTTTGAGTGCATCTGGAAGCCTGTTCCCTTACTTAGACATGCAAAGGCTACCTCTTCCTGTCTGTGCAGACAGACACCGTTTGTGTCCGTCGCTCCAGTAAGTACTGCTGCAGCAGTGGGGTGCTGTGGGTGATGAAGGTAGTGCCTGCTGCTGCTGTAAAGTGAGTTGGAAGGATTCAAGCAGGATCCATGTTGTCCCATCTGCTCTTCTGTTCTGTGGGAACACCACAACCCTCTATTGAGGTATCCCAGGAGATGCTGTGAGGTACATTTTCCAGCAGAACAAATTTAAATTTGATTCTGACTTCCTGATGGCTGTGGGTTTTGAGAGATTCTAAAAGCTAATTAAAAAAAAGAAGCTTTTTTTCTTCCTTTGTGTTCACAAGTGTATACCCTGAAACCACAGGCCAAGTTTGGCCTGCAGAATTTTTTTCCTTATTTTCCAAGGTGTTTCATGCTCTTCTCTGCTACTCAAGAAAGAGTACTGGGCTGTGAGGGGTCTTGACAATATGTCTGTCTGCCATGTGCAAAACTGTATTTCTACCTTCTCCAGTAAGTCTCCCTGCCAGCTGTGTTTTGTGTTACTCATTTCCTTGGTGTCTTGCTGTTGTGGTTTAACCCCAGCTGTCAACCAAGCACCACATTCATTAAACCCTCATCCCATGGGATGTGAGAGGAAGGGTAAAAGTGGGAAGAGTCTTGGGCTGAGATAATGACAATTTAATAGCTAAAGCAAAATTCATGCATACGAGCAAAGCAAAACAAGGAATTCATTCACCACTTCCCATGGACAGGCGGGTGTTTGGCCATCTCCAGGAAAACAGGGCTCCCTCATGCACAGCAGTGGCTTGAGGAAACAAACCCCATCATTCTGACTGTCCCCTGTCCTCTCCCCCTGCCCTCCCTGGCTCTTTGTGCTGAGCATGATCTCATAAGGTATGGAATATTGCTTTGGTCTGTAAAAGTTAGCTGTCCTGGCTGTATCCCCTCTTAATACCTTGTGCACCCTCAGCATCCTTGCTGGCAGTCATGACAGGGAGAAAAGGCCTTGTCTCTGTGCAGGCACTGCTCACCAATACCAAAAACATCTCTGTAATATCAGCACTGTTTTCAGCGTGAATCCAAAACGCCACCAACATACCAGCCACTGTGAAGAAAATGAACTCCAACCTCAACAAAACCAGCATACTCAAAGTGGAAAGTTCACCCATGATGCTGCGCCACCTTCTAAGTGTCACAGCAATTTCTTTGATGAAAGGTCCACTGCTGTGCTGAAGTGAGAGGTGCAAGTGATAGAAATTCTGCTGTCCTGCTTTGCTTCAGCAGAGTGATGCCAATTTTTGACTTTTGATAAAAAGCAGAAGTTGGGTAAGTGTCGTGCCTGGATCATGGTGTGCTAGAGCTGTGCTCTGCTGCTGCTTTTGGTAGATATCCAGGTGATGTATCAGGTGGTGGTACTGTTGAGAAGACACGGAAAAGAAAGCCAAAAGCCAGTCTTCCTATGTTTCTATTAATAAAAATTGAATTTTTACCTCAAGACCCGAAAAAAATGATGGTCAAAGAGGACTTTCTTTGAGCAAAGTCACTCTGGGAAAAGTCCATGCTGGCAAGCTGCTGACCCAGGTGACCTGCTGGCTTGGCACCCTGTTTTCCTTAAGCCCTCTGCTGCAGTGGCCTGGTGTAAATGTGTGTACTTACTCAGCTATGTCTCCCTCTCTCCCAGCAAAATGAGCTGAACTCCTTCCTGTGGACAATCAAGAGAGATCCCCCATCTTATTTCTTTGGCACCATCCATGTCCCGTACACGCGCGTTTGGGATTTCATCCCAGACAACTCCAAGAAAGCATTCCAGCAGAGCCACATCGTGTACTTTGAGCTGGACCTCACTGATCCCTACACCATCTCAGCTCTCACCAGCTGCCAGCTCCTCCCACAGGGGAAGAACCTCCAAGATGTGCTGCCCCGTGACATCTACCGCCGTCTGAAGCGGCACCTGGAGTATGTCAAGCTCATGATGCCATCCTGGATGACCCCAGACCAGCGGGGCAAAGGGCTGTATGCAGACTACCTCTTCAATGCCATTGCTGGCAACTGGGAGCGGAAGAGGCCGGTCTGGGTGATGCTGATGGTGAACTCTCTGACAGAGGTAGACATCAAGTCACGAGGCGTGCCCGTCCTGGATCTGTTCCTGGCCCAGGAAGCGGAGCGGCTGAGGAAGCAAACAGGTGCTGTGGAGAAAGTAGAAGAGCAGTGCCACCCACTCAATGGGCTGAACTTCTCCCAGGTGAGGCAGAGTGCTGGGCTGGTGCCAGGCTGGCTGCTCAGGTGGATCTCACCCCAGCAGCAGCATGGGCTGGGGCACAGGGTAAGTGCTTTCCACCCAGAGACTTGTGTCTGCTCCCTGCAGCCCATGCCTTTGCCTACAGTCTCAGGAGAATTTGCTCACACAGGAGAGTCAGGCCAGAGATTAATTCATTTAGGCCTGGCCTGGGGAGACCCCTGTTCTCTTCCTTGGACATCCATGGGCACGTTCCACCCTCAGAGATGCCAGACCTTTGGACATGTGCTCTCTCTCCCTGACAGGGCCGCCCTGCAGGAGCCCAGGACAGGCTGGGGCTCAGTGTCCAAACTAGGTTTTGTAACAGCAAGTTAAAAAGGAAGAAGTGATTACTTAGGGAAAGCAGGGGTGCTGTGACTAGTGCTGAGAAGTAAGTGCTGATTGGAAAAGAATCACAGTGGATATCTCAATGCCCTCAGAAATAGTGGCCAATCCTCCACACTGGGAAAAGTATTTTTGTTTGGGTTTTGGGTTTGTTTTTTTTCCCTTCATTTGTGAGGGTCAGCACAGTGCAGCTTTCTGCAGGGAGCTTCACAGAGTAGTACAGGCCCCTGTGCATGTCCCTTTGTGTTTGCAGACCTGCTGGAGTTCAGCATTGTTGGTCATGCTGCCGAATGACCTCTATGTTGTCCATGTGTTGAATGAGATGCTCCTCTCTGAACGAAATACACCAGGCAGCAGTGTCTGGTGTTATCTCTGCCCAGTGGGATCACAGGCATAACGCTGCTCTCTGACATGGAGTACCTTCACTGCAGGGAGGTGCTAGTTTGGGGAGTGGCAGTGGCATTTGTTTAGGAATGGGTAAGACTTGCATTTTGCAGCATGCCCCAGTAGCACAAGGTGGGAGGACCTTTATTCATAGGGCTGGGGAGTCTGGACTGATGCCTGGCCCTTTATCCTGCATCCTGAAACCTGTCCTGTCACTGGTGCAGAGTTTGGAAGGGAAAGAGCAGAAGGAGTGTGCAGCACAGCAAGGGCAGGGACAGCAGCTCAGGACAAATGTCTGAAGTGCTGCTACCCCAGACAACATTGGTGGGGGGGCAGTGGTGCAGGGATTAGCACATCAGCTCAGGCTGCAGTCCTGCAGTTGAGCAGACCTTAAATGCAGGCAGGGCTTCTGCACTTCTCTCTTCCATTGTTTGGAGCTGTGCAACCTCATTTACATCTCCAGTCTTTTGCTTGACACTGTGCTTTGAATCCTTATGCTACTGCTGTTAGCTCACAGCTAACCTGGGAACAGGCTGGGAACTCCCTTCTTTTCCACCTCTTACCTGGTTGAGGATTTATAAACATTAAAATGTTTTAATTTTAATTTTGCTGGTACTGTCCCTATCATTTATCATGATAGAAGTGGAGAGAGGAATTATTCTCCGCTGCCTTATAAGAAAAGGGTAGGGAGACTGAGAAATGTTGATTGCAAATCACGTCCGTGATAAGCTCATGCAAATGTTGACTCTTAGGCCTTCACAGCTTTCTTCAAAGAGCACCTGTTACTGTGCTGATTTGTACATGGGATAAACACCAAGTGATCCAAGAAGCTGCATGGGCAAGGGACACAGAGCTGCAACATCCAGAATTGCCCAGCCTTCTGAGAAGGCTGGAGAGACAAAAACTGCAAGAGAAACTTGTCTCTAGTTAGGAAAATCACAGCCCATGGTTGCCCCATGGTGAGTGGAGGTGTGCATGTGCATCATGCAGGCTGCTGCTCCTTCCATGCTTACTTAAGAGGGGAAGGAGTGCACTGTCCCTTGAGGGAGCAGGTCTGCAGCAGCTACTGCACTGCAAATTCACACCTCCACTGCTGCCCACTACTAGATTTCCAATACAGGCAGCACAAGGATAAGGAAAACCAGAGGCAGGTGATTTTATGCTTCTAAGCCAATTTCATGGCTGTTTCAGAAACTGGCTTGTGAACTTTCATGGTTGGCAGTTCTGTAAGTCTTTGATTTCAGAGCTTTCTTGTCAGTTTGTTCAGGCAGTAGAGTTAATTACTCGTTTAATATAAACCAAACAAAGGGTTTGTAATAGGCTCTTTGAAAATTATTTTCTTTGGTGTGCTGCTGTGCGGAAACCTCCAGTATTGGGCCACTTCTGTGACCGCTTTTCAAACAAGCAAACACACAGGCATGACTTAGAAACTTCTGTTGGGGAAAACGGAACAAAAACCATAAGGAATTGTCTAATACTGTACAAGAAATGTCATAGAATCACAAAATGGCGTAAGTTGGAAGGGACCTCAGAGATCACCTAGGTCTGTCCCCTCTGCCATGGGTAGGGACACCTTCCACTAGACCAGGTTGCTCAGAGCCCCATACAACCTGACCTCAAACACTTCCAGAGATGGGGCATCCATGATTTTGCTGGGCAACCTGTGCCAGTTGTGCCTGTTAGGAAGAATTTCTTCCTAACATCTAATCTAAACCTACTGTCTTTCACACTGGAGCCATTCCCCCTTGTCCTGTTACTACATGCCCTTGTAAAAAGTCTTTCTTGCAGGCTTCCTTCCCATATCGGAAGGTGCATAATAGGTCACCCCAAAGTCTTCTGTTTTCCAGGCTGAGCAATCCAATTCTCTCAGCCTTTCCTTGCAGGAGAGGTGCTCCTTTCTTCTAATCCACCTTGGTAGCCTCTTCTGGACCTACTGCAACAGATCCCTGTCCTTCCTGTGCTGGGACCCCAGGGTTGGATGCAGTGTTCCAGGTGGGCTCTCACCAGAGCAGAGCAGAGGGGCAGAATCCCCTCCCTGGCCCTGCTGCCCACGCTGCTTTGGATGCAGCCCAGGACATGTTTGGCTCTCTGGGCTGGGAGTGCCCATGGCTGGGTCATGTCCAGCCTCTCATCCCCAGCACCCCCAAGGCCTTCTCACAGCACTGCTCTGCATCTGTCCATCCCCAACCTGGATTGATATTGGGGATTGTGCTGACCCAGGTGCAACACCTGGCACTTGGTCTTGTTAAGCTGCATTAGATTCCCATGGGCCCACTTGTCAAGCTTGTCCAGATCCCTCTGGATGTAACCTAGAGAGACACTTTTTTTCTTAAAGCAGAATTACAGGGGAATTATTTAACTTAGCAGGCAAACAAGTTCAGTGTTTTCAGTTTGTTTCTGCATAGGGTTTGCTCTTTCTTTCACATCCAAAATGACTATACTGCCTGGTAAGGTGGACTCCTAAGCCACTTCCAGTCCATTGTTATTAGCTAGGTCTCTCCTTTGATCCATTCTGTTGACCTCCTTGGTGTATATTGCTGGTGAAGGTCTGGAACAGTATATTTTTGTCTCCCTGGGGTTGCACAATGCTCAGTAGGGGCAAACTGCAGACAGACCCCAATTAGCAACTTCCTTCTCGTTGTGAAGAAGGAAGAGTAAATAATGAAAAAAAACCCCCAAACCTCCATACATACAACAGCCAACACTGCCTGCCAAGAGGCTCCTTTTCTTTGGCTTTTTTTACCAAAGACTTTTGGTTTATGACTCTGTTATTTTACTTGCCAAACCTCTCTGTTCTTGCTCAGCTCAGGCTGGCTGCCTGCATTGCCAAATCATAAAAGTAAAATCATAAAATTTCTTTTCAGTACACAATGATGTGTACACAGTCTGTGAAATACTTCACTGCCTTCTCAATCCCTCTCTCTTGTTCCAAGTTCTGTGCAACTTCAGGAGTATGGAAACATTAGTTTGTCTCCATACCAGGGCCATGGTGTTTATTTTTCATGCTGTTTCCATCCTAGTTTGTGTTACAGACTTGTTCTCCCAGTCCACCTTCTTTGATGGGTAGTGCCTGTCTTGTTGCACTACCCTGCATGCGGGTCTCATTCCTAGCTGCATCTGGGCTTTATAGCTATGTACAAATCTGCCACTGCTGACTTCCAGCACCGAGTCAGTCCCTCCCAGCTGTTCTTTTGCAGTTATGCATGTGCTTACATGTTCGCTGTGTTGGGGGCATTAGTGCTCTAGCCCTGAACAGGTTTGCTGTTGGCTTCAGTAGTGTCATGAACATCAGTTCACTACTGGCTCAGAAGATGAGCAAGCATTGGCCTTTGCTGTGCCAGGCACTTGCTTTGGTATGCTGAGGTGGCTGTATTCCTCACAAGCTGGTCTCAGCTTGAGCACAGAAAGTTTATACTTACGTCTGCCCTTTGTGTGGAGCCATGGTTAAGTGTGTAAACACCGTCCTATCATCGCCACTTCCTAGCCAAGACCCCAGCCAGTTTGACTTCTCTGATACTGGAGCACTCGGTCGAAGATTCTTTTACCTGTTCTTGATTTGAGCATTGTTTCCCCACATGACTTTCTTGTGTTCATATCTTGTCACAGCTTTCTTCCTACCTGAGCAGCTGAATACATTGCTACATATTCAGAAATAGTCTTCAAAGCTGCTTGGGATGCAGTAAGAAGCAGGGAGCTGCTGAGGGCTGACTCCTTATGTAATCCTGGCTCCAAATCTCGGACTGAGCACTTAAAAGTCTTATTATTTGCATCTTTCAGGCAGTCCCTAAAATAGGAAATGAGGTAAAGTTTTCTACATTGATAATTTTGTATTAATTAGGACATTATTTGTTTATGTTTCTACTAAAAAAAACAACCTTAGCAAGGAGCAAAGTGCTGAGAGATTCTTTATTTTCTCTAGAGGGCCCCCAGCACTTCCAGGTTCTGGATCACTAACATGACTTCAAGAGCTGTAGACAGCTGCATAACATACACAGTCCTTCTGACATAACAGCAACATCATTTTTGTGCTTAACATGTGTACCTACTTGGGCAAAAGGGTACTTGATAACCTCTTGTATAAAACTTATTGAGAAAAAGCCTATATTAGTGGGCAAAGTAGGAAGGAAAGACACTGTGGCCTTGTTATATGTGTTACATGGTTTGTTGGTTGGGTTGGTTTTTTACCGTTCTAAGGAAGTTAGAAGTGATGGCTTGAAATTAGGTGCAAAAGATACAATATGAAATTGGTGAGATTTGTGCTATTCTTCTCATTCCAATAAAGGTTGGAATACCTTTTGCTATACTTGGTTGGTCAGTTATAGTAGTTGTCTTTAATTTCTGAGGTGATGAGGCTGGATCTGGCAGTGTTTCCCTTCAGAAGACCTTGGTTCAGGCTCATATTTGACCATGACAGTAATGGAGAATCTCAAAGAAAGAAGTAGCAAGGAAAGGAACATAGTACAAGATCTGCAAAGAATAGATTAGATTATGTAGTTTAGGTCCAAATTTGGAGCAAAGCAAAGAGCAGTTGCTTGATGAAGGAACTGACAGGACCAGAGTATTTTATTGCTAAATAAGTTGGATGGGACACTGCTTTCTGTAATATGATTGCATCTGCTGCCCTGAAGGTAAAATTTTGAGATCTCTTTGTTAGGACCAGCCTTCTCTCCTGAGGCAATGGGAACATTAGGGGTTTGTGCACATGAACTGGACCTGCAAGAACTAAATTGATCCTATTTGCATCTTTGGCTGCTGGAGTCTGTGACCTAGATTTGATTTTGTTTTCAGTTTGTGTGTAAACAAACCTGCAGCCTCCACATCTAGACATCAGGGATGGGGAATAGGCTGGCTGGTGGGAACCAAAATAACTAAGACTTTACATTTCTATTGAAATAATTACAGTTTAATTAAGATCTTTTTAACTACCAGGCGATTTCGGGGTTCTTCCCTCAGGGAAAGTGAAAGTGGGGGAGGTTGTTTCAAACAGCCTGGACTCTGTGGTAGGGCTTTGAAATCCCAAACTGTGAACTTTGCTCCTTGCACTTGCACTCTATATGCCTATCAGCTAGCTGGATTTTCCCATTAAAAATGCCCTTAGCTCAGCATACTACACAGCAGAAACAGAAGATGTCAGGTTGCAAACGTGGCTTCTGTTCTTGTTGCTCCCATTGATGGCTTCTTGCCCGTGAGTGACTCCCAGTTTTACAGTGCCAGCATGTTAATGCACTTTCCTTTTTACTCAGTGAGCAAGGGCCAGACAATGAAATGTGTGCACTGCTCTGAAAGTGCTTGTGACTGGGTTATCCTGCAGTCCTCTGACAGGTAGTGCTAGATGGGTGGGCTGGTTGGCAGTGCACTGTGTGACACTTGAGATCCTCCAGCCTTGGGTGAGGACACTGTTGCTGCAGAGGAGCCCTGTCAGCAGGCTGAGGGGTGCCAGGCATTGGTGGCCACGCAAGGTAGCACACGGAAGCTCTGACCTGAATGCTTTTGGAACAGCTCAGCCAAAAGTAAGGAGTGTGGAGCAGGGCAGATGTGGCCCTGGCTCATTCAGCTGTTCCGGCAGTTGGGTGCCCCTGTGTGAAGCTTTGGTCTGCACGTTCTCAGGTATTTACACAGAATTACAGTGATGGATCACAGTCTCGGGTGCTGTGGCTCAGTTGGAGATCCCAAGGGCTCACTACTTATTGCCATTACAGAACCCAAAGCATGAGAAGATAGTTGGCAGCTTTTCCCTTGGACGAAAAGGTTGCAACCAATCTGGACACCTTAAAGGCACATGCCTGCAGAAGTTGTAGGAGACAGCTTCCTTTCCCACCTAAGAACCTGACTGCACTCCTGTCACCTTCCTGACCAGTACTGGTAGGAAGGTTCTTCTAGCCCAGACTGGATTGCAGGATCCATGGGGATCCATGTTGTCTGCTGCATTCCAACTGACAGCATTTCTGACTCATGGCAGTGGCTCTCAAGACTGATTTTTAGTTTTCATCAACAAATTCAGAACAAAAATAAAGCCCAGATTTAGTTTTCATCTGTTTGATTTTGTGAGGGTTTGTATTCCACTGAAGAGCCTCTGCTATCAACTCTCAATACATATGTGAGCATTAACCGCAGTAATCAGTTTGTCCTTTATGTCTGTAATGTCCTGTTTGTTGAGACTGTCCCAGCAGGGCACATTTTCTATGTGTTAACTGTTGACTCAGCTCTTCCCAGGCCTAGCAGCATCTCTCTTCTGCATGGCAGTCGTGTGTGTGCTTGGTGCACTGGTATTGTCGCTGTCCTCATCTTTGCTCGTTTATGCTGTGGTTCTTTCAGGCACAGTGGTTTTCTGAGAGCTGGTGCTTTTACAGCTGTCGTTGCTTACACTGCTTCCCAGGGAAGAAAGTGTTACTGTTGTTGCTGGTCCAGTCCCTGACTGCTCCCTGATCAAGGTGAACTTGCAAGACAATTTACATGTTCTTTCTCGTCTGTATTTACATTATTAGGTCTTCTAAGTACTGTTTCTGTTCCCCATGTCTTCAGTATGTGAAGTGTTCGTTTTGTATTTCTCTAAATTCCTGCTGCCATGCACTCTCAACTATTCATTGTTGCTCTTGTCTTAATGCAGAAAACTTGCAAAACACCATCAAAGATTTTGGAAAGGGTACGGTTTCCATTATACTTGTTGACTTAAAGTTTCTATATCCTATAATTATTTGCAATAATCTTCATGAAGGCTTTTATTAGATATTTTGAAAGATTGATTGCAAGTAGGATGAGGCTGAACATAGTTTTTAAGATGACTGTTTCTTTTTCTGACCTAAGGCAAAGACGAAAGAGTAGGAACAAATCTTTTTTTTTTTTTTTAAGAGAGAAAAGATGGGGTTCCTCAATAAAATTCTTATCATCCAACAAGCTTAGCAGCTATATGCACATCCACATCAGACATCATCCATTTCCTGCGTGCCCGGATGAAAGATGTTCAGACCCCAAGATGTCTAAACAGTTTCAAAGGGGTTAGACAGATGGGTGAAGGATAGTCACACCAGGATATCTCATACAGGTCCCAAGTGCCATCTCTGACTCAAGGCATCCATCAGCCCCTGACACCCTGAACTGTGGGCCGGTGCAAGGGGAAGAGTTGCTCTGTAGGTTGTGGGCTTCTCCTCCACTGGGCAGATGTGGAAAGCTTGCTCCCAGAATATAACTGAGGTCGGCTTGGAAACTGATATGGAATGGGTCAGCTGAACTAAGCTTGGCAGTGTCCCTGCGGGAGCATTCAGATATCCACATGTTCTCCCTTTTCACAAGCCAGCTTCCTTGAGCTTGCAGAGGTCACATGTGAACAGCTGAGTATGTGGGGAGCAGTTGGTTGTGCAGTCTGAGTCCAGGGAGAGATCTAGGAAGGTTTATCCCTGGATCTTGAGAACAGTCCCATCAGTTAAGACCAAATGTGTAACAGTGTTTAGTCCTCAATTAACTGTGATGTCAGTCTTGTCCTGTAAGTGTTTGACGGAAGAAGTAGGTAGCTGGCCATGTGCATTTCTCAGTCTCTTTGTTCTTAACAAGATTAGCAGGTCTGCTAGCTTCAGCCAGGAACTTGGATTAATCTTTGTCAAAAATAGATACACTGACTTGACTTCCGTGGAGTCAAGCCTGCTAAGTGTGTTACAAGAATGTTCTAGCAGGTAATAATTTTTTTTTTTAATGGAAGATTTTGTGTGGTTTTGTGTGAACCTGTTTTGCTTTGTGAGTGTGTTCATTAGCAAGACATAGTGTTAGAGACTGATTTGCATCTTACTCTCACAAACCCTTCATTTCTATGTGGATTACTCGTAATTTATCGATGTGTCCCACTCCCTCTGTGTTCCCAAACAACACCATGTGAGAAAAATATTTATACATATTTTAGGACCATCAGGCTGTCATACCTCACATTAACTGGGCTTGCAACTATGCATCAAATCTGGCTGAATTTGCTGTAAATAAATCAGTGCTTCCTGGTGCTACTTGATCCAGACAGCAAGTATTATCCCATTCTCTCCAAGGTAAAAGCTGAGGTTCCAGCTGCCTTTGCTGAGTATGTCTGATGGTCAGTTGTGGTCACACTGGCCACTTGTAATAGCTGTCGGGAGACACCCCACTGAGACATGGTTTATGGGGAGAATATCGTGCCTTGTTGCTCTCTTGAGAGGACCCCATGTAGACTTAGCCCCTCTGCTTTTCAGAAGTGGCACTTATTGGCTCATTGGGATGTCCTACAGGATGAGCAATCCTACCCCAGCAAGGTCATGAGTTTCATGGTGTGCTCCACTTGGCTGAGTGGGGAGCCCACACAAGCCTTTTTTCACTTCTGCTTGAGACAGGTCAGCACAGGATGGCATCATACAGTCCCTTGGCTTTGCTCTTCCGTCATCTTTCAGCATTTTGAGGAGCTTCCTCCAAGCTCAGAGGAAGTGTTAGGGTTTTTCGGGGGAACATATTGTATAAATAACACCAGGTGCTCAAAAGTAGCAGGAGAGCTGCAGCCCTGCACAAGTACCCCAGTGTCAACAGTGTTGTTGAGGACTGGTACTGACACTACAGTCCTCAATTCCCCTGATTCAGTGTAGGCCAAATTTTCAGTTGAGTCAGGTAAAAGCTTTATCTTTGTTTGGGATACTGGATTAACTGCTTAAGGATTTTAACCACTGTGAAAATTGGAACTTTGTCTAGACGTTGTCCTAAACATCTTCCTGCCTGTCCAGCTGCAAACCTTTGAGTCCTGGCTCCTGCATATGCCCAAAGGACCAGTATGAAAAGCAGGTTTTGATATTGGTTTGGACTCATTTCGCAGAGGGGATCTGTCTAAATCACTCAGATGTTTAAAATCCATTAGTTTCTTCCCACAATTTTACCCCTTTGCCTTCTGAAGGGCAGGTAAGTTATGTCAGAATCCATTGGTAAAGAAAACTAAAGCTGCTTGGCTTTCCACAGTTACACAGGATCAGCACAAAGCTAGCTCTCCCAGGTCTTTCANTGGTTACTAGCCTGCTGGACCAGGCCTGTCTTAATAGGAAAGAAAGACATGTCCTTAGCCCCTGGTAGACAGATGGATTTGCTGCTGTTCTGAGCTCATTTTCCTGCCTTACCCTGGCCAAAAGAGCCCATTCTACTGGAAATGTGCAGCAGTTTGATCACCTAATCACAGAACCACACTTTCCAGATTACAGAATATTCTGAGTTGGGAGGGACCCACAAGAATCATCAAGTCCAGCTCTTAAGAGAAGAGTCCATCTGGGGCTGAACCCACAACCTTGGTGTTATTAGCACTGTGCTCTAATGAAACAAGCAAACCATAGGGTCACCTGTGATAGCCAATGCCTATAATCATACAAGAACCCCCCTGACCATGTGTGCCTGCAGAAATTCCTGCCCCTGGGATTCCAGGGCATCCCTCCAAGTGCAAACACACAAAATTTCTCTGTAGCTCTATGAGTGAGGAACTTAAATCCTGTCACTGTTGGTATATTTGGCAAAATGATCTCCGGAAATTTTTAGGGCTGAAATTTCTGCACTCAAGTAGTTGCAGATATCCTGAGGTGAGCTGCATCTGTACTCTCCTTGAGATCAGAATGGATAGTATGAGCAGCTAATGTACCTTTCAGCCTTGTGTTGGCCACTGCATTTTCAGTTTCACGGCATCCTGCATTTAGGCTTGACCCTGTGAAATGCAGGCATGTCAGGAGTGGTTGGAAGCTTCCAACAGAGGCGTTTCTGCTGAAATAAATCATACTCTACACATAAGTCTGAGCTCCTGTACAGTCTCTGCTGCTCAGCCATTGTACAGTAAGTTGTTAGGCTAGGGTAATTTGATCACAAGTTTCACCCTGTGTGAATTTATAAGGCCTATTTACAAAGATAAATGGGCTATTGTCACAGCTGGAGTCCCATGGGATAAGCTGCATTTTTGTAATGTTCAAAAATAAAGTAGCTACAGCCATGTTTTCTAGGAAGGATGAAGTGGAGAAGGAAGAGAAGGTGATACCATGTATATTTTTATTTGCTTTGAAGCTGTTGGTAAGCCAAAAGAAGAAGACATGGAAAGCTCAAGGTTGTAGCTGACCAGCAATAATGCAGGGGATGGAAGTACCTGTTACCAGTATTGCACAGTGCCTGGGTGAGCATCTCCTTGAAACTCTACCAGAGAAGAACAAGAGAAAAATTATACTTCCATTTAGGGACTTGAGGTATGTTTTCACAGCACTTCAAGAAACCTATTTACCTAAAACACACACGTGAATCAAACTGTCTAGAAAGTCTTGATGCTGTCTTGGGCTAATGGAATTTCATACTTCATCCGGGTTAATAAAAAATGAATTAATTGCTGAATCGAAAAGGATATTTCCTTAGGTACAAGTAATCATGACTGAACTTTACTTCTATGTGAAAAGAGAATATAGAGTCCCAACCAATAGTATGTATGATTGGTGCTCTAAGGGGGTTCAGCTTTTTGAAATGGAAAAGAAGGAAGAACTTAAGCAAAAAATGGGAATGGTAATTGGGAGTCATTCAAGAATCCTAATTAGGTCCCTAAGAAACCACAATTCTGCATTTGCAAAAACAAATTTTTTAATTTAAAAGAAAGCTGTTTTGGTTAACAAAGGAGATTGAAGCAGCAAAAAACTCAAAATACAAATAATGGAAAAATAGACCAAGCAACGTAGACAAGTAATCTGCAAGGCAACTGATGGGGGTACTGAAGGGACCAGTGAAGAGCTTTTGGGCAGCACATTTGAACAATAGGAAGGGATTCCTAAAATGTATCAGGGCTTCCTGAAATCCTAGCAGTGGAGTAGGCTCCATACTGACCAGGAGTGAAAAAGCATACTGAGAAAGCAGTGGCAGAAATATTCAATATTTATTTTGTGGTGTTTGGAAAGGAGAAGACTCTGTATTTGTAGCTCTTGGTCATAAGAGAATATTTTCTGCTCTGCTCACAAATTGCTTGCTGTAATTAGGGAAAATGTTAAATGTCATTGTTTTTAAGTATTCAAGACAATGGTTAGCTTACAGTCCATGATTTTTAGAGACTAAGCCAAGGAGCTCTTTGAATCATTAATGACACTTGAAAAAATTCAGGGGAGTGGAAAAAAGCTACTGTAAGAGCATTATTCTGGGACAATGAGGGAGTAGCCTGCCAGACTATCCAAAATTCAGTTTGGTCAGAGCACAGAAAGTCTGATAAGCTCTGCAGCTGGTGAAGAACTAAGAGAAGACAATACGATACTAACCAATCTTCCCTGAATGGAAACTGGCCTTGTCAGACAACTTCTTCATATGAGTATGATTTTCGGTAATAATTGGTGACACATAGCTTTGAAAGCTTTTGACTTTGTGCCTGGTGAAACTCTGATACAGGCATGCATACCAGACAAAAGCAAAGTGGCTTATTGTAAATAGCCCACAGTACTTGTGCGTTCTTGTGAAGAGCTGGAGATGGAGAGTTACCCTCCACCAAGGAGTAGGGAAGCTAAAAGAACTCGTAAAGAAGTACTGAAGGTGTTTGCTTCTGGTCTTGCATTATCCAGTGGCTTTGTCAGTGATACAAATACTACATAGGTGTTGGCACAAGCATGGAGATGCTGTGGCTGGAGGGGATGTAAACAACAGGTCAGCTCTAGGAGCAGGGCTGAGTCGCCTGAAAAGCAGGGCTCGTCTGGTGCTGTTCTGTGCAAGGCTGTACATCTAGAGCAAAGCGTGGAGGTCGGGCTAGCAATGTAATATTGTTTGGAATATACTGATGGTGCAACAGGCTTGGAAGATATTAGTTAACACAACTGCCAAGCTCAGTAGTTCAGCTGAGAGGGAACTTGCAGTCCTCAGGTGAGCAGTTAGGAGTAGGGGAGAAATGTTCTGAGGGCCCTAGTGCGGGAATGCTGCCTAGCCCTGGTGTCAGCACTTCAGAGAGCACTGAAGAGCTGGATATAGGTCAGAAAAGAGCTACGTGATTATTTTGGGACCTGAAGACCATGCTTTTGTAAAAGGAAAGTAAACAAACTCGATCTGAAAAGTTGTGTCCAGAGAAACAGACAAATAATACCTTGATTTTGCTTGGGTATTTTTCGTAAGGCAGCAGGATGATACAACAAATGCTGCATGTCTAGTGGCCCAGAGTCTGAGGAAACACACTATCAGGTTCAGAATAGTTGGTCTCTCGTGAAGGCAGTTAGCCAGTTTAATGAGTTTACTTAGGACCTAATGGAACTGCTACCATTTAGACTTCAGGTTGCCACGAAATACCTCTCTGAAACAGAAACTGTTTTCTAGGTAGTTGCTGATTTGTGCATGGTGTCCATGTACATTTTGATCTATCTGGACAGTGACTGTCTTTATGCTAACATGAAACCATGTGGCACTGCTTTCACGTTTCATTTAGCATGTATGATTGTGCACATGCAGCTGAGCAGACATCTAAAATTTAGAAGAATTGTGTCCTTTGTTAGTTTAGGAACCTAAATGAATTAGTTTGGTTTCATTGATAAGGTGGCGTTATGTCTTAGGTTGGACTTGATGATTGCAAAAGTCTTTTCCAAGCTAGTTAATTCTGTGGTGCCATGTGACTCTGAGACAGGACAAACAGGTGTGTCCATGTACCACTGTCTTTAGGAGATGTCTGTTCATCCATAATTGTAGCTTCTATGTATCCTTCTACCAGCAATAGCTCTCCGGGAGGAACCACCGGGCAGGCTCTTCACTGAACTCGGGCCTGGTGGCTGTGGTTTGGCAGGGAGTGCAGGACTGGGTGCTGGCATAAAGCAAGTTCTTGGGCAGTGCAGTGGAGTGATGGTGGTCACTCAGTGGTGTCTGCCTAGTTTACACAGTTGTGATTCCATGTACTCCATGTTTTTCTGTTCTTGCTCTTAATATAGATGCTGGGGATCTCTTGAGAGCCTGCTGGTTCAAGCAAGCCTGTAGAACTAGTGCATGGTGCTAGACCTCACTGCGTCAGGGCATTTGCCGTGTGATGTCAAGAGCTTTAGACAGTGTTAAAAGAAATACTCATGTCCAGTTCTACTTAGCCTTGAGTTGGGTTTTCTTCTACTCTCCCCATGTTAACAGCAGTGTGGTTTAGGGCAGATGCCACTGCTGATTGCAGAAGTTAAACGAAATGTTACTTTGTCCTCACGTGGTTTTATTCACAGCAACAGCAAACCCCAAGGTGTGTGTTTGTAGCTGGAGGATTGAATAGATTAAAGGATAGGGATTTGAGTTACTGCCCTTTTCTGCTTCAGGTGGTCATTCTTCCTTTCGTCCCACATCCAGGCCCATCTCAGGAAGGTCTGGCTTGCCTGGCACCCTGGTACTGTGATGCTCTGTATAATCCTGCTGCTGTCACTTTCTCTGCTGCCTCTGAACTCCACAGGCATCAGAAATTCAGTTGTGTTCCTCTTCAGGATGAGCAGAATTCTTTTTTCTTCCCCCTGCCAAATTCTGGGCTCATGTTCTTTTCTGGAGTAAGCACAAAGGGGCAGAGCTAGAACTGAGTTTTAACTGCATTCCTGCCTGGCACCCTGTTACAGTTTGACATCAAAACTTGGCCAGAACTTTGTTGGTTTTGTTTTGGCTTGGTTTTTTCCTTTCATGTATTTTTTCCTGGAATACACACTGTTATTCACAGTTGGATAGGTCTAATGCAAACCAGTGGAGTGCCTGAGCTCTAACTGTAATCAAGCAAGCACTTTGGCTTCACATTTAAAAACAAAGGCAACCATTAAGCAAACTTTCCTGACTGTTGGGTGACAGGCGTCAGCCCTGAAAGAGCATTTCTGCTTCAGCTCCTTGCTGGAGTGGCTGCAAGCTTCCTGGAATTTGGTGTCTGCTGAAGGTTTCCTCCTGCAGTGTCACATGCAGTACATGAGATGTGCTGGCGATGGGTGAAGGGCTCGGGGCAGCAGGTCTCCCCACTGTGCCCCTGTGCATGCACCAGGTGGTGGTCCAGCCTGCCAGGAGATGACCAAGATGGAAGCCCAGATTCCTGCCAGTCCGACTGCCACGACTTTGCTACACACTGTGCTGAAAATACCCTCTGGGCAGGCCTGCATTCCTGGCTGGATTTGTACATCTGCATGCTCTGCAGGTTGCACAGCCAGAGGTGCAGGGAGGGGTGGGATAAGGCTCAGGTTTCCACTTGCTGATAGCCCCTTGTGAAGTAAAAAGGAATGTTCTTCCCTGCAGCTGGAAAACGGAGGCCAGAGCATAGGCGGTTAATGCAGGTTCACCAGGACACGTGCTGTACATAGACAGTGCCATTCCACAGAAGGTTAAAGAGCTTCCCAGGGTCTGGTGGTGAGAGCTCTGCAGACATTTGTCAGAGGGAACAAAAATGTGACTTGTTTCAAGGCTGGGAACAAGGCAGTTGCTCTAGTGCAGCTGCATTTTCTCAGTTATTTTCTCTGAAGCTGAGGCCTGGTTTTGTATGCTCACCTGCCTTTCTCAAGGACTTTCAATGAGCCAGAGGTTTTCCATGTTGCCATACTGTCCCAAGGCACAATGCAGTGTTTCTGTTCAGAGCCTTTTTCTTCCCCTTCTTTCTCCCCTCCTTTTTTGCCCCTGTCACCCATGCCAGGCAGAGGTGCAGTACTTCTGAATTAGGAGGAACACCTGCTTTGAAGCTAGGATCTCATGCCAAATTGACCATGATCTTCAGCCCCAGCATCTCTGCTTGCAAATGCCTCCCTCTGCACTGTCGGAGCTTAAGTGTGTGCATTGGCGCTGCTGGTTTGCTTGAATTCCTGTTTGTTCTCTGTTCACACTATGTTTTAATCCAGCCTGGCACTCCTAGAAACTAGTCAATTTATCATCCAAGGTCTAGCTGTATGTCATATAATGGAAACCTGGAGATTCACCAATGAATGAGTATTCACATCAGGTATTGTAAGTATTATGTGGGGTTTTCAAACATCCTGTATATATAGCTTACTCTGGTTCTAATAACATTTGCCCTGGCCAAGATGCTTTCTTCCTTCTCCTTCAGTCCCTAGAGGAGAGTAATTGCAGATTAGTTAGCTGATAGCAAGAGCTTCATCCTGGCCACAGAGGGTTCCAGCAGAGGATTTTATAGATCGGCTTTCATTAACTCATGAGAGTTAATATGGTTGAGAAAGCTCTTCTCTGAAATCTGTACTGCATTTAGTTTTAAGGAAGGCAGCAACTGTACTTGCCTCAGACTGATTTGAGTAGAAGCAGTCATCCCTTATCTCTGCTGTGACTTCTAGTAAGAGCGGCAGGAGAAAATTAAGATATTATCTTGCTGCTAAGACTCACAGAAATTAAAATCTGGTGAAGTCTCTAGGTTTCATGTAGTGGTGACTGAAGCTGATCCATTTTTCAGCTTCAGCTCCTACCCGGAAGATGATCTTACTGTCAGTCACATGCCATCTTATTTAGTAGTGGCAGAACTGTGGTAGGAAGTAACAACTCCATCCCAGCATGAGTCAAACAGCAAAGGGATTGCAAGTTTAGGCTTCAAAACTGCTCAGCATGAGCAGCCGTGGGAAAATGGATTGTGAAATGGTTGGTGCAGGAGTGGAGAGGGCTGAAGTCAGATTTCTCAAGGACAGAGACTCGAGTCTGAGAGATAACTACAGTCATTGTAAGTGACAGAGAGTGCATGATAAAGTAGCACAGCAGAACAGCTCCCAGTGTTGGCATCCACTGCTTTGTCCTCTACTTCTCCAGCTATGCCAGTGGCAGGCAGTTAGTGTGTCCTGTAGAGGTCTGGTTGCTCTTATGTGTGTACATTTCATGCATGTCTGCTCATACTCCTTTTATCTGATTTTCAAGCAATGTGTAGCCTTGGAGAATTTGGCTCTAAGGCTTTTCAAGGTGGCTATTCTTACACCTGGCTCTACCAGTGAGATGTAGGGGTGAGTCATGTGTTGAGTGTTGCTTCATGTGGCAAATGGAATGGCAACTACAGAAAGCAATTCTTAACTGCAGAATTAAAGACACGGGGTACAGCTTGTGAGAGATGCGTGATGTTCTCCATCACTTTATATATGTAACTTCAGGTTTTAAATGTCCAGGTCTTTTGAGGTCCCCTGTGGAGAGTCTCACAACTTGTCCTGGTGGAACAGTGAGGACACCACATGGCTTTGCCAGCATGAATCCCTTTGCTGATTTGTGGCTAGACAGGGCTTTGTAGACTCAGGGCATCAAGACAGGTTGTGTATCTTGGGAAGAAGCAGACAGGTTGGGGTATTGAGAGACAGGGATGGGGACTTTTGGATGGTAGCCCATTATGGTTTCTATTTGACTGCAGTCTTATAATGTTGTACATTATAAAATTGTCTGGAGAAATGTGCCAAATATTGCCTAGTACTGCAATCAGTGATTATTAGTGGTGTGGCCTGTGATAGCAGAGTTCTCTTCCTGTGTGGCTGACAAAAGTATTTCTTACCTTTTTCATTTTTCTTTCCTTTGTGCTGAAACAACTAGTAAATCTGTCCCTGGTGTGCAGCCTGCTACGTGGTAGACTCTACTGAATTTAATTTGCAGTCCTGTGCTCCATCTAATCAGACATTACAAGAGACGCTCCAGTTATGCTTTGTAGATCAGTTACCGTCTCCTAGCTAGCCATTTACAACTGAATATTGCACAAGAAGACAATTTTTGTTCACTTTCATTCTTTCCAGTGAGCAGTGAAACACAAAATTCCTGGACAGAGATTGAAGATAGCAGTTCCCACTGTCCCAGCTCAGCCTGACTCATTAATGTCAATTTTGCATTCACTGCTTAACTGTAAAAACTAGAAATTATGATTCCAGCTTGTCATTACCAAATCTAGGGACTGGATTCCTAAGAAAAAATAGAAGATATATATACTTCAATGGCTTACAAACTAGAGAAGGGTCAAGTGGTCACAGGCACAGCATAGTGGAAAATACATGCAGAAAATTGCAGTCAGGAGCAAGGATGGAAAAAACGATGAGAGGAGAAGCCAGATTTAGCAGTGGTGTATTGTTAAAAAAGATCATTGTGTCTTCTACAGGAGAATGAGACACATTAACAGACTTATTTCTCTGTTGTCTCCATCTTTCAAAGTGGAAGGAGATAACTCCCCTGGAAATGGGAAGAGAGCATGGGAAAAGGGACTGGTTTGTGACTGGATCTACAAAAGAAGTTTCCATTCAACCATCTTCTTTGCTAATGTGATTTTTGTGTCTACTGATCTGGACCTGCTGATAAACAGTGTTTTCTGTTCCAACAGGTCGAAGCATGCCAATCAGGTAAGCTGAATTAGTAAGTGTTGGCCTCAAATGTTTTCCAGGTTTTGTATGGTTTAAGGTCACTGTTTTCTAGCTTTTGTTTTGTCTGCACACAAGCAGTGCAGTATTTCACTAGGTAGCTGGGATGCAGGGCAGCAGTGGATGAGCTTCTGCTATAGCTGGTGCATCCCTCTGAGGCCTGGCTAACTTCTTATCCAGGTGTAGCCAGGAGGGAGAGTGGAACAAGATGCAATCCCATGAAGGAGTGAATCAGAATGCAACAACTGCTACTGGATAATTAGCTCACTGTAACAGATTCAGAGGAACAATGTGCTGATGTATCCATGTGAACTGTTTGTGTGACATAATTTAGGCTGGCCTGGACCCTGCATTGCAGTGTAGCATGATTTGCGAGTGCCCTACCTATGCACAATGAGTCTCCCCTTGAAAAGGGAAGAGCATAGAGCTGTGATGTTGTTGTAGGACTGGGGTATGTGAAGTGGGAGAGCAGAGATCAGGGGCTCCAAACACATGCTCCTGGCTGCATAGTCTCTTTTCCCTTACCTCTCCTCTATGTTTGTCTCCAGTGATTAGTTCTGACACAGAGACTTGCCACCTGATGAAAATGAAAGAAGGCTGAGTCCAAAGGATGTGTTCAAGGATGCCAGGCCAAGCTTGCAAGACAAGGTCTATAGAGGTCTATAGTATAGAGTACTCCTGTATAGTAAAGGAGCAGGCTTTGGTGTGCAGGAGGAGGAGATGGAGAGTCTTTCTTGCAAGTGGAGGCTGGAGGCAAGTTTCTGCAAACAGGTCCTGTGTGCTACAGGGGAAGTGGGTGCTGTTGTGTTCTGCAGACGTCCATGTATCTTGTACAGAGTGATGAGGTGGTGTAGTGCCTTCCATGTCTTACCTATGCCCTGAATCCTGGGCCAGCTCTGTGGCAGTACTGCAATTCCTGACTGCCAGTTCTGCAGAGGGTTTGGACAAGATTTGCTCTGTGGATCTGATGTGAACTCTTTTCTACCATAAGCTTTGTGAAAAGGCCAGCGAGTCCTAAGTTTGAAAGAAGACCGTGAACATGTTAATGTAATCTTGATGATGGTTTGCAAGAGACAATACTACTACTGTTATGTGGGTTTGGGTTTTGGGTTTTTTATGTGGGTTTTTTGTTTGGGGTTGTTTTTGGCAAAAGCATTCTTTTCCACTGAAGGATGCTTGGGATAATATGTGATGGAAAAAGAACCNTTCTACTGAGACTTCTGTTCCTCGTATAACATCAGGACTAACAGTGCTGTGCAGAGCTGTCATGGAGATGTTGCAATGAATATGCTGTTCCAATACTTGGAAATAGCAGTAGCAAAAGAGTTCACAGGAACAGAGGATGGTAGCATGCTGCTTCTGCTGTTGGCTTTCCTAAACAAATACAGCCTGGCCACAAGCTCATTTTTTTTTTGAGGAGACTTCAGAAACTGATCCTTTCCTAGCCTGAGAGTGTAGCTCCCTC
>VZTN01032273.1:7699-30204 GCA_013400515.1 Erpornis zantholeuca
CGGAGCTGCAGCGGGGTCTCAGGAGGTCTCAGCAGGCAGGGCGCCGGAGCTACAGTGTAGCAGAAAGCGGCGGCAGGAAAAGCCGAAACCGAAGCAGGAGTGATGGCTGTGCCAGAAAATGGCTGAAGCAGTGAAGGCGACCAGGGCAGCAGAGGACTGGCAGAAAGAGCAGAGGAGCGGCAGGGCAGAGCAGCCTCTCTCTCCTTGAGATGCCAGCGAAAAACTGCAGCCAGGCTGCACCCCGCTCCCCCCCCCAGCCAGTTCCAGTCCCGCCCAGTTCTAGCTTTTGCTCAATGAGAAAAGCTCCAGGCAAAAAGGAGGGCCGGGCCCTTCTCTGTGGCCATGTCCCTTTGTTTCTCTTAAGTACCCAGCTATTTGTTCCCTAGCAACCAAAAATGGGGAAAAATTCTTTTAAGAGAGGAGAGGGGAAACAAAAAAAAGAAAGAATGGGCAGCTTCTCAAACTCCAACACAAAGAAAAAAAGTTCACCACTGGACCTTTTGCAGAAATGCTGGAAAGGCTGTGGAACCAGGAAGTTGCAAATAGGTATTTAAAGCTCTAAGCTATGCAGAGATGTGGGTTGTTGGGAAGCAGTAGATGGGACTTGTGGGAAATGCACAGAGAGATTATGAGTAGAAATCCTAAAAGGTGCCTCATCTATGAAGCCTGACTTTGCATGCCTTATTTTCTTGAGAATCTTGTGAAATTCCAGTGAACTTTTCAGCGGAAGTATCAGCCAGATGAGGAGATTTTTGTGGCCAGATAATGTTCGCCAGCCTGCTGTGCTGAGTTTGTGGTGGTCCAAGGACTGTTTGGTCTATATCAAGCACTCTGCCCTCCTGAAGGCATTATAGCTGTGGCAGAAAAGGATATCCAGGTAATTTCTATGCCTCATGGAAGGAGCCAGGTGAGGCTCACCTGCATCTTCTCTGCTCCATTTACACATTGCAGACTGCAGAACAGGAGTGGGGGTTTGGCCCCACTGTCTGTGGACTTATGTTTGTGGTGTGGGGGCTTTGGCAGTTGTGAAGTGGGAGGTATCCAGGCTCTTATATCAGCAAAAAGGCTTCACTGATGGTGCAGGATGGGGCCTCAAATGGGATGCAGACCTCCCGCAGGGCTTTCCTGAGTGCGCTTCCCTGAGGATGCTGTGCAGCACTGTGCATTGGCAGTCAGGGTGGTTATTACACTGTCAGTAGTCTGCTCTAGATAGTGATTTCAGTCTCTTGAGGGAAAAAAAGTAATATTTTTTTCCTGCCACAGAAGGAATCTGTTTCTTTTCATTACTCTCCCTATATCAGGTTCTAGCCTGAATGTACATAAAAAATAGTTGGCACAAGATTAATTTGAAGTTTTAATTATTTTTCATCCCTTGCAAGGAATTTCTTTTTTCTGTGTGCTTTTCTAATAGAAAAGTAGAAAATGTAAGGAATTTTTTAGCTTAAACATTTTGCTTGCTGTCACAGTTTCTTTATGTTATCAGACTTGATGGTAAGGGTAAAGAACGAAAAGCCAAAAGGAAAGAAAACAGGAAAACAACAATAAAAAATACCGTTCAAGGTTTATTATCTCTATTTGATTGCTCTCTTCATTTCATTTACAGTAAGCAGCATAGAAATCATATTATAAATTGGCAATTTTTATTGCATCTCTTTGTTCCTGCTGAAAGTGTTGACAATGCGTCCTTTGTTTAGTTCAATTAACTCATGTTACAGCACTGAATTGAATCACATGCAGCATTAAATCAAGTAAAGGAAGTTCTAGAATGCTTTTCCATACACAAAAAATAAAAAGAAAAAGAAGAAATTAAATCCTCTGAGGAACTGGATATTTTTAATGGAATATACTGAAGTGTCATTTTCATTTTGATTTTCCATGGTGGGAATGCCAAAAAATATAAAATCATGAAATCTCAGTGAAAAGGAGATGATACAATGTCATTCTGAGTCCTCATATGTTTATAATAGTATTACATGATGTTACATGTTTTTATTTGTAAGCTTCAACTCTTGAAGAACTTTAAGATACTGATAATGCCCTTTTGAAATATGAAAATTGTGGAGATAATAGAATCTGTCTTCTAAATGGTGGCATCCAAGTCTACCAGACTTCGGTTTTAGCTCACCCGTCCAGAGAGATAGCAGTGACTTACGCAAACAAAACGTATCTCTTTTAAAGTATCTCAAGTAGCACCCAAGGAATAAGGGAAAGGAATATGGGAAAGAGTCTGACAACTTAGAAACATTTTCCTGTAATATATTGCAAAAGTAGGGCTCACTGGCCATGGGCCGCTCTGTTACAGATGGCATCATAGCCAACAGTATTTCTGGAAATAAGCCTTAGCACCTCCAGAGATACAGCACCACTTTAACATATTCTGTACAGCTACAGAGGCATCTGTTTGAACAGTCAGCTCTTACTGTGTGCCACAGTAAGAAATTCAGTCTTAAATTAGAATAGGTCCAGCAGACCAAAGGAGTGCAGGCAGTTTCACCAGGAAACAATTTTAGCTCTCACAGACAAATGTTACATTTTTGTGCCATCTTCTTCAAAAAAGGAGTCTTCATTTTGTTAAGCATGGATAAATTTTATATTCTTACCTCTTTTAATAAAGTTTGTTTATGACAAAATACACACAGATCCAACTGAGCTGGCTCTGGAACTGGAAATTCTGTGCTCCCACTTGCTTAGGTTTTGGATGGATGTACTGCATTGCTGTTGTTATGGCACTATGCTATAGCTATTTCAAAAACTCAAATGGCCACACACTTAGGGCAGCAGGGAGATAAATTGCATTTCACCAAAGATTTTCATAAAATAGAGTGGAGTCCAGTCATAACCTTGTGGAAACCACAGCCAGTGGGAGTGGAGAAGGGTTGATTTGGAGAACTGTCTCTTTTTTCAAATATAGAACAGGAGGGAATTAAAAGAAAACATCATATGCCCTAGGATTGAAAGATTATCTGGCTTGTTCTTTGGGGAGTGGGAGAACGTTTTCACTTCTGTCTCAGTTTGAGACAAGTTTAGGGGGAAACGCTCTGGAAGAAACATTTCCCCAGAAGACACTCTCTCTCTCCCACCAATAAGAAAGGAATTTCTTGGATGAAAGTGAAAAAAACGATTTAACAGACAAAGTGCCCACGTTGGTATGGGGGAAAAAATTAGTAACTGTTAAGATATTAAACCTCCTCGATGTGGAGAAAGCTGGTGGATTAAGAATTCACTGTGTAGCCGTCTCGGCCCCTCCCGAGGTCCGAGGGAGGGATGCAGCGTCCCTGCAGCCTCCCCGCCGGTCCACGGGGTCCGATGATCTAGTTCTCGGATCACAGCTAGGCCAAACACTTCCAGAAGAAGATGAAGAAATTACCGCAGGATTTCGGTGTGCCGGTATAGGAAAATTTCTTGCCTCAGCTAACAAGTTAGCTAAAAGGAGGAAGCTGCACCCTCGGCTCTACAGCGGTGAGAACACGAGCTCCGGAGTGTGTGTGTGTCCTTGAACACAAACCGCGCTGAAGAATTCACCCGGCTTCCCCTTCTCTTTCCGTCGGACCTATCTTAAAGCTGCGGGACCCATTTCTGGGCAATAAGCAGACGAGAGGGGAATACAGGATTATCATAAAATCACCCCAAGATAACTTCACTGTTTATTTCTGTAGTTTTGCCTAGTGCTATGGCAAGGAGTAAACCTTGTTCTCATATGAGAAGGGTGCCATTTACTCACTCTGTATACTGTCACGTGGATCAAGAGACACTTTTTGATTCAGCTCTGTTCTGTTTTCTCTTCTGTGCGTTCCCGCTTCTGGCTCTGCTAGTGAGGTACAGCATGGCTTCATAGGTGTCCTTGCTCCTTGTCTTGGGGAGGGAGGCCAGAGCTGTACAAGAAGGGACTGCTACACAGTGAGGGGAAATGTGTGTACAGCCTTGTAAAGTAGACGTTGCTTTGCTAGGGCATGACCCCAACTGAGATTAAATCTCTCCCACTGCTGCACACCCCAACTGAGATTAAACCTTCCTCACTGCTCCAAAGCAGGAAAAATCCCACGTGATCTCACTCAGGTCTTTGAAGCATAATGCTTTCCTCTGGATTTTCTCTTTTTTTCTGCAGTTTACTTACAGCTTTTTGGCAGCAGGTTTTCTGTCCCCTCACCTTTTCCTATTGTGTTTGACAGGTGAGTGTTCTTTTGAGGAGATCTTGCCATCTGGAACACTTTTCCTCTGCTTGGTTGGCTTTTATCACATTTTGCTTCTAGATCAGCATGCAAGGTCATTATCAGCATACCTGCCCACATATCAACCCAATAGCCCAAACTGACCTTGTCTCTAGCCACTCTGAATGATTTACCAGAGAGAAAGCTCTTCCCTCCTACATCTCTGGGACTGCATCTGAATCTGGCAGTAGTGTCATCTCAACATATTGGTGCAGAAATGCACCTCTTTGGGACTTTCTGTTATTTCACAAAAAACTCAGCATCTCCTTTTTGGGGTCTTGCATGATCTCTCCAGGGCCTTTCCTGGAGCACTCCTGTGTGCTGTGCATGTTCTCATAGCTGTAATTAAACCAGTACTTTGAATGATGAACTGTGATTTGCAGCTGCAGACAGTCTATGGGCAACTGCAAAAACACTTGGTTTTGTTTGAGAGATCCAAGAGAAACATGAAGAGTATGAAATGGTGGTGGTTTTTTACTTACCTGTACACATGGTTTGATGCTTACAATGTACTTACTTGATTAAGAATGTACTTTGCTGAAACAGTTGGTAATGATTTTCCTCCCAGGTTCAGACTTGTAACTTCTATCCTAAGTTCTAAAATCTATTGCATTTTACACTGAAATTTTGGGGTGTATGAGCCCTTTGACTCATTATTCCCCAATGTGGATATGCCTTTATTGTTTGTTTGTTTGTTCTGCAGTCACTGTGCCAATAATCATAGCTACCACAGAGGCTAAAACAACCTTTACTCCGTTTACATCATCCTAAAAACTCTCAATACTTTCATTAATTGACAGTCGTTGAAAGACAGCATGTCTACACATTCAACATTTTCTCTGTGGAGTAAATAAGCAGTCACTTACAGGCTATACCATTCTTACCTGGACAAAAAAAATTGGTTAAACTTTCTTCTGGATTTTGAGCACAAAAAGTCAATAGTCTCTTCTCCACCACCTCCTGGTTACAGCTAACAATGGTGTATAGTCAGGGGGTCAAGATGGTAAATTCACTGTATAAGGGCCTAGAAAACATTGAGATTCCCAGTTTGTGGTCAAATGCTATCACAGTTACAAGGTGTTTCATCTGGTAAAGTACATCTGCTGGATGTGTTTTTATGGTCTGTCAGCCTGAAATGTAGCACAAAGATGTCAAATGAGAACAAATGGAGGTACCTCAGGTGCTTCAAAATAAGATGTCAATGTGCTGAAAAATCAGTGCCTAACTCAAGCTGCTTGAGTCAAGGAAATTACCATGCCTGATTCTTCTGGCTATCCAAGCTAGAAGGAAGACTAGCAGGAAGCTTACAGACTGAGCAGGAATGTAGTCAGCACAGCTGGGTCTGAGCATCACCCCCTCTCTGGGATGCTAGTACCTTAGCATGGTGCCTCCATGAACCCAGCTGGTCTGGAGAGGTCAGAAAACTGAGTCGGACTTCCTGTTATGAGTCTTCAGCAGCTTCATTGCTTTTTGTTTTGCTCTTTTCTGAGCATTGAAAGGTCTCTGCAGGTGACACATTCTCATTGGTGCTGTTCCAGAAATGAAATGGGCTTCCCCCATGACTGTTTTGCAGGAATCTCAAAGACACAAGGATCAGGGGTGGAACCCTTCCAGTATTAATTCAGGTTTCTTTCCAGCATGCTCTGATCAACAGGGTATGAGGCCACTGGTAAGCACTGGCATGGTCCCTCTGCCTCACTTGGGTTTGGATGCTTATTGCTCCTAGTTTTGCATGGCTGCTGCTATCACATTTCAGTTAAGCTCTTGGCACTTCTTCTTGTCATCTCACCTCAGAGATTCATGGCATGTTGCTGTGATCCTTACCAGCACACCCAGTACTTCCTTTAGATATCGGGTGATCCTGTCTGGTGGTCACATTGATCTACTACAATGCTGGATCACCAAAAGAGACCAGAGCTGTGCTCTCATTTTTTGGGACTTCCTCCTTGAGACAGCAGATATTTTGCAATTACCCTCACATGAGTGTAGCTAACAGCTTCCACACTCATCTTGGTCTGGTAAAACTGGCATCCTCTGTGATTCTATCTTCTCTGTCTTCCAAGGCAGTAACTGTCCAGTGTGTGGTAGGTACAGCTATTGTGGTGTTTTTAAACTGTTGTCAATGGTTTTAATGCCATCATAAATCTGTTTGCACCTAGAAACCTGAGTCTTGAATTGCAGATGACTGAGGTTAACTGGGAGGTTACTGACATGTCATAGAGTGTTATTTTAGGCTTCTGCTCTGGAATGCAGCTGGTTTTCAGGTAAATGTCCAAACATTTGGATGCTTCTGTTACTTGGTTTTGAATCTTCTGGCACTGAAATAAGGGCAATAATGCAATAATGCAAAATAATGCAATATTTGCTTTAAAAGAAAAGAAAGTTAAAGGAAAAAGTCTTTAAACAACATTTCTAATATTGCCAGCTTTCTGCATGATAAATGGGAATAGATTTCCTGGACACAGGAAACACTTGCAGTTCCAGCTGGCTCTTGAAGTGTGTGAGCATGAAAAGCAGATGATAAGAAATACATATGTATCTTGTACCTATCTAAAGGAACCCAAGTTATCTTAGAAATTGATGCATACAGAGATCACAGAATCTGCTTATGAAACTGTTCCCTCCAGCATTAAACACAGCCAATGTTTAATGGTACTAAGTTAAAGGTGTGATGTTTAAGACACAGGAATTCTTTCCAAAGGGAAAAGAACTTTTAAGGGGAGCCTGGGGGAGAGATATTCATGTCAAGATTTGGCTGTAAAATATTTGTTCTTATCACAACTGCTATGGGATATTTAACCACCAGAGGTAGCCATGACCTGAGGCTTATATCTGACCCTGGAGGAAGCAGTGCCATTCAATGTATTAGATTGCCAGAACCATTTCCTTCTTGTAATGAGGTCTGCCATTAAAGGATGGATATAGCTTGCTCTTGCCCAGCTTGTGAATCCAACTGGATTGCAGCGCACAGCTGAAAAAATTGGAGAAGGATCTGCACGTAGTAGGGAAGGAAATCAGCCACACAAATTTACATCCCAAAAGCAAGAATGAGCACAGCAATGCTTTTCAGCAAAGGTTTGGTCACAGCTTTGGGCGCCAAAGCCAGCTTGCTTCTTGCTAACCTGCACCTATAATCAGCTGGATAGATATCCATCTCCTCCAAGAGGAGAAGGCAGGATGGCACTGGCACTTTCACAGCTTATAGCTGACAAGGCCATTTAAAGCAAAGATAGTTCAGATTTTGCTCCAATGTGAGAGCTTTGCCCTTTGAATGTTGTGATTTTTCTCTAGCCAGTCTTAGAGATTAGAAAACAGAGCTGAGTCTTATCCAGGCCTCAGGCCTGTGTGATGGAGCACATCAGCTGCTTGCCAGATTGCTGGAACACCTGGGGCATTTGCTTTGAAATCTAAATGAAGGCTGTTCACCTGTATTGCCAAGTACAACAGAAGCTTCCTTCTGGCTGGCAGGGTGGTATTAATTTAAGGAGAACACCATCTGTAGGGTCTTGGAGAGCAGCAGTCAGAAGAGATGGCTAGAGAAGTCACCAGGAATAGTCTTGTTCTCATCTGGGGGCCTTGCCGTCCACATCTATTACCCATCATTTCTAATTAGCAGATGTATCTTGGGGAAAGCTACTCCCATTTGCTTTCCTGAAGATGCTATTCTTAATAAGAGATGTTGTTTTTGTTGAGCTTTCTAAGCCCATTTTGTGAGCTTTCGCAGGCATTCAGGACAGTAATGGTCTTGATAACCCAGTAATTAAGGAGTCCTGTACTTCCCTGCAGAACACTGCCCCTTTGTCTTTCCCCCTTCTTCTCAATGCCACTACCAGATGGTTGGAGATTTTTCACACTTTCAAAAGCTTTGTATTTCCCCATCTCTTATCTTAAGGCTTTTCAGGCCCCCTTATTTGCCCCCCAGAAGATCAGTTAAGGACTTGACCATTTTCAATAAAGTGCTTGGAAAGCAAATCCTTAGAAGCAAGTCATAAGTGCAGGAGAATGTTATTAAGTATTATTTAGTTGTTTGTTCTTTCTTCTCTCTCTTCCATCTGTGTGTCCTCTCATTCATCCATCCTTCTGCCCAACCTCTTCTTGTCTCTCAGAACATTCATGGATGCCCCTTGTTTTTTGGCAGTGGTTGACAGCAACTGATGTCTGGTACTATTCAGAGAGCTCTTACCCTTGGGTCAGTTCCTGAGTACTGTTGTTTTTAACCGGTTTTAATCTGTTTGGATCCCCTGAAGAAAAAATGGCAAATATAATTAGCTAACCAGTACTAGGAGACTGTTGTGTTAAGGTGTTTTGGTGTAGGGTTTGCAATTCTTTTTTTGTTTGCTTAATTCACACACTTGTTTGAAACTAGCTTGTAAGCTTTATGTACAAGATCAGAGCAGTTGAAATGAAAGCCTGGTTAATTAATAGAAAAATATATTTGCATCTTGCTTTGTGTTTGACATTGAACATCATTTGTTTCTGCATTGACACATACACTTTTTTATTATTAATCTGTAAGCTTTAACTGTACAGCTGCAAATGAGATTTTAAAAAACCACAAAGCACAACTTTTTCCTTTCTTCCCTCCCTCCATATAAAACATGAGAGCTAGCTGCTTAACCATGTGAAGCACAGATTTTGTGTCTGATTCCAAATACCTCAGAGATGACTGTGGACATTTGCCACATAATTGAATTCAGTGGCTGGTGTTTTGCATTTACAGGTAAATCAGCCATCAGGTGTATCCATCACTAGAATTAAATGCTTACTAATTTAGCTACTTGGGAGATAAATGTTTAGATATCATTAAAAGGGCTGGCTGTATATACATGGAAATGTCCATGGACGATGGGGAAAAATATGGGAGGGAGTTTCCTTGCAATCACAGAGGATGTGATCTCAATCACTGCAGTTTTCTCCCTGACACTTTCCTTCAGGTTGTACATAAAGTGGTTGCTGCTGGGTGCTCACTGCCCAGAGGAGGACAGGGCCTTATCTAAGGCTAGATTAAAATGCTTTTCATATGCTATTCTGATTCTTGCCTTTTCTTTTAAGCCACTGAGGGAAATAATTGCAAAGAGTATGTCTAAATGAATGTACAGTGTAGGTTTGTGTCATGGGGGAGTGTTATCTCTGTGATGGTGCTCCCCCCATTTGCATAACTCAGGCTGTGGCTGAAGAGGAGCATGGCTCCCTGGTGTATTAACATCCCTGTTTACAGACCATGTGGCAATCTTTGAAGTGCTAATTGGCTTTCTTTTAGGAGAGTTTTTCCTTTTTCTTTTCTATTTGTTTTCTACTAAAAAGAATGTTAGTATTTTTATGATGGCTAGAGCTTAGCGGAGCTCCTCTGTGTAAAGATAACAAATGAGTTATGCAACCTGACATTCTCCCTGGGACTGTGCTCAGAACAAAGCACGCCAGTGGCATTTCAAAGCCTGCTTTTAAAGCACCTGGTAATATACTCTGTTTATCAGAATCACTAGGAAATCCCATTTCTCTGGTATTTTGTACCTTCTCTTAATTGACTGGGAGGTTGAAAAATCTTTGGGCAAAGACTTATGGCAGAGGTGTTGGAACTAGATGATCTGTAAGATCCTTTCCCAAACCATTGTATGATTCTATGACCCCAGGACCCAAAGGACACATATGCAGAAAGCTTGAAGCTGCTCCATGCTTTTGGTATCCCTATGCTGTCCAAGAGCTTCAAGTAGTTAGATCTGTTGCAGGCTTTGGGAAAGAAGAAGTGAGCTCTAAACCTTTAAAAGCATCTATTGCGGGTACAAACTTCTGAGCATACTTAGGAATTGACATTTCGAGTTTCCTCTTCCTGCCCTGCTGCTGGGAGTTGCTGCGGAGGCATTGCCCGGAGCTGCACGGGCTCCCCAGTTGCTCACTGAGCCACCCCTGCTGCTGATAACATGTAATAAATCATAATTTGGAAGGTATGTCCAGAGGGAAGCTGGAGAAAGGGCAAGGGGCTGGTCCAGCCTTGGCTGTGCTCAGCCAGTGTGGCTGAGGACACTTGAGTGTGGTCCTGACTCGCCAGTGGGTTTTTAAGAAATTTAAGAGAAAGGCTGGAGAAATGAAAGTTCTTTTTAACTTGCCTTGAATTAAACAGTTAAACCCATTTCTAAGAGAACTTCTGTAATTTCTCAAGAAAAAGTCCTTGACAAAGAATGTAAATAAGATGAAGTGTTTTGGTAAGGTACTTGCCTTGACCAATGAAAGATTCCCTCTCTGTTTTGTTGTGCATTCCTCTCCGAATGTGCTGGGGAGACACAGACACAGTCAGAGACAGACGATCCCTACAGCTGAACCTGCTGGAGGGAAAAAGCTTGATCTCTCCATTTCTTCTTAATAATATCTATAAATAAAGCCTTCTGGAAAAATCTATGAGCCAATAGATTTGTGGAAAAGCTCTGGAGACAGGGCTGTGTCATTTCTACACTAGAGGGACTGTCAGCCAGCATCCCCAAAGCCTTTGTGATGAGGTTTGTGCAAGTACTGTGTTTCTGCAAAATACTTTGATCCAATATTCTGTATAACCAGGAATTTTGTTTTGGCAAGAAGGCAGCCCTTTTTCCCTACATTTCACAGGTTTCTTGTATGACTCCCTGAAAACATGATGTTTCCCACTAAACTATATGTTCTTTTAAACCAGGAAAAACAAAACATAGTTTGATTCAGGATAAGGTTTTGTCGGAAATATTTTGATGGACTCCAAATGTGCCGTTGCAGTGGGTTTTCCCTGTACAGCAGGACCACCCCATGCCTGCAGGATGCAGTAGCTGCAATGGCTTTGTCACAGTGTCAGGGCTTCTGCCAGTCTCCAGCCTGAGCTAGGCACCATACTTCCAAATTATGGCAGGTTTTATCAGACTGAGGATCAGTGATTGGGTCCCTCATAAGATTTTCAATCTGTTTTCAACATTGTCACAGATATCCAGGGTGAACAGAAACAACCCTTTAAGGCACAAGACTTATTTCTTCCCTACCACCCCAAATAATCTCTACACCTGCTAAATGAAATGCCACAGACTTTGGACATAAAGCACATCTCATGTACAGACCTCTTTTTGGTGCTTACATCAAAATATCCAGACAGCTAAGTAGGGACGACCTAGATTTGCTATGAGCTATAAACATTCTAGGCAAAGACCAATTTTCTGTCTAACAGCCTCTCCCCTTTTAGGGTCTGTATCATTTAAAGTATGTTCTACACGAAGAGAGCCATGCAAGGTGTTTATTTTATTTCCTGTATTTTCTTAGATACATAATCATCCAGTGCACAGTTTTGAAAGGAATTTGTTTGGATAGTCAGATTGATGGTTTTTAGTGCACTGAAGTGTAGTAAAAAATGGAAACTATACAATGTGAGTCATCTAGACTTTTGAGACTACTCAGGAAATCAAGATATATATCTAAAATACACTTACATATATTTAAAGAAACACAATAAAGTTTGTTTTTAAGGTGGTGAAATTTGCTATTTTCAGTGCCCAACCATGATTCAAGGCCAGTGACTTAATTCTAGGTGACACCTCCCCTAATCCTTTATGGCTTAATTCTTCAGTTTTATTTGTGACTCTGAGGAAATGTCTGTCAGGGCTGAAGTCACTTGCATCAGGGGATTAGCACTTCTGCATTTTTTGAAAGCTTCAGTAGTTCCCATGAAAGTAAGAGATGCCAAGGTATTTGTGGAGACTGTGGGCAGTGACAATCCTTACACCACCGTACAAATCCTTCAGACCTGGACCATGTGCACATCTGTAGGGAGCACACCTGTAGCCTCTAATTCTTACCCTCGTACTGTGTGCTGGGAAAAGCTCTGTACCTCTTCAGCTGTAGGTATTCAAGGGAAGAAGAAGAGGGGAGATGTTGCTGCTTGTTGACCCAAAGCTGGAACCACTATGTCAGTTTTTTGTTTCCTAAGCTCAGAATACTTGAAAGATAATGGAAAGGCTCTAGGCATCTTCAGGTTCCTAAGATAAGAAGGCCTTATTATGAATAAATTGAAAAGTATGGTCCAAATCCAGCAATCTGAGTTTGAGGAAGTATTTTTAATGTGTGCATGTCATCCTGCTTTAGCAGGACAGAAGTCTGCCATTATCAGCTGCTAGTACAGTTATTCTCTTCTGGCTTAATTGGTAGAGGTCTTGACATTGGTGCTAAGATTGCAAATACAAGCCCTTATGTTTTCTGGCACCCTGTCGCAGGGAGCTGGCATTCCAGGAAGGGCCAAGTACTCCAGCATGCCAGCCTGGGATTCAGTACTTTGCTATGGTCTGTGGTACTTCTGGATATCCCACAGCCTTGGCTGCTGTGTTCTGGCTCACCTTCAGGACAGCTCTTTGTAAGGAACCCATGTTATCCATCAGTTACTAAGAGGATTTGAAGAGGTGTTACTGACTAGTTTCAAGGAAAATTATAGTTATCTTGTTAGACTCAAGTCTACCAGTTTTCATGATAGACACCAGGTTTATTAAGAGTTCTGCAAATTCTGTTGAGAAGAAAAGAAGGGAAAAGCCAGATTGTTGGTTATACTGTCACTGAGCTTTTTAAGCTCAGATTAAAGAGGTTATGTCATCCTTAGTGCAGTGAAAATTGGCGTGGATTTTTTAAGTCTGTGTTTAGGATTCAAAATAGGTGCCCTGAATTTCAAAAGTGCTGAGCACATCCCAAACACTTTGTGAAGTGAGCCCCCTCTGAAGCCAGCTGGAGCTGCTGAGAGCTTGGAACTTTTGAAAAAACGGATCTACACTCCCTTTTAAAGTTGTCCTAATGTTAGTCATCCATTTTTGAAAATGCTGACCAATGTGAGCTGGCATCTGGAGCAACCTCTGTATTAAAAGATTTTTTCATGGAAAGAGGGGATATGATCTTGTCTTGGTTTGAAAAGACAGGTGTCTGCTAAGGAAGTCAGAAACCTCCCTTGGAATAGAAAATGCAACCCCCTTCCCTCTGAATTATTATAATTTTGAAATCAAGGGGCTTTCAAGCAGAGATATGGGAAATAGGAATAACAGTTCTTTACTAATATTTATATATACACATATATATATAAAACAAGGCAGAAGAAATACTGGTTTAAACTGACAGTCAGATACAACCTGACACCCTGATAGTCAGGGGAGCAGTGGCAGTCCGATAAGATGGTGGCTGCAGTCCTCCTGAAGTGATGGATGTGGTTCTGTTGAAGCAGTGATCCTGTAGAAAGGTGTGGTCTTCCTCAGAAGGTCCAGTGGTGGGTATGTACCTCTTGTCCTCTGGAAAAATCAGTGGGAAAAGCCTGCTTATGATTTTCAAAATCCCAGTTTATATCCAGGATTGAATGCCTGGGTCCTCCCTCTGGGTGGAGCATCTCACAATGGGATGGTGAGTTCTGAGATAAGGCACTGATGTGCCCATTAACAGGAGATAGCCTTGAGGGGCGGAGGCAGGGAGCACTGGCCTACCTGGTTTTCAACAGTTCATGAAGATGGTGATAGAATACATGCTCCTGGTCACGTCCCACTTTCCAACCCAGGACAGATCTCCAGTGCAGCTACGATGCAGTGTGGGTGATATGGTGCCACAACCTTCCGGAAGTGTCTCTTTGTAGAGTCACCTTGCATATGCTACATGCACACACACAACCACACATGCACACCGGATAGCTGCTTATCTGCGTTGGTGGCATAGAGTAGGTCTTTGAGTCCTAAGAGATGTTTATTTCAGCCGTGTTTGTGGACAGTTCAGTGACCAAGACAAACACTCATGGGAAGATCAAGGGTTAAGTATGGGGTAGTAGGGGCGGAGAGGGCATCAGGGCCAGCCGTCAGGAGGCATGGGGGAGGTACACAGGCGGGCTTAAGGTATGGGAACCAACAGGGGAACAGGGAAGGAGTGACTGAGGGACAAGGGGCAGTGAGTGAGTAGGAAACAGAACTGGGGTACATTAGCATAACAGAACAGGAGATCCTGTGAGAGAAGCCTCTTGTGTAACTCGGGGACCTTCTTACCAGGGGTGGTTCCCACACAGTGCTAAAGGGAAAAATCCTGCATTTTTTTGAACATGTATTCTGTGATAAGAGACATACTGAGACAGTTTCGTCCCTCTCTTTTTCCCCCTTTTTTTCTCAAAGACTTTTGTCCAGTCCTCCAGTTTCTCTTTGGTGCTGCAAGGTATAACAGAACTTTGAGAAATTTTCAATAATATGGAGCGAAGGCAGGATGGTTGAGGAAAAACGTGCCTCATCTTTCAAAAAAAGTTGCTCCAGTTTTTACCCAATGTCACAGTAACGATCTAGCCATAAGCCAGCCTTGGTCTAACTTGCTGTTTAAATTTACTATCTTTTAATACAAGTAAGTGTCTGATGTATATGAAACCTTGTGTAAATTTCTGACCCCTTGTTCTCCTGCTTGTAAAGTTGCCAAAGTGACCGGTAACTGCAGGATGGACTTCTTCAAACAGTGGGAATGAGGTTGTGTAAGGGGAAGTGTTGTTTGGAATAAAGTGGTTTGGGAGATGAAAAAGCCCAAAGTACATGCCCCCTCCACCTAAACTGAGCAGAAAATCTCATAAATCACAGGACCTGGGTGTCGGCACTGGTAGATGTCAGAGCTGATGAACCTAAGTGAGGACTTCTCCACAGCAGTTTATTGCAGTTCTGATACATGTTGCTGGCTTCTTGCCTGCCTACTGCTACTGAGTCCTTGCATAGGGGTTGAGAAGAAGAAAAGTTGCCTCTCTTAAGTGTCCTGCAATCAGAAAGCTATTCTTGCTTGTGTCTGCTAACTACCTTGTTAGGTGTCTCTGAAAAACACAGTGGCCTTTCTCTTGCAGTTACTACCGTGCTCAGGTTCTTTTCCCAGGCTTTTTCCCAGACAACAAACTGGAGCCACCTCCATGGCTAGAGACTAATTCAGTATAGGGAGTGAGACTCTGTAAAACAAAGAAAAAGCAGGGAGGGACAAGACACAAACAAATACTCATCAAAAGAAACCACTAACTATGTCATGTTTCTCCTAACTGGAGAAAGAGATGTTTGATTTCAAGCAAACAAGTCAGATCCCTGTTTTATAAATCTGAGGTCAGTTGGGAAGTGCTCTGGAGCTGTTTATAGGGAGGGAGAATGATGGTTGTTAGTATTCTTTGCATTAAGTTATCTAAATGTAAATTCCTGTCTCTGATATAAGGTCATAGTTAGACCCTAGAATTTATGAACCAAACAAAGAATGAAACATGAAAAAGTTTAGAGGAAAAAGTCTGCAGCTGTATTTGTGTAATTTTTACTGAGAGCTGATATAAATGGAAGAAAAATCAAAGGCAGCAGTAGCACTGTACGTTTTATCTCATATCCTGTGATGCATATCAGTGTTGTTTCCCATAGTAAGCCAGAAAGAGCATTTACAATTTGAGAAAACACTGCATAAATGGCTCTCTGCAAGGAGAAGCAGCAAGCATGCAACTGCCAGCACTGACCCTTGGTTTTTAATTGCCTGCCAAATTGCTGTTCTGGAAGCTCTGTTGTGGGCAAAATTTTTCTGTTTCACACTGGTAATTCTGAATTAAAGTTTTCTTCAAGAAACAGAGCAAATAAACCCCACTAATCTGACAATCTAAACCCAGTCTTTAGTCTTTCCAGGAAATATTGGCCAAGTCTATCATCAGGTGGAAATACTCTCCTGTGGTGCAGATGTTAACACCAAGGCTGGTGTATTACTTTATTTTAAAGCAACCTACAGGGGTGATCTTCTCCATTGTGCTTTTCAGTGGAAATACTGAAATACTCTTGGCTTCATGCCAAGTATTTGGAAATACTCTTGGCTTCATGCTAGGAGATGAGTGTCAGGAAGACAGGTGGGTGTTTCAAGTTTTAAACAACAGCTATGCTGTCAGTGTCTGGCTGTGCACCTGCCTTGGTCCCCAAGAAATCTGATTCTTAAGAGCTGCCACTGAAATTGGTAGAAGATCATGACTGCCACCATGCAGCTGAATTGCTTGCCATAGTATGGAGGTTGTTCTTTTAGTCTTGTCTCAGTTTGGGAATATGTGGCATGTGATTACGTCTGCCTCTGCTGTTATCATACAGTGTTTTGGATTGGAAGGGACCTTAAAAACTCTTCAGTTCCCATCCCCCTGCCATTGGCAAGGTGACCTTCCCATAGACCAGGTTGCTAAGAGCCCCATACAACCTCGCCTTGAACACTTCCATGGGTGGGTCTTCCACAGCTTCTCTGGGCAACCTGTGGCAGTGCCTCACCACACTTGATTTGGGTTTCAAATCACCACTCATGATTTAGGTCCTCACACGCCTTAGTTATACACAGTCTCTGTTCAGAAGAAGATGTGGTTATTCCCTGCTGGCATGGAGCAGCCAAAGGTTAGAGCAACACTTCCTCTGATTTAGTCCTGTTATTTGCTGGGGAACCATCTTACTCCACGTCACTGCTATAAAATTTTTGTTCTTGTATTCATCCAGTTATGAGCAGAAATGAAAAATGGCATCCATGCTTAGGAGGTAATACACATTTTCAGTATGTTTGCTTTTCCTCCTATTCCTTTGAGACTGGCTCACTACTGTGCAGGATGCCAGGCTTTCAGAGGAGAAAGCAGGGCAGCCATCAGCATTAATGACATCCCCTGACAGAGAAAGCTATACAGATTTCAGCCAGATTTCAGCCTTGGCTTCTCTCCACAGGTGCTTTCAGAGCAGGATGGCAAGTATCATGTTGGGTAACATATCCATCTCTCTGCTATTCCCTTCTTTACAGCGAGAAAACAACTCCCAGCCATTTATTTATGAAAAATTGTTTACTGCCCTTGAACACAGATATGTGCACAAAAATGTGCCTGTGTGTGTTTTATTTAAACACCTGTTTTGATGAGTCACCATCAAGATCTGAAAAAAATAGTCCTGAGAACTTGAATAGATGAGGAGCTCAGTAACAAAATGAGTCCTTTGGAGCAGATTTGTATTTATTACCATATAGTTAAAGCTGACTAAAATTTTGGCTTTGAAGGAATTGGAAGAAGGTTCTGCTAAAAAAAAAAAAAATATATAGTACTTTTCTGTCTCACTTTGAAAGACAGGTGTCTGCCAAGGAAGGTGGGAACCTCCCTTGGAATGGAGAATAGGACCTCCTTCCCTGTGAATTATTATAACTTTGAAATTAAGGGGCTTTCAGGCAAAGATATGGGGAAAGGAATAACAGTTCTGTAGCAGTATGTGTGACACGGCAAACAAACAGCCCCAGGGGCAGCAGCCCCGAGCAGAGCCGAGCCCAGTGCCAGCCTCTCTCGGCCGCAGGCACTTTCCCCTGCGGTGCAGTTCCGCTCACAGCCGGCAGGGGGCGCTGCTGGCTCCCGGCCGGGCAGGGCGGGTGCGGTGATTCCCGGCGCCGGCAGGGGGCGCTGTGGGGCGAGCTCGGCCGCGTCTCCCTCAGGTGAACAATGGTGGTGCAGCAGAAGGGATGGAAAAGGGGCATCCTTTACAAACCCCCGGGGGCAGCTGATCCCAGTGCCCCTCTGGATAGCGAAATGAGCTGTTGCAGGAACCTCGGAAGCAGCAAGCTGAACGGCAGGGAAGAGCCATGGGGGTATGGGGGGAGAGGGGCAGTGACGACCCCGGACATAAAACAAAAAACCAAAAATGGTGTGGGATAAAAAACTGTCCCAAGACACTGTCTTGAATTGCTTTTTGAAAAATTATAATTATTTAATTATTGACACAATTATTGTGTCATGGCAAGGGGGAAAAGAGGGATAAGGATCATCTATAAGGTCTTTGTTATTGAGTGCTGCCAATTCCTGCTTCTTTACAAGCAAATGTGCTTCACTTTAAAAAGGACATTAATGTGCTGGAGCGAATCCAGAGAAGGACAGCGGAGCTTGGTGAAGGGTCTGGAGCACAAGTCCTAAAAGGAGCAGCCAAGGGAACTGGGGATATTTAGCCTGAAGAAAAGGAGGGTCAGAGAGGGACCTCATTGCTCTCTACAACTCCCTGAAAGGAGGTCGTAGTGAGGTGGGTGTTGGTCCCTTCTGCCATGTCTCAAGTGAAAGGATGAGAGGAAATGGCCTAAAGTTGTGCCAGGGGAGGGTCAGATGAGATATTTAAAAAAACGAAATCACTGAAAGAGTGCTTCGGCACTGGAATAAGTTGCTCAGGTGTAGCAGCCGGGTACCAGGGTGGTATGATGCTGCTACCTTCTGAGAGCGTCTCCACAGGGAAGAGCCACTCGGCGATGCCACAGAAAACTACACACTCCCACGCTGGATAGCTTCTTATATGAGTCGATGGCAAGGAGCCAGGAAGGATTCTTGTATAGTATTCCACGCGGTGGTTTATTGCAGCCACACACATGCAAAGGGAGACAGTGACAAAGATCCAAGGGTAGTGGAGGGTCCAGGTTTTAGTACGGGGGGCGATAGCGGTGGAGAGAGAATATCAGGGACCAGTGGTTTGAGGGCAGGGGGCAGTACACAGGCAGGGTTAGGGTATGGGAGCCAATTGGGAAATAGAGAGGGGGTGGTTGAGGAAGAGGGGCTAGTGAGGGAATGGGGAAGGGGAGAACATTCTGGAACACAGACGGAGGGGCCAACAGAGCCCACTGGGGAAACAGAACTGGGGTACATAAACATAACAGAACAGGATATCCCTGTGAGAAGCCTCTTCCTGTCACCCTAACTTGGGGGATGTTTCCCTCCTTAGGATCCAACCTCCCAGGGGGCTCACACACCCAGGGATGTGGTGGAGTCACCATCTCCAGAAGTGCACAAGAGCCATCTGGATGTGGCACTTAGGGATACAGTCTAGGCATGATTATTGTGGTGCTGGCTTGAGGGTTGGACTAGATGATCTTGAGGGTCTCTTCTAACTTTGTGATTCTATGATATGATGATCACCTTGGTTTTAGGAAGCTTACAGTTTTCTAAAATTAAAGCAGAGTACTTGGGCAGGAGCTGATGAGCCTTGAGAAAGGAAATGCTCTTTCCAAATAGCAAGACATTTCATTCAAGTATGCGTTACCTCTGGTTATCCAAATTTTATTGAGGTTTATGGTCGGGTTTATTTGTTTTTGGGCTTTTAAATTAATTTTTACTTTGCATACTGGCTGTGGTATCCTTATATCACAAAAGGTTTGAGCATATCTATTCCTACCTGTTCCATCTATTAGCAGAACTTTGTTCAACTTCATGTGCCTCTCTTTGTTGTAAATATTGTGTTTTATTTTATGCTGCAAAATTTAGGTTGGGGTCTCTGGATAAATATCAGGGAAGAATCTTTCTCCCACACTGTATATTGTTACTGCATTTCAGTTAGATCCATACACTCTCAGCTGTTGTCCACTGCTACTTCAAAGCTCATTCTTCATAATTTTGGTAATAGTCTCTTTGAAAAGGATTTGAACAGAATTTCTAAGGCTACTCTTTTGCTCAGCAGTAACCTCCTTTAGAAGCAAGGGCTTCAGAAATAAGTGGTTGCAAGCCAGAAGGATGAGAAGCCCATTCTGTACACTATCATAAGCTTGGGCAAAGTCTTCTTTTGCCCTGTGTGGATGGATTGGGGACTACACGAAAGGTGACGGTGCTTGTCTGAGAGTAACTCTTCTAACTTCCAGCTCTTGAGCAGTTTGAGGTTCTCTGAGGTTCTTCCCCTCTTCATTTCCATCTTTTCCTTATATTTTCGATTATAAATATTGTTTCTGTTCACTACAGGTACCCATATGGTTCTTGCCCTGCTTCTCAAAGCTGAGGACTGGCTCAGTCTCCTTTCTGTTTTCAGTGATTGCTTTGGAGAAAAATGGAAAGTTTCTTTCCCTTCTCTTGAAAAAAAAGTGTCACATTCTGACAAATCTGTCCGGCTTAGGAGATCCAGGATCTCTTTGCTATCACAGTCTGCTTTTCTGCAGTTTCCTCAAGATCATTTGAAGTGCTCAGAAAATACAGTGAATGCAAGATTGAAAAGGAATAGGGGCAGAGTATGTGCTGCTGATGACAGCATAGGCTATTAAGTTGTTCTGGTTTTTAGTGGGAACCAAAGGGAAAGAAAGGCTTATTAAAGCCTTTGGGCTCCCGCATTGGTTCATCAAAATTAAGGCTAGGAGTGCACACCACAGATTAATGGTGCAAAGAGGAATCAAAGCTGCTGGAGAGATCACGGTGAGTGTGTGGAGAACACTGATGTTGTGATGGGAGTAGAGATGCAGGTATCATTCTGGCAGGTAGCTGTCTTTCAACAGGCTGGCTCACAAGACTGCAGAATTCAGAAGATATTTCTGAATGCCCAGCATCATTCCCTCTGGTGAAAGGTGTGCCTCAGGAAATATGGAGATGTCCTGAGGCTTACACAAAAGCGTCTCCTAGTGCTCTCATTCCTCACACCTACACAGTGTTTTAGGATGAGGCAGGAAGTTATCAGGAACTGAACCAAATCAGTCATGAGTTTCATAAACGGCAGAAAAAATGACAGAAGGGGAAAGAGAGGTAAATAATCATACCATTTCTGTTCCCTTCACTTGTCATAATGTTACTGAGTATGCTATCTGCCTTATTTGTAGGCAAGGATGGAGCACAAGTGCTTTGGAAGCCATTTAGGACAGGTGATCTACTAGTTTGATAACAACCAGGCAACATTTTAGTTGTGCTAACAGCCAGCAATTGAGAGATGAGATGAAATTTTCTGGGTGCTCCATTTCAGACATTCTATGCTCCAGACTTCTTCTCTGATGAGATGTTTTAGAAAAAGAGCATCTGGAAAACAATTACATGGCCTTTTACATAGCTAAACCTTTTCCAGAATAAAAAAAAAAAAATCAAAAGGGCTTTTCTTAAAACGACATCCCTTACATTCATCAAGAGCCTGATGTGCGCAGATTTATCCTCTTTTTAGAGGGAGACAAAATACACAAAGTGGTCCTGATAGACATGAGTGATTTTAGATATGCCAAATTTGTATGGCTCTTACAGACCATATTGTTAAGCAACAATCCTCACAAGCCTCCTATTCCCATCTTTGGAAAATGGTAGGCACAATGAGATGTTGTATGTTTAATAAAGGGCTGGAAGGGGATAGGGATAAGCAGATTTTAGACACTTTAAAAATGCACTTTTAAAAAATTGCCATTTAGCTTGAGCTGGAAATAACAGTGTTTGGGAGCAGCACAATGCCTTTAGGTACAGTTGTGTGCACAAACACAGAGAGCTGAACTGACACACATTGCACTGGAGGGACAGGGAGATCCATTGCTCTTTGTTACTCTGGAAAACAAAGCCCAAATGCCAGAAAGGAGGGTAAACACTCCATTTAACAATGAAGGGGCTGCAACATGAATCCAGAATGATGTTCACTTAGTACCCTGAAAAGCCCATCAAAGCTGGTACAGTAGCCAGCACACCCTCCTCTGAAATCTGCATCCTTGAGTTTTCTTTCATCTCTGTGGGGCATAATTAGCTGGGGACAGGGTGGTGTCCTGTCCTGATCGAGGTGTAATACTCCTCATCTAACAGATGGAGTTGTTTGTTATTTACTGAGCTGAATAGCAAAAGGCATGGTGGTGGCAGTGCCATTCCTGCCGATGAACTGTCGAGCTTGACCTGTGCATTGCAGGACAGCAAGGGAGAAAACTGCCCTCCAGCTCAAACATAATGAAGTACAGATGGAAAATGATTGCTGGTTTTTTTTCTTAGAACCCTGAGAGCAGCAGGTTGGGTGCTTATACCTGCAGAGCCATTCAAGAAGACAGCATAAATATTTGATGTGGTAGAATCTGGTCTGATTAAAAAAGTCAGTCATCCCAGATGGATACTGAACAGGAGTCAAACAGAATCCTTGTATACAGACAGCTTCAGTTTCTAAATGAGGCATCATTTATAATGCTACTAAAATACATCAGTAAACAAGGTACATGAAGGCTTGACAGTCACATTAGCAAAGCGCTACAATGAAATGACTGGAAAGAAAGAAAAAAACAACTCTGGTTATTTACAGAGCAAGAAAATGGGAACTGGTTTTGACAGACAATGCAGCTTTTTATAAATAAAAGTGGGTAATTCGTGCTTAAATATATAATATAGAAATATGTATAAGAAGTAAGTTGGAATTGTAACTAGTTTTAAGATGGAAACTAAAAACTTACCCAGGAAAAGAATGTAACTCGGAGAAAAGAATGTAATCTGGGCGAGGACGAATTTGCATGCCAAAAACAGAGCCACAGAAAATGATGAACTTAGCAGGAAACATGGAACTCACTGCTGGCAGGAACGGGACATTTACATCTGAATACTGCCTTCCCAGAAGAGATAATTTCTTATCT
>VZTN01032274.1:615-22871 GCA_013400515.1 Erpornis zantholeuca
GTTTGTACTCTAAAAGCAGGGGAAAAAATTCACCCCCTTCTTTGATCTGACCCTTAAGCACTGAAATGTGTACATGGCCCACATCCAGGCTTAGCCCCTTCAGATATTTCTCAATTTGAAAAGCAAGGCTAGCTGTTATTGTGAAAAATACAACATTTACACAGACTGTTTCTTTGTTGTTCCTTTGGGCAGAGAAAGGGAAAAACCCACCAGCTATGCTAGGGGAGAGGGTAAGATATTTGCAAGGAGTTAAATTCTCTTGTATAAGGACACTGCTGATTTTCTGCCTAGATATTACTTTCCTCTGCCTACTGTGTGCTGCTTGTCTATTAAAAAGGAATAGTAGTGCCCAAATGCCCTGAAGTGTGACAGAAATGAAAGTCGTGGAACAGATCCAGTTAACTCTTATTCTTTGATCCATCTTTGAATAAAGACCCACCTAGAGGACTATTGCATTGTGGCTGCATTCTTTCCCCACCAACAGGGATGAAAAAGCATGTGAATTTTTCAGACATGTCAGAGCAGGCATCCTTTCTTCAGATTAAGGTGTTCATCTTGTTTCGGGGACAAATGCCAATAAAGAACCTGAAATGATTACACTGCAAGTGTAATTCATAGCTCTCCCTCTAAAATCATGTGACCATGCACGAAATAGGATGTTTCTGACTTCAAAACGTATTTTTGCTTGTGAAGATCAAACCCTCATATTTCGACTTAGTGAATATAGTACCATAAATTGGTAACCATGTTTTATAAACAAAAAAAAAAAAGAAAACAAAAAAATAACTTTTTACTCTTTTGGAGAAAGTAGCATGGGAAAATATTGAATGTTTTCTGTCACCACAGTGGCTCTGTTTCAATACAACCCAAGTGGAAAGTGCCTCGCAAAAGTACCTGCATCACCTCCATCTCTTACAGCTCTGTGGTACTGCCAGGCAAGTCGCAGCTGCTGCCATAGACCTGCCAGTTCCTTGTGTGATACCCAACAGCTGTTGGAAGCTGTGTGTTAAAACTCGTGATGGGATTTGAATTTCTATATACTCTTCCCCAGGAAGTGAAAACTGCAAAGCAATCTTTATGTCCCCTAACTCCCAGCCTGTGCTCCTATATTAAGAAGGATTCCACTTTGGCTGAGAATATGCACTACACTCTGCTGTTTTCTTTAATTATTTTAATTTTTTTTTCCCACAAAACTACATTTTGGCATATGATCAGTGCCTCCATCTGCCTACTACACATGCATGTGCTTTCAGTTACAAAGCACGCTGATTTTTATCTTATGTAAAAATGCAAAGCTTTGGGAACACATCTCAGGAGGGCTGCAGCTTTCTCAGGACTGGCAGCATCTGTATTCCTCTGTCTCAGCCAAACACCATACAGAGGGCTCAGTTCCAACTCCTTTAGAGCTGCTGAAGCTGATTTCTGGCTACTTCTATGTTTTTCAAGGGCTGCTGAGGGCTGTACCACTGATTCCCCAGCTGGAGAGTTGAGAACCCAGAGACAAGGCACAGAGAGTAGCAAACAAGGAAGCTGCAGGTAGAATATTGTACCCCAGTCTAAGCACATCTTTGCCAGACAGGCTCCAACAAACTGCAGAAAATTCAGAAAAGGGCAACAAAAATGTTTAAAGGACTCGAGGGATTCATTTCTAGAGAAGATTAAAGAAATAAAAGTTTAGCTCAGTATCATGAACTGACTAAGGGGGAGTAGGATAACTCCATAAAAGCCTCTGCAGGTGGAAAGAAATTGAGAAACCTTGTTTAAAATGATTTAAGGTATAGCTAGTAACAAAAGAGTGGCACTGATTAGAGGAAATGAAGACAAAACTCCTGGAAGCTTTTTGTAACATTGTTGTAACCAAGAGATGGATCATGGAATTCTCGAAACCAGTGGAAGTTCTCTTGCTTTGATCATTTGAAAAACAGACTAGACAAAGTAGCCAGTACTAATTGGGAATGGACAAGATAAATAAAGTCATATGGAAAAATATGTACTTTTTTATTTAAGAGGTAGGAGCATACCACTAAGAAGAAGGTTCTCCTGTGCAGCAGAGGTGCAAAAGGAGCTTTCAAGGGCTCTCTCAGTGTACAGCACCAGGAGCTGAGCAGTTTGACTCAGATAACGTGCTTCCTTCCTCACTCTTCTCTTCCTGAGGCATCAGTATCTGTCTTGTTGTATCAGCTTTCCTTCTTTTGCTGCCCAGTAGAAGTCCCTTTGGCATGTCTTCAAAGTAGGAGGAGCTCACTATCCTCTGGTTGTGCACACATGTGCATCCATGAGACAAAACCTTTCCGACTTGTTGGTCATATACCAATAAGCTCTTTTACCCAAGCTGATTTCTGCTGCTGGACTTAATGCCAATCCCAGTGGTCCACATTTTAAACAGGAACCAGGTAGGAGGATGAATATCATCCTGTCTACCACCCACTCAGGCCCTTTCTTTTTTTTTCCTCGCGTGGTACTGAAGTAACCTTGATCAGCAGAACAACTCTACTGAACAGATCTGGTGCAGAAAAATGCAAAAATGAAAAGTGCCTTTTGTCGTGGTGAAGGAATCCAAGCTGCAATAAACAGAACTTGACTCATCATTTGAGGATACATGCTGGGGAGGTTCAGCTCTGCTGAAAAAGAGCTGGGGGTCCTAATGAGAAGCAGACCAAACATGAGCCGGGAGTCTGTCCTTGCATCAAGCCATACTCTCACCTGTACCAGCAAGAGTACAACCACGAGATCAAGGAAAGTGATTATCTCATAGTACTTGGCACTTTTTAGGCCACACATAGAACACTGTGCCCCAGTTCAAGAGAAACACTGAAAAACTGGAGAAGACCCAAAGAGGAGTCATGAAGATGATGCGAGGATTGCAGAATATGGCATGAAGAAATTTAGAAGAAATTGGATTTGCTTGTCCTAGAGAATGAAAGGCTCCAGGGGGTGTAGTCAATGTTTTTCAATACCTGAAATGCAGCTACAGAGCTGATGGATGTCCTTACAATGATGCACAGAGTTTCATCAAGAGAAATTCTATCTGGAAATGGGAAAAAAAAAATTCATTATGAAACAATTAAAACACTGGCATGTTACATGACAAACATAGATGACTTCTCTCAGAGATGATTCTTACTCACTTCCATTGGAAAAGACATGCATATCCCTCCATTTCTTTCTATACAATTCCTTAATTAGCTTTCTTTTTAAGGTTACCTGAGAAAAGACCTTTGTTCATTCATTCCTCTCCAAAGGACAGGTGAATTTTTCTTTCTAAGATCCAAAGGAATAGCTCTCTGGCATGATATCAAGCCACATTCCTTTGAGTTCACTGTGGCCAGTTTATTTGCTCAGAGATGGAGACACAATTCCATATGCATTTTGCCCTAACAGAGATTTTAATATAAAGAGCACATTTCTATCCCAAATCAGTTACTTCAAAAATGTTACTTCAACCTTTTTTTTTTTTAATAGCCAAAAAAAAATAATCCCAAAGCTTTCAGCTAATAGTTAATTGTAACATTTGGTTTCATTTTTCACATTTTGCCTTTACTACATCTTTTTCAAGCATGTGTTCACCTTTTTTCATAAGATAGGAAAACTTTATTTTGAAGCAACAAATTTCTATAGGTGATTTAAGCTACTTTGCTGTGAATCAGGAGATTTGGCAAAGCTGACCCACTCCTGTGAATTTCTCAAGCATCAGACAGTACTATTTTTCAATGTTGGACCAAACTGCTTTTCTGGAATATTTCCAAGGCACTGAACTATGGATACTGAGCAGAGTAATCCACAGAAGTTCAGTATATGTTAGCAAAATATAAGAGTTATTTCTTTAAATGCTCCCGTGGAGCCCTTGCTGGCCAGGAGCACTGCACCCAGCATATGAGGCTTTGCTCACAAAGACAGACTGTTCCCTTTGAAAGAATGAAAGTGTGAGTGGTGAAAGAAGCAATGTACCCACTCTGAGCTGAACACTAATGAAGTTACCTAGCCTCACAAGAAGAGAGTGGATGCTCCATCTTCCTTTGTCAAGCCAACATTTCTATGGGCTTTTAAATTCCGTACTTAATGATGATATGCATCTTTGCAAATGTGATATTTTTCCTCCTGAGCCAAGCATATTTATCAATCCCATGAGCTGCATTTTAAGTAGTTAGAGATTAGAATGCTTTAAAACCAAGCAATGTGTTTTAGTGAGTTATTGAACAAACAGGATCCACAACGGGCTTTACTTATAAAGAAGTAGCTGTATTAACTATGCAACCTCATTAATTAAAGTGGACTTATATATATATATATAAATAAGGTGAAATTTGGTCCATGTGCTATAAAAACTTGTTTAATTCTGGTCTTGTCATGGTCATAAAGGTCAATCTAGATCCTGAAAGCAAATCCTGACACAAAAAATTTACACTATCAAATTCCACATGCCCAAATATCAAAGTCCTCAACAGCTGCTTAAACTGGTGCTCACCTTGTAGAGAAACCATATTCAAACAGAGCAAGTTAATGAGAAGAGAGGAGAGGAGAGGAGAGGAGAGGAGAGGAAAAAGGAAAAGAAAAGAAAAGAAAAGAAAAGAAAAGAAAAGAAAAGAAAAGAAAAGAAAAGAAAAGAAAAGAAAAGAAAAGAAAAGAAAAGAAAAGAAAAGAAAAAAGAAAAGAGGAGAAAAAGGTCTAATGAAAATCTGGATAAATATGCTACTAATATAGAAAAAAAGATAATCAAACACAATTTCCATAGGCTTATAAAAACACATGTTTCATGGGGATTAGTGAGAAACTTAATTGTCAGTGTACTGCCTTTGAGAGCTTTGCCAGATCTCATATCCTTGACAGTTATGATTTTCTTCTACCCAGTGTCCCTGCCTGAGTTTCTAATGCAGCTAATTCCTGGGCTGAATCAAAAGAAGAAAGCTTAATTTTAATGCCCTAGAGTCTTTGCAAGTGACTTTCACACTGGAACAAACTTGAAACTATTTCAATATGGGAGAAAAGCAATTAAATTTGTCAGTAATTTTTTCACTTGCATGTTTGGTATTATTTCAGCTGTGATTTTAAATGAGCTCTCTGCACCTCACTTTGCTCCTTACTTGATTTGCCAATGAAATCTGATCTCAGTGTTAGTCACATCACAGTCTTGCATAAAAACTAATCTGAAGACAGATTTTACTCCTAGCTGAACCTACATAATTTTGATGGAATATGATACTCAGCCACTTTGCTACTCATTTGGTCAATAAACTGCAATCTTTTTTGAGGATGCAGACAAATGGAACAATTCTGTGAAAAACTAGTTGATTTCAACATAGCACCTGTGTATTACAGCAAACCCGTGTGCTTTGGGGCTTGAGATTTTGTCACACTTTAATCAGGTAGCCAGCAATAAACAGTGATGCCATTTTACTGTTTGTGTGGCGTGTACTCCTGTGCTCCCAGACAGGGCTGTGGGCTCCTGCAGGACAGGCAGGTCCATGCTGTGTGCACACCAAAGCTCTGTCACTGCTAATGAGGGGGAAATGCAATTCCTCACACATCCCAGACTTCAGAGTGTGTCTTCATCTCTGCGGCTGGCAGCTGGTGAGGAACATGGTTCTGCATCAAGCCGTAGAAAAGCAGGCTGTCAGGACACAGCTAGGAGGCTCAAGTCATTAATATCAAGTCAAAGATAATGAGACACTTCTGGCTAGAGCCTTTGGCACAGCAGAAGGGTACCTGTGATGACATCAGCTCTGGTGTGAAAAAATCATAGAATGTCTTTGGCTTGGGTTGGAAGGGACCATAAAGATCATCTAGTTTCCGTCCCCCTGCCATGTGCAGGGACACCTTGCACTAGACCTAGGCCTGGATGAGGGCCTAGGTTGTGTAGGCCCCCATCCAAACTGGCCGTGAATGCTTTCAGGGATGGGGAAAACACAAGTTCTCTGGGCAACTGGTCCCAGTGCCTCACCATCCTCAGAGCCAAGAGTTTCTTGCCAGTATCTAATCTAAACCTTTCAGTTTAAAGCCATTCCCCCTTGTCCTGTCACTACATGACCTTGCAAATAATCTCCCTCCATCTTTGTTAAAGGCTCCCTTCAGGTACTGGAAGGCTGAAACTATGTTGCACCAAAGCCTTCTCTTTTCCAGATGGAACAATCCAAGTTTTCTTAGCCTTTCCTCACAGGAGAGGTGCTCCACTCCTCTAATTATCTTCATGGCCCTCCTATGGACCTGCTGCAACAGGCCCACATCCTTCCTATGCTGGGATCCCAGAGCTGGATGCAGCTCTCCAGGTGGGGTCTCACCAGAGCAGAGCAGAGCAGAGCGGAGCAGAGCAGAGCAGAGCGGAGGGGCAGAAACACTTCCCTCACTGTTCTGGCCATGCTACTTTGGATGCAACCCAGGACGCAGTTGCTTTTCTGGGCTGTGAGAATGCACTGTCAGCTCATGTCCTGTCAGCTCATGTCCAGCCTCTCATCCACCATCCAAAATGTCATGCTCAGAGAAAATTACAACTGTGTTAAAAATACATTTTCCCCCAAGTTTTGTGTTTTCCATTTGCCTTCAGTTTTTGGGGTCTTGAAGACATAGCAACCTTCCTCTTTTCAAGAGGTTTTTCCTAGCTTCAGAGGCTAAGTCTTAGTTTTGAGAAGTTGGAAGTGAGGGGTGCTTGGAGAAAAGTGAAACTCCCCTGATACAGCCACCTCATGCCTCCTAAGTGCAGCCCATGCCTCGTGTTCCAGCAGCCCAATGCCCCCAGCTATTTCCTGGCTGTCACAGCTCTCCTGCCAAAGCTCAATGTTGACAGTCAGTGGCTGCCCTAGGACACTTCATTATCCCTGTGTTCTGCCACCTGCAGAAACCCACTCTCCACTCTGATGTGCAAACTTCACTTGTCTGTGTTCACATCACAGCCACTTGCTGCATCTCCTCCACTACTCATCCTCACTTGGCTGGCAGGCACAGAGCCTGATTCTGAACCCTCTTGCCTTCTCAGTCTGTGACCTCCTTCCATTTTATGAAATCTCTAGGCTGTCTCTCATATAAATGATAAATTGAATCCTTACCTTTTCTGGAAAGGAAGGCCACCTTCCTTTACTTTCTTGGCCACATGTCCTTTCTCAGATTTTTTTCTCAGAAAAAAATGGATGCTTGGGAGAAAGCTGATAGACTGACTGCTGCAGATCCTGTTTCTCATAACAGTCATAGCCCAGGGCAAGAGGCACACAATGAACCCTTTACCACCCAGTAGCTTTTGGGCTGCACTCATGCCAAGTCTCAGTCCTGAGTCAGTAATGGTCCACATGCATTATTCCTCTTGTTTTTTCTCAAGTGTGGCTGTCAGTCATGCACATGTGAAGACAATGCAGCTCTCAACTCATAAAAGAGGTTGTGCATTGAGGTCTGTACTCCATCCTATTTCTGTAGGAAGTATTTCCCTCATAATGGATGAACAGCTTGTTTATAATTAAACTGAGCCCAGGGACAGCCCCTAGCTTGGTTTTCTGTGTGCCTTCTCCCTCTTCAAGCAGCAGCAAGGCAAGGACAGGCAACAGTTTTGTGGAAAAGCTGCTAAAGAGTATCTGTATCAAGTTCAAGCATTACACACATGGCTTGGGTGAGGAAGGGGATATTTTAACTGAACAGAGCCCCTAAAAATCAGACACCCCTAGGTGGAGAGGTGAAGTACATTCACTGGACCATGGCTTGTTTAAACATTGGATCTCACCTTAAAGAGTTATGGAAGCATCCCTCATCCTGCAGGAGCTGGAGAGGAGCTGCAGGAGTTGGAGAGGATGTCCTGCAGCTGGGTTAGCCTATGAAGTTTCCTTTTCTTTCTGTGCATCTTTCTAGAAATGTAGCAATTCCACCACTGTTTTTTGAGCCATGAAGGTCAAGTCTGTCTATCCTTTTCCTTCATTTTTCTCTGGTGATCAGAGTGATTTTAAGGCAATTGGCAAACTACTGATGCTCCATTTCCCAATAAAACAAGTTCATTCTTGCAATTCCCAAGATGTCCCTCAAGACTTGGGAAGTAACTGAGTGCTTCCATGCTAAACAGTAGGGACCACTTTGAATGCTGGTCATGTAGGGCATCAGCTCAGAGGGATGTTCTCCAGGACCCAGTGTTAACCAGTGTTTCTGGAATGTGCTGCACAGCAATGGGAGGAGCTTCAGGCCTCCTGCAAGTTTGAAACAAGAGCCAAGAGGGAATAAGATTTTCCAAGGCTGGGAGAGCACCGCTTCAAATTAAAGGCTAAATAACCGATGCTCCCATCTAGTGGTGAAACTGTCCCCGATGGCTCAGGTGTCAGACATCAACCTGAGCCTCCCAGGACATACTGAGTTGGATGGGCCATGCCACCGGACAGTGCCACTCCTGGGAACTTCTGCAGGAACTCCTGGGAACTTGCAATCTGTGAGAGACTACCAGACACATTCAAAAGCTCATGAGAAACCAACCAATAAACTCATTTAAAACTACAGCATTAGTAATAACAAATAAAAGGACAACATCAGGATTAAGGGTGCTTTTAAGGCAAGGGAAGTGTGGAACAGCATTCCCAAAATTTCTTAAGCAACCTTCGGTGAGGTTATTATCTTGGCATTGGCTCCTAAAGCATGAAGGCCCCTATCAAAAGCTACCCAAAGATAGTAACTAGAACACATTATGATTGCGTTGTTGTTACAAGATTACCATGTAATTAATATGCTAATGGTTCTGCTGAACGCTGCTGAACGCTGCTGAACTTATAATTATTGGCCAGAAGAACACCATGCTTTTATTTGTTTCTTTCTTTTTAGTTTACATCTGAAAGCTTACAGTGAGATGTGAACAATTACCATATGCTCAATTTATTGGGAGTCACCCCATGACACTACTGTAAATCATTTCATGAGGTCTCCTCAGGTCTTTCTAATATGCTTATTTCCACTTGATATGCCTGGAAGCTGATCAGATCAGCAGGAAAAGGTGCTGTTCTTCTCCTAGGATCTTTTTTTTAAAGGCACAGCTGATGCCTACAGGATATCCCCAGAAGCAAAATTCATTAATGATGCTGAGACCATACTTTGTCACAAGAATGGTAAAGAAGGTTCTCTTGTTATACTGTAATTGTTACTGCTCTGTTTTGACTTCACTGCCCTTCTTTAATACACCTACATATGGTAAAGCAAATAGGAAAATATTTCTAACACTGGTCTCATATACACAACTTACAGCACATTTTAGAGCACTTTGCACTGCCATAATTCCCACTGTACAGAGTCCTAATTTCCAAATCACAGTACAGTGAAGCATATGATAGGGCTTAACATAAGCCAAAGGACAGGACATTCCCTGAGAGGACTGAATATTCTGGAGTCCACGCCTACTGTAGCTAAAGGACAGAAATGCAGCTCTTCTGACAAGCAGTAGGACTTCCAGGAACAGACAAAGCTTGGCTTGCTTTTTGCTGCAGGTCATAATAAAAAGGGAACTACACATTTTCTGTTTAACCTGAGTAGGAAGAAGAGAGAGCAACGTAGATAGAGCTTGGCTAGATGCTAGCTGAATATCTAAACTGTTCTCTCCAAAATCTAATCCAGTATTGGCAAGCCATGAATTTAATGACTTGGAACCAGATCCAAAGTGAACCCACAGAGTGGTTTATGACAGGTTGGCTAATGAAGGATTCTGTGTTTATTTATAGGGATGAAATTGATCCAATATTAAGTAAGATATGAGAAAAATTCAGTAAGAATTAATTCAGGTTGACTGAAACTAAGCAAAAAGTAATGCTAAAACTATTGGGATGATGAAAGTGCTGATAAAATCCATTTCCAATCAAAACACAGCTGTCAGTGTTTGCATCTTATGTGGAGGTTATATACCTGTAAATTAAGGAAAAGGCTGTGGCAAATGAATGAGAACCCACAAACACAGTGGGTGGCTGTCACAAGAAATTATGCTGCCAGAGTAAAAGAAAAATCAGTCTTCAAGATGAGAGCAATGCAAAAGAATACATAAGTAGGAAATAAACCAAAAATGCTGCCTTAATGAAGAAGAAAGTTAAGGAGAGTAAAGACCACATCAGAACTAATGTCACCTTGTCAGCAAGAGACTGGGTGTCACTGGTAGAGATTATTCCTATGCCACTGCAAAGCCCACGCAAAATTCCAGTGCACCATAATAATGCCTGTAGAAGTCCATAAGCAGTCACAGCTCTCCAACCTTGCATAATTGTCAGTCACAGATATTTTATAAAGGATAGAACTGCTAATCATCATGTTAAGCGTGTCCACAAGCACACTGCATGCTCAAGCACATATGGATCCAACATTCAGGTTGTGTAAAACTCCCATTCCTGTACTAAAATCCTGAGAACTTCAGTCTGCCAGGATACAACATGACACAAATCTATATCATGTTCCAGACACCTAAGTAAGGAACAAGTGCATCATCAGAGTAAAATATTTTCATCCTGTTCTTTCAGCTTAGAAGAACCCTAAAAAATTGGTAAAAAGATGTGCTACTGTTGTTGCATATTTGACTTAAGAAGATAAGGTTGCAAGTTATCTTGCCAGATTTTCACCTTATTTTTCAGAAGTCTTGGTAACACTCAGAGCTGTTAACGATTACGTTTCAATGGGATGCTGGCAGGAATCCACCTTCATCAAACGATGTAAATAATAAAAATTCAGATGGATGCACCCAAGCAATGACTTGTGGCTCTGTTACTGCAGGTAGGGCAGTGAGTGGTTTATGTATGCAGCTCTTCCACCTCTACAGTAATAACTTATGCACAGATTGAATAAAGAGATGTATGCAATTGTGTTTGGCTGGGAGGGTTTCCATCAATATGTGTGTGGGAGAAATGTGATTGTAGAATCTCATCATACATTACCCATGCTGGCTGTATTGCAAACCCATCTGAAAAACACAATCTATAAATATTTTTATTCCTATTTGAATAATGTGGCTTGTCATTAAATACAGGGCTCTAAAATACATACTCTAAGCAAATTTTATTTTTATATTAATTGAACTTACCTTATTGTTATTTTGCCACTGTTGGGAATGGGAATAAAGTAAGAGATCTAAAGGGTGTTACAATAAATATATTTTGATTCATTTTAGCACAAAATTGGTGTTGCTAGTGACAGAGAATCATCAGTAAATAAAGTGACCTTGAAACCACCAATTGTGTGAGGCATTTACAAGAGGGAAGACATGACGAAAATGACAGAGCATTTTCACTCCTCCTGCATTCCCCTGTCAAAGATGAAGTACAGAAAACCATAGCATCTGTGCTAAGGAAACATCTATGAGCATTAATTAATTCTTATGCTAGTCTTCTGCGTGCTGGATGCAGTGTCACTCTCTCATAAACAGTTTACTTGTTCCACTATCATCAACTCGATTATTTGAGATGCTTCTTGGCAGGTGTATATGACGTGCTCTTCCCAAAGCTCCTTTGTGATGAAATATTCTGAGTGGCTTAATGTATACTCCCATATGCCACAGACTGTTAAAAGCCCAGTCACATCCCCAGTTCAAAAACCCCTCAGCAGCATTCAAGCTGATAATATAGCAAGAGCCTGTCACAATGACAAGAAAATTTGTGACTTATCTATTGAGGCCAAACAAACCACTCAAAAGCATACCACAGCCTAAGTGGGTTGAAGTCTATCCTTGCCTCATCTTCTGGCATGAAGAGCATGAGGAGTAAGAGAGTGGGAGCACTTGGAAAAGAGCAGAGCAGCGTGACTTGGAGCCTTCTCTCTAGCCAGTCTGGATGTGGGAGAGAGGCCACACTTGGCATGGATTGGGAGGCTCTGAGACAGCACCACCAGCTTGTAGCAGCCTGCTGAATAACAGCAGCTACTAAGATCAACAGGAGAACACTTTACCATGCTTGGGGCCCTATTTTCTCCTGGGTGTCAGGAGGAAATCTCTATGCTTTAAGGGTGTCCCGTGGTACAGATAAGATCTTTACCTCTTGAAGAGATTTCTCTGTGCCTTTGTCCTATTAGAGCCAAACATAAGTCTTTAAGTGAGGGCTCAGCAGACGCCTAAACCAACCACAACCAACCATATACATGTCAATCCACAACAACTGGTATAGCAACTTCATCCTTGGGACCTCAGTTCATGCTTTTAATTTGCTAAAATAAAAATACTCCCCATACCTAGTGTGGAAAAAGAAAGAAAGAAAGAAAGAAAGATGTCATCATGAGTGTTGGCCCACTGGGTGTACATTATGTGTTCAAGCACCAGGTTTTACATCTGACTTCCACTAAGGCAGGTGGCAATGCACAGTACTGGGAGATGGAGTCCCCTTCATTTGTTTCATGCTCATACCTCATTAAAATCCTACCCTTCCCCATCCATTGCTAGAGTCCAATCTTCTCCCATTGTACAAAACCATGAGAAAATTGTAAATGAGAAATCTGGCTACAGATATTCAGGAAATTCCCTGCCAAAGGTTGCTCTCTTTATCCACAGTGCACTGTATATGCTTTACAGATGTGGAATATAATTAATGGATAATATTACCTGTCTCCATGTTTAAAACTGTTGTTTCAAGATGATGTCACATACAGACAATACTCCCTGGCTAAGTCAAACTCCCATGGCAGCAGGGAGGAAAGACATTTAGGGCTATTTGCTACACAAGCCCAGATTCCATTACTTCATTTTGCAATAGAAATTACGTTCATGGGCTAGCTTATTTGCAGTTATTTTGTACTCTGATTTTACTATATTATGAGGCAGTCAGACCAAAAACATTTTGTTGTTAGAGCCATGTACAATCTGTTCTTTTTGCTTTGCGAATGCTTTGTTTATAAGGCTATTTGTTGGAGAGACAGAGGACAAATAGGAGAGGCCTGTTCTGTATTGCTGAAACTAAATTCAGATCCGATAGAGACATAGAAGTGGTGCCACAGTCCTTCCAGTTAGGTGTTTCATCATGCCTCTGCATTTGATCCTACCTCTGTGGAAAATAATAGCAAATTCTCATTGATCCCAAGGTTAGAGAGCAGGGCTTGACTTCAAAACATCTGCTGAACAGCTCTCCGGTGAGTGCTGACATTTCTGACTCTCAAACTCTTCATTAGGATGGTATGCTGTAAGAGACTTTGCTTTTTAAAGGGTTTGCTGGCTTGTTTCATACTTAATAAACTTGCTGTGCAATCGTGATGTTCCTGCTGCTATGGGAGATAGCCCATGGATGATATACACCCCCATGAATTCCCGTCAGGAGGTGTAGATGTTCCATTATAATGCAGGTATATTTAGAACTACATCCATATTGTTTGACATTCACTAGGCTTCTCTGTTTGCAATCCAACTGAATTTACATGCTTCTAAATTATTGAAATCTAAGTGTGTTCCTGCATTATCTCTGGCACCAGGTACTTGAGCACATTTCCTTGGTCTCTTCTTCATGGATACCAGGGTTTCTCAGAACACAGAGTTATCAGTTATCTTTTCCCAAACTCCACCTGCTGTAGTTTTACTTTGGGTTTATGATTTTCTTCTTCTAGGAGCAGGTACTAATTGGAGCAAGTGGTCTTTCTGGAGTTAAGAAAAACAGTAGCTCTTTGCCTTAGCAAATACAAGAAGGATATCAATCTAAATGGAATAGTACTATAAACTCAAACTCACATTCACCATATTCTTACCTTCCCATGCCAAAGTTTTCTTTACCTTTACATCAAAGCCTTCCCTTCCCTTCCCTTCCCTTCCCTTGCCTTCCCCCCACCAGTCTTTCAGCTCTCATTTCTGTGTTTTTTTCCCTTTTTCTCCAGATTGCTAGTGAATGATTGCAACCTTAGCTAGACTTCCCACTGTCTTGACCTGTTCAGACTTTGGTAACAGATTTAAGTAATTGTCCAGTTATTTAAGATATAGCAGCCACTTATTAGCTCATGAGGGTTTCCACATAATGGAGAAACACAGATGTTCCACTTAGGTTTTCTCTTATTGGAAGGAGCGTCCTTGCTTCTTTAGTTTTCCTCTGGTGGGCAGATGGGCCAAATGTTCCAAGAGCTGCAATCTGATACAGATATGTATTCATGGTCCCTGATGAGAAACAGAAAAAAACTTTGTATGGAGGCCTCAAATTCAATTTGGTTTGTTGCAAAATTCCCAGATGTTATAATTCAAATGTTTTCATGATGCAGGGGAAAACAGCACTTTTCCTGCAGTCAGAGGAACTCAAGGCTTTCCAATTATGGTCACACACTCAGACTTATTAGCACAAAATTTAATTTGAGTTAATCAGACTGAGGTGGGTAGAGCGCGAAATTAACTTGACTTCCATTTTGCATCGTAGAGCAAACCAACTTGGTGAAATCACTGTAGAAATCTGAGCTGTGAATGATGGATGAGCTGAAAAAAACCCAGAGAATAAACAGAGTTGTGTAATCATCACTGCACTAAAAGGGACACAATATTCAATTCACTTGTTCGGAGAAATGCTTTACTTCCCTGGCAAATTAAAGGGTGTGTGCCCTCAGCTGCACCCATGTTTTGCCTCTGAAGCCAAGAACAGAGTTTGGACCTAAATAATTGTGTTCAGCATCCCTTCTGTTTTGAGAGCTATATGTGCTCTGTCAGTTGATCTTGCCAGAATTTTCCAAACTGTTATTTTTGCCAGGAAATTACAATTTAATGAAAATAGAAACACATCAGTTTCAATGAAATTTCCATTTGCAGTTCAGGATTGTTGTTCAAAATCCAGAGGGAAAGAAAAGCATTTACTAGGGGCAAGCCAGAAGGCACAAGTTGTCCAAGTAGAAGGGATATGGGTTTCCCAAGTGTCTGTTTCTTGAGGAAGAGTAAGAATATACACCTGAAATCTTCCACAGCTCAGAGAAGTACAGTGATGACTGCTCTTCTGGAAGCATGTTTTGCCTTGAACCTATTCAAAAAGCTTCTGTTTCACTTGAATTAAGAGCTAAGTCCTGACATTTTCTCTTTATTTTCTTCAAACCAAAATTCTATTTTCCAGCAAACGCTAACATTCATTTTCCTTTCCCGACCCTCTGCCACCTTTTCTCTGTGCCTAAAATAAATTTTTGGGAGATGGAAGAAGGCCCATACACTGGAAGCATAAGTGCCTCTATCTGAGCCATTTCCTTATAAACAACAGGAAAAATAAAGCATTGACCTCCAACTTTTTCAGTAAGATTTTACCAACTTGACCCACCCTTTGCTATAAACAGAGATATTTCTATCTCAGAGCAAACTGCAAATTTGAGAAGGGTACCAACACAGCAAGAAAGCTTCAGAAATCTTTGGAACATAAAAGGGGCAGGTTTGGAGGGGAGGATTGAGACAGTAAGGCTTCCATTTCCTTCAACAAGAGCATAGAAAACAGAAATAGTAAAGTTCACTTCTGTGCAGAAAGACCTCAGTGAGGCAGGGACTGAGTCAATGTCAGATGAGCAAGAGAATCAGAAAAAGGGACATGATCTTACAGCCATGGTGACAGGTGCCCAAATGCCACCTAGCTTCTGACAACAGGACAATCCTCCTCCTGTTTATACCCAGTGCTTTATACAGGAGGAGAAGGTTCCCTGCACAAAAATGGCCATAGTATTTTTTTTCAGGGGAAGACTAAATTTTATCACCAAATGGGAAACAGTGCTTACTGTTTACTATCTTTAAACTGTAAAATATGCTGGAAAATAAAGGCTTTAATTAAAGTTGTCTTTTCAATGCCTATTCCTTTCAGAAAAGTGACACCATTTCAAAACACAGCTTTTCTCATATGCCTCTATTTGCTCTCTCAATTTTCATACAATAGCTTCTATTTAACGTATTTCAGCAATATATTTAACATCTTTGCAAAAGTAACTGCAACACATTAAGGAGCACCTAAACACCTAAAAAAGATGGGGAACACAAAATCAATCAGCCCAAGAGTTGTTTTCCCATACTGAAGTCAGAATTCCTGCCTTCATTATTTAAACAAACCAGGTAATGTTTGCACTGTAAAGTTCTGAACTGAAAATACCAAAACCAGGTAGGAACAGGTTTTGTCCACTCTTCGTATTAAAAGTGGAGGGTAAAAGATGCTGACTCACTTTGTGACACTAATTAGCATAACCTCCCTGTACTTTAATTGTGGTTTTAACTGGCTTAAAAATGTATCTGCATATTTCAAGTATGATACATAGCCTGTATGTATGCAAACCACCATTAAACCACAGCACTGTTCATATGTCTTTACTTGTCTTAAAGCATTTGGAAAGTATGCACGATGAGAGCAGCTTTGCTACACTGATCTATCTGCACTCCCCTGCAGCAGAGATGATGCCAGGGGGGTTTTTTTAGGCTGTGTACAGCAGAAAGCAAGGCAGCATTTCCCAGGCCAGATGCAAAGTTACATGAAACAGTGTACTAGCAGTAACCAGCTCTGGAGCAATGAATAACCAGCAACCAAGTTACTCCTGGGAAAGCTCCCTTGCATTTTAAATCAAGAAGAAAATGATGACCCATTTTCAAAAGGAAAAATCATTCCTGTAAGAAAACTAACTTTCTTTGGCAGTTCCTAACCGAGCAAAATCAGAATATGGGACTTCTGCAAAGCTGTAATCCCACTTGAGGCTATGAATTCCACCCACAGGAGCATTGCACATGGGCCTGGAACTGCAAATGCTGCTGGCCAGACAGCACTAAGAGGGACACTTGCACTGGGAGCAGTCACTAAGGATGAATTCTTGAGTGCTTTCTGATCAAATGGTATAAGAGTAATCTTTTTTGACTTTTTGGTTATATCTGATGAGCCCTTAATGTAAGGAGATGAAGGCTGGTCATGGTCATCAGGATAGATGGAAGGATCTCATAGATCCCTTCAGGTACAAATGCCCCAAATCAGACCTCCATAGGTCAGCAGGAGTTCAGAGAAGGGGAAAAGATGGGGAAACAAGAGAGGCCTTCTCCTCCATGCAGGTGCACACTTTGCTGTGCTGCCACGTGCTGCCTGGACTGAAGGAATTACTCCTGGCTTTGCATGCTGCCCTGGCCTCACTCTGCACAGGCTGGGCTGCCTCTGAGCCAGCATGTGCTGCCCTGGGAAATACAGTCTCTGCCTGCAATGGTTTCAGGGAGTGAATATGTATTTTCTCCTTACCGATAACACCATCCAGGCAAATGTGCATTTCTTCTTTGGAAGGAAGTACTCCACTGTACATTGGGAAAATTGTCATTCCTAACCCATTTTTTTTCTCCATTCTCCCATCTTGATGATTCAGCAGACGAGCCACATCTTTTTTTCTTCAAAAACCTGTTACATAAACCCATGTTTATTTCAGTTATAACCTTTTCACCCAAAGAGCCAGCTCACTGCAGCTCAACAGTAATGCCTCCATATATGACAACCACAAAGAGTGCAGGCAGAGATTAATTCAATGTAATTTTGTGTATAAAATTTGCTCCAAAAGTCATCTATCTCTAGATATTTATTTACCTATACAGAATATTCAGGGTTTGAATTCTAGTGAAGTTTGGCACTGACTGATTATTAATAAAAATTCCCCAAACACTACAGATTACTTTAGCATCTTCAACTTCTGTTAGAAATTGACAAGGAGGCAAGGCCCATAGTACCCAATGAGTGCTGCTAGTAGTAATAAATAACAGAGGGGAAAATGAACAGAAAGTTCCAGTGCTTTAGCAAAAAAGGATGAGAACCTTGTTCAAGTTCATCAAACCAGCCAGCTTTTAGGAGCATTTTACTGCCCATGTTTTTAGAGTGCTGCTAGTCTTTTCCTTGTATAGGATTTGTGATCTTATTAACATGAAGAACTGAGATTAATGACATTTGTGACTTTAACTACTTGATTCTGCCTATACTGCTTGTGCAGTGCCATGAAGACACTGGCTGGAGGATGACTGCTGAGGTCAGTGGGACAGAGCACCAGAGGGGACAGCAGGGAGCTCCCAGCCCTGCTCACGTTGAGGTCCTGACCCTGTTACTCACTTGTTTTACTTATGCAGCTGAAGTCCACCCTTCTTCACAGCTTAGGGGTGACTTCTGCAATAATGTGACAACTGGCAAAAAAACCTAAGCTGATGGTAGCTCTGGTATCTTTGTCTTTTCATTTCAGCTCTTTACTGTTTCTTATGAAACTGAATTCTTGATGAGGAGAAGTCAGAGAGGCGACATGCATGTATAAGGGAGTAAATGGGCAGGTGACCCTGGTGTTGTTAAAAGTTCATGCAGTAGACTTGGAAGTCCATGTTTCCTTCCTAACACAAGTGTGAGGGAGAGGAAAGCAAAGAATAGGTTCTGACTTCTTATTGGCTTCCACATCTCAGCCAGCACTATTCTTATCCTTATAAAAATTACTTGTTAACACAGGCCAGGTCAGCAGTAGGTTAGCACTTTCCTGCAAGACCAGAGAAAACTAGAAAGAAATTGTGTCCATTATATCTTTGAGTCCCACAACTACTTCAGACATGGTGTAGATCACATGTGGTGGCAGACTCTGAGTTCAGATTCATACTCCATTCTGTTTCCTACTGCACCTTGCCAAGACAGAAGGAACATTAGCCACCAACTGGGCTGGCTTTTCAGACACACGTGCAACAGGATATGCACAGAATTCTTTCTGACATGATCTATGCCATGCTGGCAAACACTCTTCCCTTCTTTTTTCCCCTGTCAGTTCTGTGCAAGCAAATAGAATCCTTGGACAAACTTCGTGCACATACACTAGTGTCCATCAGCAAGGATGAAACAAGCCTTGTGAGCACAGCCAAATGTACATACACATCTGAAACTAAACCACCTCACCACTGAGTCAGGGAGGATTTTGTCACGATGTTTCTGAAGGGCAGAGAAACAGCTTGCTTTGGAGAGGAGGCAATTCTGCCAATCATCTGCCATGAGATGATATGAAAAAAAGAAACCAGGCCACTCTCTCTCCTAAGGGAGAGCTGTTAATTGAGGTCTGTGGGCTCCAATCCTAAATCCACATAGGCAGCTGAACAACTGCAACACTGAAATGCATCTGATGTGTGCAGAAGCCAACAGTATCTCCAGCTTATTAAAAATCTGCTTGATGACTAGAAACAGAATGCAGGTCTGCACTAACAAAAATCATGGCATGTGGTAACTGCAAGTCCCTCTGGGTGCAGCAAGACAGGAATGCCAGGCCAAAAGAGCCCTACCCAGAGGCAGCACTGCTGGAGAGGCAGGAGATTCACCACCTCATGAGGTGCTGAAGTCTGAAGCATGCTCCTTCCTTCCCTGCCCCAGGGAGGGAAAGCTTCCCCAAGCTGTTTGAGGGTTTGCAGAAAGACAGTGGAAACACACCTAACATGTCCCCTTTGGCAGTAATAACAGAACAATACCTCAGGGAATCATGAGAAGTGGGAGATGCACAATCTGTGGACACCCAGAGCTTACTCATTCATGTAACATTAATAGCAGTTATTTGCTCAAAACCAAAATAGTTCTGAAAAAAAAATGTAATTACTTGGATGAAACAGAGTTTTGGTAGAGTCAATAGAAAAATTCCCTTTTCCATCAGTGGAGGCATATAAGCCAAGAATATATTTTGAAAAGGTTAAATAAGCGTGTGCCTGGGTTTTAAGGATCTTTGTGTACTGTACCTGCCAGTTTAAATGATGACTACAAAGATCTGTTATAAAACTTTTTCCAGGAGAGGCGAAAGCTTTCTCTGTGTCACTGTTTTTAATATACTGTGACTCTTGCTCATAGTAAATTAGGTTATTTATCCCCTTTATTTATATGCACTGCTCTAACACAGTAACAAACCAAAGTGATAGATGCATCTATACCAGTCGTCAAACTCAATAACAAAGCAACAGCAACTGTGTGTAACTTTACCCTATTGCTATCAATTTATATAAAAGACAAATTCTTCAAGCTGCAAACATGTGAAAGTAAATTCTTTACTCTTCTGGACTTGCCAGCTACTACTTTGTCCTCTGATCTCAAATCCTTTCCCAGGCAGCTCCCACATCACGGGGACCTGATGCTGATCTCACAGACCTTATCCCAATTTACCTTCTGGCTTCCAGAGAAGCTGTTCTTTATTCCTCTGCTGAAATTGAAGGCAGAATCAGGCCAATGATCAGAAATACACAGGATGCAGAGTTCTTCCATTTTTGAGTTCAGAGTCTAAGCCAAAAGCAGAATGTCAAAGGCTGAAGCAAAACTTATTGGATTGCAGAATATCTCCTGCCTTCTGCAGATAAATTTTACATTTAGATACACAGGGGAGACTCCCACTGCAGTCAATAAAAATTATGCTCATCCAGTGTTATTTGTCCCCAGTCCAACTGTCCATTCTGTAAGTACTTTGCTGAAAAAAAAGGGGTCTTCAGGCAACAAGCATTCCTGATACTGTGTTTAAACTATCTCAGATTAGAGATGTAGAACATGGTAGCATTACTGGCTTCCCTGAAATACTCACCTAATTTATGCTATTCATTTACATTCTATTCCAAATTGAAGTTGTATTTCACCGGTGTACTAAAATGAGCGTACTAGAGAACAGTGCATTTTAAAATAGTAACAGATGGATATGTCTGTAGAGTTGTACAGTTTTAGATTCCTACTTTAATTATATAATTTTTAAAATTTGAGTAAGCAGTATCCACCTTTCATTTTGTTTCTTGAAAAACGTGCTTACAGTTTATTATATGAGCCAGCATCCAATATAATATCATTTTATAGACAGATGCAGCAAGTCTGGGAAAAAAAAATTACTGGGAAAATATCCATCCCTTAATTGCTAGCTATCTTTATAAATCTAGGTTATTAAATTAATACTATACAGGACTATTCCTCAAGCAGCAGTGTTTGCAAAAACCCCAGTTTGTGGAGATATCTATGTCACAGTGCCCCTCAACTGCATTTTTGTTGTCTTTATGTATCTGAGACAACCTCTCCTATCACACTGATAAAAAAAGGTTTTTTATATTTTTGAAGAAATCAGGTTTGAAATTTGTTTTCAGAATGCCTTGGACTGGGGGAAAATATGTTCTTTTCATTCATTAATTGAATGAATGAATAATGAAATGAAATTCCTCAAAATGAAATAAGTAAGTGGATGAACTTATTTAGAATTTAGAAACATTATTTGCTTTTGGCATTGACTGTTATCACTTCAATTAATCATAGTTTTTAACCTGTTAACCTGTTCTTGATTGTGCTTTGTCTTTCACATCCTTGTGATGCTACCTCTCAAGTTAGGAAATGGCACCTTTTTTCCTTTAGTTCTAATGGCTTTTATTTCGACACTTGTTTCGCAGCTTAGAAGGCGTGCCTTTTGCAGGCATGCTGCTCCGATCCGCTTACACCTTACAGATACGGGCACAAAGAAGCTACAGTCTCAGATGCATCTACACAGACGCTTATCTTGGATCATAGATTCAGCACAAAAAGAAGATTATCTGTCATTATCTTAATTATTTGTAAGTGACGACTTACTTAGACTATTTGCAAAGTAAACTACTATTAAATTTGAACCAAAAGTAAAATATGCTTTAAGGTATTTCTAGCCGTTCAGCACGCTGAAAAAGCACAGCAACGACTGCATCGAAAACATTTCCCTATTCCTGTGCCGCTGGACAGACACTGGAAGTTCCACCGGAGCGATCAGTGCCGTGAGAGTCCGGCGGCGGGAGGGCGCATTTACCGCACTCTGGTAGCATCTCTCTGATCTCTCCTTTCCTTTGTGATCGGATGTGATCCAACAGCCCTGCATGGCAGTGTTTTTCTACCCGCTTTATTAGCGAGTTAATGTGTTTCTTCTCAGGAGACCTTTAAGCTTAAAATATTTCTTTAATTAAGGGAGCCTAATCTTAAAGAGCCAAACCCTTCTGCGGCGCTTCCACACCGCGTGAGTGCGGGAGTGCCACCGCCCCGGCTCTCGGGGGAGGGCTGAGGCAAGGACCATGCCTTCGACTTGCCGGACCGGTCAGAGAGACCCCGGGTCCCTGGCCGGCCCCGCGGGGTCCCGGTGCCGGAACGCTCCGGCACTCTCCGCGCTCGGCAGGTCGGGGGCACAGAGACAAGGCGAGAAGCCTGCCGGGCCCCTCCCACCCTTCCTTGCCGCTTTGAACTTCTCCAGCACAGACCCCTGAAGGTGCAGCGCGGCCCCGCCGCGCCACGGGAGGCTCAGCGCCAGAGCCCCATCCCCGCGCATCCCCCCGTCCCCGCCGGCGCGGGGGAAGATGCCCTGCCGCCGCCGGGCCCACGCACTTCCCCCACGCGGAGAAGATGCAACGCTGTCCCCAGGCCCCAGTGCGGAGGAAA
>VZTN01032274.1:23011-42669 GCA_013400515.1 Erpornis zantholeuca
CGGCCACCACCATGCGGGGGGAGAGGCACCGCGTGGGACGCGGCGAGGCGGAGCGCCCGCGCCGCCCCGGCTGCTGCACCTCGGGGGGCAGGGCCCCCAGAGAGCCCTGAGCGCCCGGCGGTACGTAGGGGCCACCCCGGGCGGAGAGCACTGCTCTTTTTTGTTATTTTTCTTGGGTTTTTTTACCTCCGGGAGGTGGGTGGTGATGGTGAAGGGGAGGATTTCTACTGTGCAGCGTTTGCTGGAAGGAAAACCCTGTAGGTGAAGCCATATGGGTTCTCGGTGGCATGGCTTAGTGGCTTCTTGGCTTAACAGTTGTCGGGCGGGGAGTGTGCAGGGTGTGTTTTAGGAGGGCTTGCCTGCTCAAGAGAACTTGAATAGATACGTTTAGAGAATAAGTGCTTTCCAGGAATTTAAATGAGACTCTTTTTTTTGTGGTTGCTTTTCAAGGCTGTTCTGTTAGTTCTATATTTGCTTTTGCAGATTGCTCTTATCAATGGTTAGGCAGCTGTGGTAGCATATAAAAATCGATATTCTCAAAGGAAAAAAGAAAGTCTGGGCGAATTCACCTCTACTAAACGATGTAGATCACTTCTGTGGTCTCCTTATAATTTATCGGGAATGTTATAGTCTCTAATACTCGACTGCCATTTCTAGTTTATTTTGTTATGCCAACGTATTTCATTTGGTACTAGAAAAAAAATTGATTGTGTTACTCATTCAAGTAATTTAGGTGGTAACTTGGAGGAGCGTTTAGTCATCTCGTTTCAGATGTGGAGGGAAATGTTAAGAGAAAGGCAGGAGGCAGCGGAAAACCTAAAGATTTAGGTTTTTGCACATTTTTAAATCTGATTTTCCTTTTTCAGTCTTGCAAACTTTCTGAACTTTAAACCTTTTGCAATGAAACTTTCCAGGCGTGGTGTCTGCATCCAGGTAATTTTAATACATATATATGTATTTTTTTTCTGCTTGGGAAACTTAGGTGAAAATAATTCAGCTGGTTTTGATAGTGTGGGGCTCTTGGATATGGGGAAAGAATTACTACATTTTTTCTATTTAAAGCGGAGCTCTTGTAAGTTTGTTTTTGTTTGTTTGGGGGTTTTTTGTTTGTTTGTTTGGTTTTTCAAAGGGGGTTTTATTATTTTTGTAAATCTGAAGTATAGTTTAGAGGTATTATTCTTCCATGGGCAGTTTCTGATTAAAATACTGTTTGACTGGAAGTCCTGCCTTGGATACCCACTGGGTTTGTGTGTGTCTTGCAAAGACCAACTGCTGCACTGTTGGGAAAGATGTGCTATATTTGCTGAATAAGAAGGATCTGGAGGTGAGGTCCTATCTGTGTATACAAACCCAAGGACACTCTGCACTGATTTCTGCAGCTGTCAACTTTGTGGGCACCTCTGCTGTAGGAGGCAGGGCTCCTCTTGCCTTTGGCTGTGGAAGTGCTGGATTTGAGTTCTTGTAAGTGAAGACTTCAAACTACTTGTAGGCAGAAGTCTTCTCTGATTGAGTTTAGTACATCTAAAACTCCTAGTGTGGTAGTCTGAGAATTCTTTTCTGTTCTATACTTCATCTGGGCAGAGGACAGGATTTCCCAGCATTGTCCACACTGCACATTCAGAGTTGGAGGATGTGTACAAAATGTTGGAGGTTTGTTGCAAGGTTACAGGTCCTATGTCTGTGATTCGTTGTGTGTTTTCTACCAAGGAAATGAAAAGAAAGGCCAAACAATAGGAAAAGTGTTACAAAAACTTTTTAAAGGAAGATTAAACAAATGCTAGGGTTGCATATGTAAACGTCCTAGTGGAAAGATTCATGCATGAAGTTGGGTGTTCATCTTATCTCTTGTCCCTTGAAATCTGCAAAATTATTGTTATATGCCCTGTTAGGTTAAACGTAGAGTTGTGCATAAGTAAAATCTGGCAATTTTGTTTCCTGTTTAAAATCAAGAAAGCAAAATTTAAAAATAACTGTAATACTACGGAATTTGATTTTTTTTCTGTTACAGATTAGTTTGATAAGGTAGAACAGCATCCTAACAATTGATGCTGTGTGTGCTGCTTACTGCATATACTATTGGGGCATGCTGGATTTTACATGAGTTGTTGGAATGCTGCTGGTCCATTAGAAATAGTATGCAAATCTCACTGCAGTAATTTTCAGATTGTGATTTGGAAACTTCTTTGTATGTGCTAAAGAATTGGCTAGCAGTCTACCAAGAAGTACTTGGGCATATGGTATAGGCTCACTTTCCATGTATTTAGCTACTAATTGCATTAAAATAAGCCAAAATGTATTAAATACCTCTCTAATATTAATTATCTTGTTAAGAATTAAAATCACAAATGTGTACAAAGGCTGTGTGACCAGTGTGAAGGCAAATCCAGGGAACAGGGTCAGTGGGAAATCTGTTGATCTGCAAAGGTTTACTAAGGTGCTGTTGTTGCTACAAAAGAAATTGCTTGCCCCTGTGGCATTGTAACTTTGGAACAAAGACATAGGAACTTGCTTCAAGGAATGGAAAATCTGACTTTGCTGCTACTTTTCTAGTGAAGAGATCATTTTTGTCGAGTAAGGCTGTTGGCTTCCTCAGCCTAAAGGTTTACAACCCTTAAATAGCTCTTCCTGACACTAAGCAGTATCCCTTTCATGTGTTTGAAGTGTGTTAGAAAGGCTGGCTGGCAACATTGGTACTGATGAATGAAAAAGAGAGAAATTTACAACATCAGATACCTTCTTTAAATTATTTCCCTTGTTGTTAGTTATTACCAAGCATTAGACTGCCACTCTTGAATATAATTAATGTAGTAAATGGCTTATTAGGCGCCATCTGAACTTTTGCCTTGTTTAATTATGGAAGCTTAGTGCAGTGGTCTGTGTACAATATTTACCCCAAATAATTGCTTTCAGACTTTTATCTGACTATGGTTATTTTTGGAGCAGCTGCATACATGGCTTTTCCCTGAACTTTGCACTTTTCAGGCTCTTGCTTGCAGTCCTGACACTAACATCTTCAATTTGCATAACTAAAAGCAGTTGCGTTTTGATTCTGCTGGTAGTAGTTCAGAGCAATTGTTCTGCATGCCATTCATATGTTAATGTGTTTTGAGCTTCCTTAAAATCCTCTAATTCATATTTATGTATCAATCAATCCATGACACAAATGGGAAAGTTATAAATTTTTTTTTCTCCAAATTTTTAAATGCTTACTGAAGTTAAGAGTATTTCTTCCAATGACGTTGCATGCATTGAAAATGATGTTAAAAATGTAAAAGGAGTGGCATGGAATGAAATCTGCACCACAAAGGATTTACAATATAGAGTTCAGATTCAACAAACCCTTCTTCGTGTGCTTAATTACATATATTAATTTCACAAAAAATGCCATCTTCCTCCAGTAGAACTTGTGGTGACATATTTAGAATGAAAGATCATGTGAAAAGCTGAATACACCTCCCATATTATACCTGAGAATAATGTAAAAACCCTGGTACTTGTTATTGGGTTTCTGAAAATTGTGTATTTTAGATCCAGGCTTTTCTAAAGTGCAGCTGTAGAAAACTGATTTTCTTGATCTGTAACACTTCTACAAAAACCAAGCTTGTAAAGATACTCAGATTTCTTTTTATCTGATCTGAAAATTATACATAGACTAGAAACAGTGCTTCAATAGTTGGCCTTGAGGGCAAAGCATGCCAAAATCATTCTCTTTGCTGTATGCTTTTTTCAGAGATTGTCTCTTTCCAGAAGGATAAATGCTTGAAAAGTTAAATATCAGGGAGCTGTTGCCAATGTTCTTGATGGGGGTCCTTGACCTTGGGAGCTTGCACCTGACAGATGCTCTGGCAGACATTGTTGGTCTACAGGCCTTCAAAGCCCTCTTTGATACCATTCACTTTGGAGTGGCCAGTTCTTCCATGCTGCTGAAGATGGCCAGAGGCTTGGAGGAGCTGGGGAAGTGGAACAGAGCTTAGCTGTGAGGTGTGGTAGCCTGGATTGCTGCTACGTTTCATTGGAGATGCAGCTGTACAGCTGGTTGTGTATGTGTTCGTGCATTGTGCTTTCTGGAAGGTTCTGCTTAAGAAATCTAAATGTAAATTAAAAGTAAATGTTATTCATTGTATAGCTCTGCAGTTGTCATCTGGGTAGGATTCACCACAGGTTTTGTACAGTCCACTGTTTATTGTATTAAATTGTAGGAATGCTGTCTGAGAGTAGGGTGTTACATAGGTGGGTTATGAAATGACTGCTATGAACACAAAATCTTTTTAACAACCAAACAGCTGTTAACTTTGGAAAGGAACGCTTCTTATTCACATGTGATGCGTATTTGTCTGGCTGGGAGACATGTGGCCAACCAGAGAGGGCTTAGCAAGATGGGGAGATTGTTCTGTCACTTTCTGAATCTGTTATATCATTGATGGAGCCAGAGGGTGTAAAATTTGATGAAGTCTCTTTATAGGATCCTCTATTTAAAGTAACAGTGCTAAGTTCTGTATTTGATTTTGGTAGCAGAATTGTCTTTCAGTCCATCACTATAAGGACTCCTTTTGGTCTAGTCACTGTCATTCATACCAGTTTCTCAGCAAAGGCTCTGATCCTGTCTCTGTGAAATAAAATACCAAGTTGCATCTGCCCGTGGTGTTCTGAGTAAATACCTTCTGTGTATAAAAATATAGTGATGTACTCAACAATCATAGCCCAAAACGCCCTCAAACTTTGCATAATTGAGTAGTGAAGAATTTGCCATTCTCTTATGAGGCCGATGCCTAGATGAGAAAATGCTAGTTAAGTGTACTGTTTCAACACAATCTGAAAAACTTAGGTATTTTAGAATTCACTATACAGAGCAGGAGGTGTTTGACTCTAGACTGACAATGGAATGTTGGGCCATTCACCCTTACGCTGCATCAGGGAAGGGAGGTCAGTAACAAATGAAAGCTGTTACCATCTGATGGCTGTTCAGTCACCTGTGAAATGTGGTTTCTAATAGACAGGTTTCCACATCACAGGAGCAGCAGCTGCAATTAGATGAGCAGAGCCAGCCCCCTTGTCAGAAGCTTCATACATCATGCCTCATCTTAGCCTCAAACTGATCCCGCCAGTTAAGTGTTTCCAAACACAGCCCAGGGACCTGTGATTGCTCTGTCTGCTGGTGGAGAAAGGCCAACAGCTTTGACAATAAATATGCTCTTTCTCTCCTAGAAAGGCTTAACCTGTAAAAGCAGAAGAAAGAAGAGCCTACAGCAGCATCCATGAGGTCCTGGCTCCGTGTGAATAAGTTGCTTGCAAAATGTTCAAAGGCTTCACTGGGTTTAGGATTTCATCCTGTGGAAGCACTATAGAGGGCACCGTGTATCTCCCAGTGAAGCCAACTAATCATGTCCAGACGTGGTAGTAGTTAATGGACAAATTGGCTGAGAAGTCAGTGATTAATTTTAACAAATGAGTTTTCTTTGAATGCAAGTTCATGCAAGCCCATTATAACAGTATGCTATGATAAAATTAGAGATTTTCATTCTTTAAGCTTCAAATCTGTTGTGTATGAGTATTTTTTCCAGTGTCTTAAAACATCTGCCTTTTGTGGGAAGTATCATCAGGAGAAGGGGACAAACACACATAGAAAAGAAGTGCTCTTTCCCAAAAGACTCCAAATACCAATGAAACATTCAAAGTGATTGCAAAATTCTTTTCTACAGTCTGTAAGGCCTCTGGTGTCTTCAGTGAACCACAGGTCTAATATCCAGTCCCATAAAACTAGTGAGAGGTTTTGTATCGCCTTTAAGTGGGCTCAGAGTCTAGACCCCAGTGAGTCCTAGTTTATGTTCCAGCTGCAGGCTCCTTTCTACAGGAGACTCTGAACTTGGGTGATAGGAAACAAAGCTGCTAGCAAACATACCTGTGTTGGGTGGTGTTTTGATGTATGGAGGAAGCTGCTTTTAAAACCAAGCCTGCTTGGGCTAATTGAATTGTGAGATGATAGGGAGAAAGCATTCAGAATAAGAGGAGCATAGGATTTTTTTTGAATAAAACACTATGTCACTTTTTCCCCCCTAAAGGTTGTGGTGCTAGCACAGAAATTGCATTATAGCTGCATAAACAAGAAGCCTTATTTCTTAGGAACACAAATGTAGCCTTATAGGAAAATCAAGCAGTGACTGTTTTTAGACATTTAACTTTGATACAGTCTTGCAGATGGATGGAAGTTGGTGATCAAACCACCTTGACTCCACATGCAGATCTATATTAGCACAGCTGAAGAGCACAGAGTATGGAGGGTGGCTTTGCACCCATGAGTTCATGTGACTGTAGCAGCATGGTGTTGACATCTGCTTTACAGTGTGGCACCTAATTTTCAGAATCTTATCATTCACCCATAAACCACATGTCCTGATTTAAAGCATAGTTAAAAGGTCTATTCAGTAGAAAGAGTTTTACTGAGTATAAAAATGATTGCTTTGACAAAATAGAGAAGAATGTGGCATTAACAAAGACAACTAATTTTTCTTTTTCCTTCTTTTGTTTTTTTAAACATGCATAACTCTCAAGTACCCGTGGATTTAAAAGACATTTAGAGGAAGACCTTTAGAAAAATTGAAGTCTCCTTGAACATTGTTTCTTTCATTGTCTTGACAAACCTTGAAAAGTAGTTTCTGCGCCTGCACATTTCAGAAACAGTTCTTAGGGGTTTTATTATGTGCTGAAACATATGTTTATAAAAAAGACTATAACCTGGTGGAAAAAGTGTCTTATAATAATAAACCTGTCGATGGGCCATATGCTGCCATCAGTACGTTTGAAAAAAATAAATTCTTCTACAAGTGTTAAGTAAGTTTACAGCCTGAGTGTTAAGTTAGGGTCAGACTGTGACTGGCCCTTTGTGGATTGAGAGGGGGAGGAAAGTGCCTGCAGATCCTCCTCATACTCTTTTTATTAGCTCACAGGGTGGCAGGCAGGCTGGAGCTGGGAAGCACCCTTGCCAAAGGGCAGTGGAGGCTGGAGCTCTGTGGGAGACTGCCAGAAGTCCTCTTCCTGTAGCTTTTCCTTGGTGCTCTGCAGGTTTGTGCCAACCCAGCACAGGCCTATGTATTTTGTAAAACTCGATTGAGCATTGTGTGGTCTCTCCTGAGAAGACCACACCTCTGATAGATTGTCTGCTTTTTAAAGGTGACAGAACAGATATTTGAAGTTGGTACAAATAAAAGAGGGCTGATAGAGCTCCAATTGGATAAGAAATGTGGAAAAAACCTTCTATTCTTACTGCTTATTACGTAGATAATTTTTATTTTATGGATTTTTTTGGTGATTATAGTACCACTTTTAGTTTTTAATGCAGGGAATGTGATTGTTTCAAAGTCTTTTGTTTCTGACGACCAAAAGTAAGATGAAGAAGGTCAAAGGATATGTCATTCTTAAAAGGAGCTTTCTGTATGGGATCAGTGTTTGGTAGATGTAGACACTTTTGAGCCTATTTTATTTTGGATTCACTTGCGTAGCTCTTGTGAATGAGAGTCATGCACGTGTGCATAGGTCTCTGTGTAACACTGTTTCCATGTAGAAACATACTTCACTGGGAAGTGTTTTAATGGCCTAATGTTTCCCACCACTAGTCAGCTGTGCACTGCTTGTTTTCCGGGCAAGGTAGCAGGTGATAGTCATTGTCAAAGGAAATATCAAAGACTAAGGAGAATTGCTTAAAGTAGTTGACCATGCTGAAAGCTGTGTCAAGTGATACATGTGGTTGCCATAGTATCTGTTATCAAAATCAAGATTGTGAACAGAACAGTCCCTATCAGGAGTGAATTTCTCACCCACAGCCTCTCCAGGGTTCATCAGACAAATTAAAAGTTTGCTCAGGGAAGCAAATTTGCTTCTTGAGGGATGAAATATTCCCCCTGGGTGTCCCTGTCCAGAGGTCTAATGCACTATGTTGTGTCCATGTGTACAAGGCTCCTAATCTAGAAGAGGGCCTTGGAGACTAAGAGAGTGGAACAGAGGCGGTATCTGCTGCAGTAGAAGCACCCAGACCCCAGCACAAATTATGCAATCACCATATAAATGGAAAATAGATTGGATCAGTAATCCATGGATGAGAGGGTTAGGAGTTATGTGGATGTTCACTGAGAAAATTTTTTGGGTTCATCAGAGAGTAAGGCTAAGTATGGATTGAAGGGGTAGGAAGAGGACAGCACTAAGTCAGGGGAGGAAGGCCTCTGTGTCTGGTGCGTGCTTACCTTTCTGAGAGGGGCACTTTGCTACTGGCAAGGCTGGGAAGCACCCCAGAACCATTTCTCTCCAGCTTGACGGAATGTCTCCCCATGGAATGTGTAAAGTCCAGCCAAGTTCTTACACCAAGTTGGACCTGAGGGAAAGGTCCTAGGCTTCAGTGCTGCCTCCTGAGCACAGCTGATGAGGTGATGGAGGAGCCTGCAGTGGGCCAGGCTGGCTTGCCTGCGGCATGCACGAGCCAGCATGTGGTGTTAACAACTGCAGCACTCAGATTTTGCACAAACCCACATTTAGTAATAAAATAGCCTGCAACGAGTCAAAGGCACCAGTAGTAGCCAAGTAAGTTTGGAATGTCTAAGCCGACCATTTTTAAGTTATGGTGAGCCAAAAAAAATTAGGGAACAGTCCAAGAAATGGAGAACACCTCACGTTTTAGGAACTCTCATATCTTAAAGATGCCTTGGCCGATCTACCTCAGACTTTCCAGAGGAGCTTTCCTTGGCATGAGACCACGACTCTGAAATTTCATGTGACTGGGTTTTACTTTGTTGAAGTTATGGAGGTTAAAACCAGAGTTTGTTATAGAAAGCTAATCTCTCTGTTAGAAATATTTGTGCACAGTTAATATTCATTCCATTGTCATTGTTCACTGCTTGTTCAGACTGATTGTATTTTTGCTTTTTATTTCAATTTTTTTTTAAAGGATAGATTCAGAGCAGTGTAGGTTGGAGCCAAACTGTGCATGGCTGGCTATACATGTCTGTGGTAGGGCAGAAGCCCTGTAACTGCTGGAGAAGGATTTGCACTTAGAGTCCTACTTCCACTGTACTATCACTTTTTGGAGTGTCTGGTTTGAGAGATCACTATTTAGTACAGCTTTTCCCTCTCTACTCGGTAGAAGAGAGTGTCTCTGTTGGCCTAGTTATGCTCTCACCTCCAGGCAAAAAGTGTCTCTGACTGATGGCTAGTTTGGCATTTAGGGTTTCCCTAGTGGCAGCTCCTGCTGTGGAAAGCTGTGAGAGTGGCAATTGCCTAAGATGAGGATCAGTATTCTCCATGTGTGCTCTTCGTTGTGTCTAAATATCTGTAGGCAGAAATGTCTATTGCAAGATTTCAGATAGGCGTTAGAAAACATAGAACAAATGTTTGTGGGCCTGGAAGTGCCTTCTATTTTTCAAGTTAGAGGCACCTTAGCAGTGACTTCTGTACGGGGGTGGGATGTGGTTGTGCACCAGCCCTTTCCTCTGCTCTAAGTGCTGTTTTCTGAATGATGTGAAGACCACAGCATGCCATTTCAGATACTTGCTATTGTTAGATGGAGCCAAATGAGCAAAGGTCTCTAAATATGCTGGATTTCAAGACATTGAATTAATTTTACTGAGATACTTTATAGACAGAGCAAGCAGGGCTGGAACAGATGTCAGGCTGGAATAAGCCCTCGCCCTGAGGCAGGGGCTAAGTGTGTTTGAAGTCACTGCTCGTCTGTATTTTTCTTTCTGGGGCTTAAGTTATAAAGCTCCGGGAGACACTTGGCAGAAGTCAGGAGTTGCTGCTCCTGAAGAGACAGGGTGCTGTGCACCACTATTTGGTAGGGCAGGATCACTCAACACCTGTGAACTCTGCAGCTGATGAGGCCAGGAGGTGCTCTGTGTGTCTGTGCACGGCCAGTCTTTGTCCTGTTTGCCGTCTGTACTGCTACTGGCTAGCAGCTGTAGCACAGGGGCATTCCTGTAGCACAGGGGCACACCCCACACCAACATTACAATTGTTACAGTAGTTTACTATGTGGGATAATTCCTGTGAAAGGGTGTCTGTGTGAAATACCAGTCAGCAGGTTTTATAGTTGCTCAGGCATTTTATTATTAGGAGCGCTGAAAAGACCAACAGAGTCAGCTAAAAATCAATGTGCCTCTGTACAGGCAGCCACTGAGAAGCGTGCAGGTAATGTGATCACAGCTACTTAGACCAGTGATCAGATACACCACTACAGTCTGCAAAAGCTTCAAGCAGAAGAGAAACCCTACTGGAAACTCCTGGACCAAGGAATTAAAATGGTAGAATCTTGCAGTCTCTGGAATATCTATCGCTCTTGCAAGGTTATCATGAGATATATAGGGACACTAGCACTAGGTAGAGCACACTGTGTACGTGGAACTTTGCTCCTGTCCTGTATGACACTAGGCTCTTTATTTTTTTAAAACAATAACTAGTACAATAACAATAGTAACAATAGTAACTAGTAACAAACTAGTAACTATAACAATAACTAGTTGCAGTTGAAAGTGCCCTGAGAATTCTTCAGGTGGTGATAGCACCGAAACCAGAGCCATGAAAGAGGAAATGCAAAGCCAAATATATGGATATGAGGATGCATATTTTGATTCCTGAGTTAGCTCAGATATCACTGCATGGCATTGGAGTGCCTGTATAGTGACTGTCTGCATGATTTCTTCTGTAAGCAGGGCCTTGGAGGAGGAGGTCACCTCAAAGAATTTTTATCTTCTTGGTGTTTCTGGAAATAGTATGTCTGCACTCTTCAGGCTGCAGAGCTCCAGAGCTTTGAGTTACTACTGGTGCTGCTCCATCCCGTGCTCCCAGATGAAAGTTTCCAAGGAGTGTCATAAACCCGTTGCACAAGCTGAGAGAAGGAACAGAAAACTGCAAAGCCTGTAATGCTGCAATATTGTAGTATTGTCTGCTGCCGCAATAACCCTGCTGTGTTTGGAAGGTCTCAGGCATACCAGCACCATGGTTAATCAGTCAAGCAGCCAATAGTAATTCATAGCCTTTACTGCCGAGAAATTCAGCATGGCTAAGATAGACATCTGATCCAGCTCAAGAAAGTAAAGGCATCTTCCCACAGCAGTTTCCTTTTTGGTTGAGATGCTTTAAAGCCTGGGTTTTTTTTTTTTAATTTTCTCACTTATTTTCTAAAGAATAGTTTCAAAAGTATGGCACTTTAATTAAAATATCCCCTTAGATCCTTGATATTAGTTCCTTATTTACTGGCTTTTAACATTTTAAGTAAATGAGGCAGTAATGTTAACAGCCAGACAATAATACAACTGTGCAAGGGCAAGAAAGCTTGTTAGATGGACACTACTGGGGTTTTGTGACTCGAAAATATGAGTGCTGAATCTACCCTGTAAGTATATGTTACAGACTGTGAAGTCTTCCTTACCTTACTGCTAAATTAAAGACAGCCTTTTTATATGTGATATTTCCCCTCAATTGTTTGGAATTGGTTGTAAAGCAGAAGTGTGGTCAGTAACAGCAGAGCAACAAGAGAGTTCCTCATTACCCCACTGCCCGAGTTTCTCAGAAAGTAAAATTCAATGCCCCATCAGTTCCACTTGGTTTAGGGATATAAACTGAAATTGAATTTTTCGCTTGGAGTTGCTAAACAAAAAAAAAAAGTTACTTTTTTGTTCTTTGAAATGCAATATCTTTTAAAAGATTCCCCTCATTTATTTTCTACCCATCTGAAGTGAGGTTACAAAAGAAGACGCTTGCAAGTCCCGTGTATGAAAGGTACTTAGGGAAAATGTCCAGTGAGTAGGAAACAGGCATGCTAAATAAAAGTGTCATCAAGAGAAAGACAGGTTGGGTCAAGACTTCCAGCAATGCAACTGGTTCATTGGTCTTGGAGACAGTTAAGAATAGAGGTACTACTTCCTGAATTTTGGAAATCAAGGGGTGATTGTAGTGATATGATGATGCCAGAGGAGACACATGACTGTAATCTGGAGTTATCAGTTGCTGGCGGAAGGGCTGGAGAAATAGTAACAGTAGGGAAAGTACATAGAGTACATAAAATATTTATTAACACTATTACATTTTCCAAGGAAGACAGTGTTTTTAGAGACCTAATGTCATATACTAAAAGTCTGGGTTTTTTTCCCTGATTCTCTGATGGCCAAGCGAAGTGAATTGATTTTAAACTAAAGACACCAGTGTGCCTTTTTCGTACAGCAGTGTGCTTGTCAGAAAAGTGATATATTAGAATTCACATAAACTTGGATTCTTCAACTCCTGGAAAGGATACTGTATGTGTTACCCACTGATGGACATGGACTCCTCTACAGTGTGCCCTTGGGCATGTTCTGTTTAAGTGTCTTGGAAATACGTGATTATTCCTCATGTGCTAGTCCATGCTCAGTTTGTTTATGGAGACTGTGACATTTACAGTATCTGCAATCCGGAACACTGCTTTTGCAATAGCTTTTAATGATTATCTCCTTTAGTAAAAAAACCCTAGGAGATCTGTGCAATTTGCTAAGCTTAGCAAATACAAATTGTTAACTGCGTGTGGTGATAAAGTTAGAAAACACTTTAAAGAAATCAAACTTTCCATTAGCCTGATCTGAACCATACAAATTCTTCTCCTTTAATTTCTCTTCCCTCTTGGTATAAAAGTCTGCTCATTCTTTCATCAAAAATGATTCAGACCTGAGGGACACTTGTAATTTGCAAGTAATTAGTAAATAAGTCAGATAAATACTATCCATTGAGATTTCTGAAAGTGCATTGGATAGGATTCTTAAAGAGCTCTGAACAATTAAAGCTTAAAAAAATTATCTCTAGTTAGTATGATAAGTCCATTTCATCATAAATTAATTCACTGTTAATAGTTTCTGCTGCTTTTGGGGAAATCTGAAAAGGTTTAGAAATCTGAAAAAATAGTTTAAATAGAAAAAACTTTGTAACAGCACAGCATCTTTAGACTAAATTTTGACAGTATCAAGATTCTGGCTGACAGTGAGATCTTGCTTATGTGCAAATGCCATCAGCAGTGTTCTGGGTCCAGAGCTGAACCTCAGATCTGTGGATGTGGGTACTTACCCCCCCAGCTAACTTTAAACAATATTTCTCTTGGGTCTTGTAGGGCATATTGTCTACCTTCTTGTTTAAGAAAAGCTCAGCTCATTTTCTTATGCTGAAGTTAAAAACCCCAGATTATGTGGCTGTTACTGTTCACAGCTTTGGGCTCTTTAAGTGGAAAAGCAGAATTTGAGGTACAAGATATGTTTGAATAAATGTGGTTTGTAAGTAGACCGGTCAACAGCTGCTCACAAATTTATCTTAAAATCTTTATGTCCCTCTGCTTAAATGTTACTTCAGTATTGTGAGATGCTACAGAATTCTCCCGTAGCTTTGCATCATTGCACAGGTGGGGTAATGGGAACACACAGAGTTCTGCCATTACTCCCTGAGAATAACCTGGTGTCTCTCATGAGGCTCTGTTAGATATCATACCAGGTTTCACATTTGCAGGGTTTGTATAAGTCACTACACTTACTGGAAGTACTATGAAATTATACAGTGCATTTAAATGGATTAAAACATATATACTGTTCCCATATAGATTACCTTCTGCTTTATTGGAATGGTAAATTTGGTTTAATCGATTCACCAAACCAGGCTTGGTGATTGATGGGTTTACTACTAGTGCCAGGAATTTCCTACCTGCCAGGTAGATTACCAGCACCTTGCTGTACTGCCTCATGTCCAAATACTGATTTGTAATAATTTTACTCTTTTTCCTGGAGCAGAGCAAGCACAACAGACTGTTTTGTGTAGATAATGAAAACTTTGAAAGAGTTTGGAGCAGATTGAACACAACTGAGCACCAGAACAAGAGTCTTGTCACTGCCTGACATCATTTGTGATTACTGCTAATATATCTATTTGCATTTTTATGCCTGTCTTTAGAATGAACTTCAATGCATTTTTCTCTAACATTTAAAAAAAACCAATAACCCAGCCTGATGAAAGTTGGAAAATTTTGCTTTGCTTGCATTTGTCCTGTGTAGTACAGTCTATATCTGCTGCAGAAGTTTTAAGTGTTAGTAAAACATCTCTACTAACACACTGACTAGAAGTATAGATGTAAATCGGGAAATAAAAGCAAGAATCCTGAAAATTTTAGAAACGTTAAGCATCAGTTTTTAAATCAGGCTAACTTTTTTCCCCATTTGTTTAGTGTCTGAATGGGGCTGAAGGAAGACTAAACCCCATCAGCAGAATATGTTTGGCAGGCTTGGGTGTTGCTAAGGAATCAATCTATGTAAAAACAAGGATTTCTTTTTCGGAACAGTCTCTTTTCATGTTGACAGAGAAAACCTACTTCTGATTGATTTAGGGCAGTGAATTGGCTGTACTTTGTTACTTGTCTTGTGCCTTTAGCACAATACTTGGCTGCAGGCAAGTATTTGGGTTATATTATCCTAAGCAAGGGTCAAAATCACATAAATGTTTCATCCCCACCCTTTCAAACATTTTTTCTTGATTCTCCCAGTGATTGGTTTGAGTGTTGCCAGCAGGTTTCCTAAATGGCAAATGGTGCCACAGTGAGGGAAAACTCCTGTTTCCTGGGCAGGGCATGAACCAGAAGAGAAGCAAGTGCTGTCTCAGAAGAGGCTCCCTGGGAAACCAAGCAGATGGGTTTGCTGGGGCAGCTACTCCTTGCCCCAGGTGTGAGGGGGTCTGTTCCCATGGATGCTGAGTTGTCAGTGTGCAGCAAGAGAGGAGAGGAAAGGGAGAGTTTCAGAGGTTACTGACATCTTGGTTAGAGGATGGCTATGCTCTGTGCTGGGCAAGAGGATGTGCTTCATCGGCACCTTCTTAGCAGATGCATCTACATCTTCTAAATAGAGTGTGCAACAGACAGGCAGGGGTTTGTATGTCTTGGCTACTTAAGGGTAGTCTTAGAAGGAGGGGTTTTTAATGAAATAGGTGATATTCAAAGGCCTTCCTGTTGGCTGAAAACCAAGAAATGGATAGCCAGCATTTGAAATACTAAGAAATATTTTAATTCAAATTTTGATAATCCCATTGAAGGAAGGGAATATGTATACTGATTAGCTTCATGTTTCAAAATCAGTATTTAAATTGAGACTTTAAGGCAGAAAAACTCTACCAAATATCTTGGAAAGTAAAGTACTTTCTCACCGATTCATCTGTAGTCTGTAGATCTCAAAATACAAGGTTTTAGGTTTTGTTGTCTTTACGATGGTGAAAATCACCATCAAGTGATAATTCCACAGATATATCCAGCGAGGATGGTGTCAATCTTATCCCATCCTTCTAACTTTTATAACAAAAACAACTAATGCAAATAATCTTGGGAGCTAGCCAGCTCTGTCTTGCTTCTCACTTACCTCAGTTTCTCACTGTTTTAATGCTGTCAGAGCTTTCAGAGAACCTAATGTTGTTTCTGCTACCTTCCATCTTGTAAAGTCAGTTGTATTTGTAGGGAGTGAATGGCAGGTGCTGGGAGAAAAGACTTCCTGTGTGCTGCTCACAGGCATCAATGACTGACAAAGGGGAAAGCTATGAAGCACCCAGCCAACAACATTGGTTTGTCACTATTGCTCATATTAATTTTGTGTTGCTAGAGATCTTGCTTCTCTGTAAAATTTCCAGACAGTTAGGATTCAGGTTCCAGTGGTTCATGTCATGCTATAAAGAGCTGTGTCCCCCCCCAGAAGAGATTTCTATTGATCTAGTCATAGTTTAAGATAATTTTGCTTGTGGCCATGCATAAAACAGTGCCAAAATGGAGAAAGAAAGAAAGAAAGAGGGAGGGAAAAAAATTCTAACACCACTTCATTTTGCTTTAGGAAGCCAACCAAAATATCCCAGCTAGTGTAGGTTGGCTTATTATCAGCATAGTCATGTTAAGTATTAAAATATACAAAAAAGAGGGGGAAATTGTTTCAGTCCAGGAAATTTCATTTTTAGATTGTAATGTAACAAGGGCCAGACTGACTTCATCCTTCAAATTGGCAAGTCTTCTTCCAGGGTGAAACTTTTCATTCAAGCTTTTAGGCTAAGGCAAATAAGCATATAGAAGGCATGTTGTTTGTATGTATATATATAAATATATAGCAATGAGATGTTATCAAAGATAATTTTCTAAATATCCTCCTACAATTACTTTGCTAACATAAACAAATGGGAACTGGCACTGAGATAGAGCTGAGAAATATGGAACAATTTGTTTAACATTGTTCTATATTACAGTTTTAAAACAAGGGCTGAGTTGCTTGCTTTCTGGAACAAATGTAAAAAGACAAACTACAGTCTAATAAAGAAGATAGTAATTAAAAGAAAGCAAAACTGCACCTACAGTGTTAGAAACATACAGTAAGAACATACTTGGCAGATGTAAAATATACTGCTGCACTGAGATGTGGATAATCAGCATATCTCAGAAATGCTGCTGCTTTAGAGTGGAAAATCAAAATTCTCCAATCACTTCTGCCTGGAAGAGTTAGTGAATTTGGTCAAGATTTTTGTGATGGGATTGAAACAGATCTTTTGTAACTGCACTCTCTGTTCATATGTGTATTAGTATAAATGTTTCCTTCTTTAAGGAATTAATTCAGATTGCCCTTTTTCAGTGCAATTACTGCTGTGTTAAGTTCAAGTAATATAGCATCTAAAAACATTTATGGAGCAAAGAAAAGAAGCCTTTTATTCTAACCTTGCCAAGAGCAGAAATAAAATGAGCCCTTGTGCTGGAAGTGTAGAACTGCATGAGGATTTGTAACGTCCTATTTCTCGTGGTTTAGTCTTGTGTGCAGCCTGAGATTTGTGTGATTTAATGAGACTGTGATTCGTTTATCCTGTCAAGCTTTAAATAAAAACCCTCAAAGCACTTCCTTCCTTTTTTGAATTATGTGTTTTTGCAAGTACAGTATCAAAAGCTGTCCCTTAAAATGAGGGAGGGGAACCAAATACAGTTATGTCTGTTGGCTGGGTATTTTTTCTTCTGTTTTATTAGACACTGGGTAGTATTATCCATTTCTCTGCGCCTGTCTGTTTTGTTTTGGGGCATTAAGAGGTTCCTGCCATCCTGTTCAGTTACACATGAGAACAGAACATAAGCACAGGCTGCTCCTGAACTCTGCTTTTGCAGGGGGGAATGGGATTAAAACCTCATTCTGTGGGTAAGTTCCACAGAAATCCAGGCTGTGCCGAAGATGGGCATAAACTGCCTGTGTTGTGTGTCCTCAGGCACCATCCGTGCCTGTATATTGTAGCAGCCCTGCATGGGGTGTGAACTAACATTCACAGGGGAAAATATGTGCAGCTCTTTTGGGTGCTGATCCATTGCAAAGATCAGTGTGAAAGTGCCCTGGAGCAAGGGCTGTGCCCCACCTGCAGGGACCAGAATCAGTGCTCCAGAGTCCCCTTCCCCAGTCACAGGGGTGGCAGGAAGCAGCACACTGACCTGGGACTGCTGCTCACCCAGGCTTCCTGTCTGCTGCAGGAACATGGTAGCTTCTTTCCCACCTTGGGAGAAATAGGGTAGGATGCTCAGGTCCCTCAGCCAGCAGCAAGGCTCTCATGGTCCTTCCCCAAAGGGAAGAATGTGATCTTTGTGATGGGAGGAAGTTTTTGCTTCCAGTTCTCATCCCTGTGGTGGTGAGATGTCGCTGCCTCTGGCAGGTGTTGTTTTGCTCCTCCACTAGCACTATGGGCGTAGTTTATTTTCAGTCTCTCTGCCTTCCTGCCCTCTGTGCTGCCCTAAAGCCAGGCTTCCTTCTCTCCTGGCCCAGTGCCCTAGCCTCCCCCAGCCCCTGCTTTTTCCTCCCTGTGTTGGTATACAACTCACTTCCTCCCCACTGACCTCACTGCAGCAATAAAACTAAATACTGAATAATGTGATTATGTGAGCGGAGGATGCACATGTAAGTGATGGCCATTAGTCTGGTCACCTTGTTTCCACACCTGTTTTTTATCTCCAGCCAGCTTGATGCTTCAGTCTGCACAGCATTCAGCTTCCTAGGACCTTCATGGTGGTCAGAGTCCCTGGGAACAGCTGCCAATTCCCCTGCAACCTGCAGTATATTGGAGGGAGGAGAGCTCCATGAAGGTAGCACAGAAAAACCACGTGTGGCTCTGTGGTTTGATCTGCAGAGGAACTGCTGAGGTGTACGAGTGGAGCCTGCTGGCATGGTGTTTGTGCAAACCTAGATCCCTCCATGACTATGCAGCAGCGTACTGAATTTCACTTTGAAAAAGTGACTTGCACTCTCTTTGGATATTTGCAGTGGTTTTATATTGATGTAGATATGGGTGGATTTTTTTTGCCTGCTGTTTGGATCAAGAGACAGTGCTATGGCAGCTGGAATATGACCAAAACCCATCCAAAACACCCAGCTGGTAGATCTGCAAGGGCAGTAAAGATACTTCATATGCTTCTTTACTGTGTGTGAGGGCATGCTAGGGACTGTGACCCAAGTGGTGGTTTCTGCCACTTCCTATGGTGGAACCAAGCTCTGCTGGCATTTGCAGCAACTTGAAGCAGACTTGAACCTTTGCAACTTGCTGTGGACAGGGTTGGGACACAGCAAAGGTTTGGCAAGAGCAAACAGCAAAAAAAGGAGTCAGAAGTAGATAAGGCTGAGTGCAAGTAGTATGTGGCTCTGTGAGGGGCTCCTTGAGAGGCTGTGGGGGTGATTTGAGTTACGTTGTGAAAACTGCTTGGCTTCACACAGCTGCATGACACTTCTGCCCCTTTGTAGTTTTGATTAGAGAGCCTGGAAGCGATTTACACTGAGGTTATACTGAATTTCATATGAAGTGGTATGTAGTACATTTCTATAGAAACCCTCGGTTAGTATAACAAGGCTGTGGTCAGCTCATAACCAGTCTGGAAAAGCCAAAGAGGTTCAGTCGTCTCCCCTGACCTGAAATTTGTGAGGAAATCCTAGCCGGAGTGGTGAATCTCATGGCATGATGGAGTGAGAGCTGCTCTCATGGCTCCTGAGGAAAAGCTGCTGCAGGTTGGGTAGGTGGAGGTTGACCCGTGAGGTGCAGCCAGTCACTGGGAAACCAGGTTCTCCCTGACCACTGTTGCTGTGTTAAACATTTCCACTGGTGGTGGGGAAGTCTGCATGTGAAGGGTTAGAGCGGGTACGGCTATTTTTACTTCCCTCCGGGCAGCCCACACTCGGACAACCTGTATGTGGTCTGTGGGCTGGGCGAAAGTCACAGGTGGCTTCAATGCCAGGAAGCTTGAACTTGACGATGGAGCATGGAGACTAGATATGAGATGCACAGAAGACAACTTTGACCTTCCACTAAGCCCCAGAGATTGATGCATCTAAGCCCCCATGCTCCTACAAAATAATCTAGGATGCGTTCCTTGGCAGAAACTTCACTGAGCATTTCTCTAGCTGCCGGGTTGCCAGCTTGAGTGAGTTTTACTGCAAGTTTCACTATATTTGGCAATTTTCTTACAGCCTAAGCTCCTGGAAATGGGTCATTAATAAAAATAAATAATATTAAAAAAACCAGTTGCTTCACACCCACCCCCTTTAACTTGAAATCCTAGGTTTCATCAGAGGACCTAAAAACAGGCACACTGCCTGCTTGTGTACTCAGAAGCAAGAACCTGTGTGTTGGAGATTGAGAAG
>VZTN01032276.1:0-34353 GCA_013400515.1 Erpornis zantholeuca
TAACACAGCTTTATCTTCCCAAGTCTTAGATATTTTTGTCACTTCAAGACAACTACGAATGCACAGAAAAGCAAATTTTAAGTTGCAGACAGATTTTTCATATGCATTCAATTTCATGGTACAATCCAAAATATAGATCCTACTACCCAATATATACTACTTGAGCTTTTTTAAAAGTTATGATAAAGGAACAATTTGAAGTCATTCCCCTTAGCAACACTTAACAAAACTCATGATTTTCCCTGTAGAGCACTGATTTTATGATTAAATAAATTTATCCAAACAACTTTTTGTTATAATATCCAAGTGATAGGCAAACTAATTCAACTTCCACCTCTATGCCAGATGTGTAAATGAACACACTGACTGGAAAACTTACACTTCCTCAAACTAATTATTTCTTCTTTCCAAGCAAAGGCACTTAGAGAGCCTGAAAATGCTGCACAAGCAAAAATGATACAGGATTTAAAAAGAAATCCCCCAGAGTCAATATACTGGAAGTCCTCTCTGAATCATCACTGCCCTCCAGGTTGCCACATACCCTTTTTCATCTTCTTTAGCAGAATTCACATCTGCCAAACCCAAAAATGGGAAACAAATTCTCCTTTTGTCCTTTAGGATTGAAGAGTTATCCACCTATCTATTTGCTGGTATAATAAAATCAAAATCTGGGTTGAGAAACTTACCACAAGATCAACTGTAAAATATTACTATGGTGGCTAACAACAGTTTCTATGTTTTTAATCCAATCAGACAGGTCTCTGCCTGTCATCTTTGCCCAGATTTGAACTCCTGTTGCCCAAGAGAATAGAAATTGGTGATGCAGGAAGAAATGCTTAACTGTACAGTATTATTTGCTTGTGGCTCAGCAAGCGCTTAACCACATATGTGAAGCTCTGCCAAGACGTCCTCCTACAACAAAAGAACTTAAGAAAAAAAAAAGAAAGAGAGAACACAAACACAATCAGTAATTGGCAGATTTTGGGTGGAACACTATTTACCTATTACTTGTTCTTAAAATAGAACCCAGTATTTTTACAGGTTTTAAGGACTGAATTAAATTAAAAGTTGTTTTCTGCTTGGCTGAAGATATAATGTTAATCAGCTTGCCAACTGCATTATCTATTTATCATATCACTCATATGATCTATTTATATGATCTATGATAAATCACTCTATTTATCATATCATATCACTGGGTTACTGAGATATACTGGTGGGGTTGAAGCTCAAAAACATACCCAATTATTAAGAAGATCTTTTTCATGGTGGAAAAAAATGTACTCCTGCACATACCAAATTCTGTTATTTCCATTTCTTTAGAGGACACAGCACAAATGACACCAGTGGAGATGCCAGAGGAATCTGCATCAGTGCATCGAGATGTGGATAGCCTCAAGACAGCCTATACAGTTAAGGCAGGGCAGTGACTGAGAAGGGGAACTGAGAAGACATTTTGCATTTAAAAAAGTTGACTAAAAAAGCAAGAAGACATTTCTACTTCTTGCAACATTATCTGGTACAGACTGAGATTATCAAAGGGAGTCTCTATTTGTTTCTAGTTTCCCAGTCGTGAAGTCTTTCTGACACACATGGATACATCCACACATCCTGACAGTATTTAGTACTATCTTATCCCAGAAGGGCACCAAGAAGATAAACAAATTAAAGTTTGCAAAAGCAGTAAAACATTTTATCAGTGGAAGAGCGCTAAGGAAATTGTGTATACAGTATTCCTTGCATAATTTCAAATCAAGCCTGGATAAAACTCTTGCACATTTGACAAAAAAATCCTTTCTGGTACTCTGATGATTGAGACATTCGAGGGATGGCTTATTGTCAAAAATAAAAAAAAAAAGCATTTTAGACATGAACCGCCATTGTCAATCCGACCACCTCAGAAATGTGAGTTCTCCATAGTCCCCAAAAGATGGTGAGAGAGTGATGCAGAAGACTTTCCCACAAATCTTCTCAGTTTCCTTCTGTGGCTTAAGACACTAACTTCGTGGCATCACATATTAAAGGGCTATGCATGTGCAATACAAACACAACCTATCCAAGATAACTGTGGTACAATAAAAGGATATACACACATATAAAAATGAAAAAAGCCACCCCAAACCATGTCCTTTAACAGGTCACTCGTACAAAAGACACTGCTGCTAGCACAGTGTGCTTATAAACCCTCTACACCCCTACATTCTTGACTTTAAAGGGAGTCAGCTGTAGGATCTTTTTAGATATTAATTAACAAAAACAGGGAGTTGCCTTGGTGAAAAGTAAACAACATTCCAGTTGCAGAGTCTGATGTAACATGGGTGGTTACATATACACTCTACCATTAAACTATTAAACAAAATATGCTGAACAGATTGGTGGATGAACAAAAATAGAATGCTAGACTTTCCTAGCATTAGTCTAACAAATAAAATCAGGATAAATTCTATCCTTTTTCCAACATTTTAAGTGTACCCGGTTGTATGTGGAAAGTACTCAGCAATGCCAGTTGCATTGCCAGGATCATTCACTGCTAGTGACTAGTGTTCTATTTCAGGGTATTTATTTACTTTTTTTCATTCTGCTATAGTATATGAAATTAGGAAAGGAAAATACAAATTAGCATCTGTGTATTGAAAAGGCAACTCAAAGCTTTCAGTACAGAGAGCCAAAAAAATAAAGTAAAAGAGATTTCCCAGTATTATGCGCCTTGGTGTTGTTGCAAGGCATAACACCACCCATAATACTGACCCAAATTCTTTAGTATTTGGTCCCATGCACTAATTTATGTCATGTACCAGCTAGTCCAAAAGGACTATGCATTAGTGATACTTGTCAGAATGCAGCAAACTCATGCCCTTGTTCCTCATGCTATCCCTTTACTGTGACAGCAGTAAGACAGGAACTTAATTTAACTTTCTACCAGTTCATCATGACCTCGAGCCAGAGCAAATCCTAGATAGCAAAATGTCCTTAAGAACTCACCCTTCCATGCTGCTGGAGAAGCATGATGGGACTAACTAAAAAAGCCTTTGCTTCCTCACTACTGCAATACATGGCATATTGCTAATGACATTTTGTAATACTGCTGCAACCAACTGCACAGCTTCAGTCTGAAAGGACATTCATGTCCCAAGGACTGGGACAACTGAGGCTTTGGGATTCTCAGACTGGACTTTTAGAAGAGGTCCTCCCCTAAGGAGGGTGGCCGAGCAGCAGGCTGGTTCCTCAGGGACCCTGTAGGATCTCCACTGAGAAATGTTCAAGACACAGACAAAGACTCTGCAACACAAAACGTGAGCTAGCACTGGCAGTAGTCCCATGCCAAGCAGGAAGCTGGCCTAGATAATTCAAGAGTCCCTCTCCAACAAAGAGCTCTATGACTCTGCTGCGAGAACTACCACTTACTTGCTGCAAAAGAATTTTCTACAAAACCACTAGAGCAATCCTGGGTTAAGGGATTTGATGTATTTTATAAACTGATGTGACCTCCAAAGTTTTAATGCAATACTATGAAAAGAAAGTAAAGAAATTCATAGTAGTGAGAAATACCATCTTTTCAATGCTGAGACATGAAGTCTAAATAGAATACTATCACAGAGGGGAAAAAAAAGTTTGTTCAATTATATGTAATCCAGGCTTTGATAAATACAATAGAATAGAATGTTTTTGCTTTCACTATTGCATAAAAGTCCTGATGGTTTCACTCCTTTTATAAATGGAAACAATTAATTGTGAAGAGAAATAATGTTAAAAGAAATGTAAAATAAACAGTGTTTAAAAAACCTAATGTTAAAATGCTTTAAAATAAAGATCAACAAAGGCACTGAAATTGTAGACAACACTAAATGATTCTTCTGGACATGCACTGATTCTGTGTATCAGACAGAAGGGCTGTTAGGTTTTGTAGATCAAATGTTGCTTAAACTTTCAACAAGACTTGCTTTGTCAGGATGTGCATTCAACATTCAACTCGCCTTGCAGTTTCTATGTCAACTGTAGAAAAACTGCTACCTGACATGAAAAAAACAAAGCCTCACTTCTTGAAAATGAAACAAATTTTCAGAGATGTGTGCAGAGCTGAAAACACATCCAAAAGAGAAACCAGAAAATAGAGATGGAATGTAAAGAAATAAAAAAAAAAAACAATGGAAGGCAGTATGAGAAACTTAAATGATAGGTAAAATAACAAAAACAAGAGTAGCAATTGATAACAACAGGATTTGAGGAGGTAGAAAGCAAGTTACACATTCATTACAGCTATGAAAGAAATGCAGTGTTTGAGCTATGGAACAAATTAGGAGGATTGCTACATAATTACACATACATGCCATTTAACCATCTCCCATTACAGAGCACAAGAAAAAAAAAATCTGGGAAGCTGACCAAAGCCAGGACCTGAAGAACTACCTTCACAGAATGTCCCAGAAAATCCTGCCTGCCTGGAGAGGTCTAGGGAAGAGCAGTGGGCTGCTGCAGCACACAGAACCTCCCAGGATAGACAGAGGTTGCACAGCTGTTTGGGTTAATTTCAAAGGCAACCTCCAAGAAAGGAAAAGGAAGGGAAAGCAAGCAGCAGCCACACTGAAGAGCAGAACTGCTTCGCACGCAGTACTCAGCATATGGAATAAACAGTACTGAGGCAACACAAGGGAACAATTAGTCTAAACGGTTTTGTAAATATCTTGGACAAATACCAGAAGAGAAGAATACTGAGGAAGACACTGACTAATTCAGGGGAGGGAAGGGGCCTCGATGGCTTTTCTGGCCTCCCTCTGTCCTTACGTGCCCTGTATTTATATTTGAACACTTGCATTACCCAGCATATAGGCTATTTAAGGTCAGGAAAGCATTGCAGTAGCACAGCTGCCTCCAGCAAGTAGTGCTTGACATCACTAAACCACACAGAAGAGCACAGCCCTTTCATTGGCTTCAACAGCAAATATCTGCAAGCAGAATTGTTTCGCTCTATTTGTACAGGTTTTTCCACTGCACTGTGGTGTCTGCAACTTCAGTACTAACAGAGTTTTGTCCACTGAAATTGTTAAACAGCTGAAGTTTCCTCTCCATGTATTTTTAGTGGTCCCTGACCAGAAACCAGTTCAAAGAATTTAGTTTTAAAATCCAACTAAATAGAATCTACACTTTCATCGTCTAAATTTTCAGTTCTTGCCAAATTTAACTTGTCTTCCTCTATGGGATGTTTGACACGTACTGCATGCGCATATTAAATATCACACAAGAGATCTCTCATTTAAATTCTGTAATATTCTTTGCTGACATACAAGTATGTTTTTCCAAACTATACATAAAAAGAGTCCCATTCATTAACACAATGGCCACATGATTTGTTGCCTATAATCTACACTTTCATTTAAACATAGCTGAAGTTTAGTATAGTTAGAGGATGCCTGTGGTAGGTTCAAAATTCAACAAATGCCTGTGATTTGTTAAGGGGACTGTTCGGAGTAAAGCTCCTAGGAAAGAAGTTCTCAGTATTCTTGAAGGGGAATCTATTATCTAGGAAAAGACTATTCAACAAAAAAGTCTCAGACTTGATAATGTCTTTTATACAGTTTCTCCTGGTAGGTCCAGTGTGCAAATGCTGAAAGGAGCTGGGGCTTCAGCTAACATTCACATCACCCAAGCAGCTTGTAGTAGTTAAGTAGCGGGACGGACTGTGACTGTCTCATATGCCTTAAATAACATAAGCAATACAATGAATCACATTCTTGACAATAATTAGGGAAAAGGAAACCCCCAGAAATTCTGCAGTCACATTTTAAAAATCAGCCACAATTTATTTTGGGAAAATGGCATCTTCCTACAATGGATAATATGTTCCTTTCAAGAAGGCATCAAGTTTAAAATGCCATTGATTACTTGCAGGAAAGATGGGAGGCAGAAAGCAAAGGAAACTGAAAGGTGGTACCTAGTACTACTGTGGGGTCAAGAAGCTTATGGAAACGCGGCAAGTTGGCAGGGGAACCAGCCCTTCTGGAAATGTCAAAGAATGCACTACAATCCTTTATCACACATGCAGTTAGGCCAACACCCCTACACTTAGATTCTCTCTCCTGCCCATCAGATTCCCCACAGGGCAGTTCCTCTGCCATACTCCTCAGTTCATGCTTCCTGTACCACTGCATTCCCTGCTAAAACGTCAGTAACAGGACTGTGGTTCCTGAGGGTACTACCAGCTCTCCCCAGTGGGAGGATAGGAGGAAGAGGGAGAAGACAACAGAGACAATCAAAACTAAGGTCTTCCACATATAACTTAATTCTGTGTTTCACACTTGTCAGGAGTTATATCTTAAAATCCTTAACTTTTCCCTTTCCAGCGCTCAGAGATTTGTACGAACTGAATGTGGCCATCTGGAAGCAAGCATTAAACAGTAGCTGAATTTTTGTTAATTGTTTTAAATAATAAAAATAGAAAAAGTCTGAAGACAGAACACTAATGTGCAGATCACAATCAGAAAGAAGTTCTCTGAAAACAAATGATATAATCACCATATTCAGAAAGCAAACCACATATCCCAAATATGCAAAAATCAACTTCAAGAAGGCGTACTTTGTTAAGATACCATGTTCTGTAATGGTGGGTTTGCATTTACATCAAGAACTGGGAAAAATACCCACGCAGCAACAAAAGTGGGTTCAAAGTGTACTCTAGGAAATCTGAATTTTCGTAACTGCTGAATAAATGTGCCTTTCCATACCCACTGCATTTGCTGCCAAGATTCTAATTAACTCATTTAACGACTGTTTGGCAGTTTTGGTAATGAATACCCAGTTAGAATGAATACAGTAGCACAACTAAATCTCAGCTGTGATCTGAAAGAAAAGCCTTCCATGACCTGCTTGTGTCACTTTCCACCCTTTGCCAGCAAAGTCCTGGCTAACCAAGGAGGTCCCAGTTGACTGGACATCAGCAAATGCAACATGACCATCTATAAAAAGGATCAGAAGGAGGATCTGGACAACTACAGGCCTTGTGCTGGGGAAGATCCTGGAGCAGATTATCTTGAGTGTCACCGCATGGTGCGTGCAGGACGATCGGAGATCAGGCACAACCAGCAGGGGTTTATGAAAGTGGTCCTGCTTGACCAACTTGGTCTCCTTCTGTGACAGGGTGACCTGTTTAGTGGATGATGAAAAGGTTGTGGATGTTGTCATTGACAGGCCTTTGACACCATTTCCCACCAAATTCTCCTGGAGAAGCTGGCAGCCTGTGGCTTGGACAGGTACACTCTTCACCATGTAAAAAAAAGGCTGGATAGCTGGGCCCAGAGTGTGGTGGTGAATGGAGTTAATCCGGCTGGTGGCTGGTCACTAGTGGTGTTCCCCAGGACTCAGAACTGGGACCAGTACTGTTCAAAATCCTTACTGGTGATCTGGATGAGGGGATCAAGTGCCCCCTGTGTGAGTTTTCAGATGACACCAAATTGGGTGGGAGTGCTGATCTGCTGGAGGGAAGGAAGGGTCTGCAGGGGGGGATCTGGACAGGCTGGATTGATGGCCTAGGGCCAACACTGTGAGGTTCAATAAGGTGATGTGCTGGGCCACTTGGGGGGTCATATCAACCCCTTGCAACACTACAGACTTGGGGAACTGTATTCGAAAAGCTGTCCAGTGGAAAAGGACCTGGGGGTACTGCTCAGTAGTGGCTGATCATGAGCCAGTGTGTGTCCAGGTGGCCAAGAAGGCCAATGGCATCCTGGCCTATATCAGAAATAGCGTGGCTAGCAGGACCAGGGCAGTGATTGTCCCTCTGTACTCGGCACCGTCAGGCTACACCTCAAGTGATGTGTCCGGTTTTGGGTCACTCACTACAAGAAGTGGTGCTGGAGTGTGTCCAGACAAGAGCAATGGAGCTGGTGAAGGATATGAAGCACAAATTCTATGAGGAGAGGCTGAGAGAGCTGGAGTGGTTTAGCTTAGAGAGACGGAGGCTCAGGAGGGACCTTATCTCTCTCTTCAACTACCTGAAAGCAGGATGCAGCCAGGTGGGAGTTGGCCTCTTCTCACAAATAAGAAGTGATAGGACAAGAGGAAATGGCCTCAAGTTGCACCAGGGGAGGTTTAGATTGGATATTAGGGAAACTTTTTTCACCTGAAGGATTGCCAAGAATTGGAACAGGCTGCCCAGGGATATGGTGGAGTCACCACCGCTGGAGGTACTTAAAAGATGTGAAGTTGTGGTACTTAGGGACATGGTGGACATGGCAGTGTTAAGTTTAAATTTGAACGTTACAATATTTTTCAACCTAAATGATTCTGATTACATTTACTGATAAATTACTAGAAGCCTCAAACTTGTCAGGTAATTTTAAAGTTTGATGCTGTCAGTAACTTTGAAGCACTTTTCCTCTGCGAGAGAAATTTAACTCCAAAGAGGCAGTCTTTGGAATTAAGTCTGTTTAACAACAGAGAAACTACTGCTTCAATTGTGATTTCCCAGCAACTTTTAATCTGTTGTTTTTTTTTTTTTTTTAAGCAGAATTTAACACTAGTACCTTATTGATGAAACAACAAATAAATTGGCACTAAAGAAACTCCAAATTCCTCTACACATAAACTTTACTTGAACCTGATTTTTCCATTGCATTTTGAAGAAACACCTAGCCAGTAATTGTTCAGGTTAATATTTAACCCCAGTTACCAGGCCCTCCTGCTTTCTCTACTACTGGCATACCAAACGCGACAGAATAAAAAGGTGACACCTGCTTCAAATTTCTTTCATCAGCCTAATTAAAGTTACAGAAAACATTTCAAGGAGTTCAAACTGTCCCTACCATTGGCCCAGAGTTCTTTAGAACAGAAGGTCCTACAAACACCCCCTCCCCCAAATATTCCTATTAATTCTTTGGTACGAAAAATATCCTGCCACCTGTGACAGACACAGTTTAGTACCAGCACGTATTGGTTCTGTTCAGCAGGGTTTCTTTCCCCTAAAAAAACATTGCAGGAAATGAAGATGAAACCTGCTTTGTGTGCTCTAATGTCTTAAGAAAATATCCAATAAAGGCTCTTCAGTATTGCACAAGGAATGTCGGAATGGCAATAAAAATATCCTCCAACCCTCTAAACTCTAAGAACAACAGAGGCAGTAGAAAAGACAAAAATGTCTGGATGTATCAAAAGAAAAGTAAGATTTTTTGTAAAACGGAAATGAATTTCAGTATAAAAGTTAACACAATCTAAGAAAATAATTTTAAAAATAACCCCTACTGCAGATAGAGAGGAGGATTTCGAAAATACTAAGTACTGACCTAGCTAGTAATGAAGATGACAGCAATTTTCAATATTGTTGCCAGGATTAGTTTTGACTAATTAAAAGTGTTTTTAACAATCTCACTGTACAAAGATATGTGTCTAAACATATGGGCAACAGTAAAGAATCAAGAACACCTTTATGAATAATAATGTCTGATGTCCTAAGAAAAAATTACTTTGCTCCCTTTTTCCTTCATTATCACTCTTTGTAGGTGGATAAACATGCCTAGAAGCAGTGATATCACAACAAAATTGCCAAGGAAGATATTTTAGTAGAGTACAGCTTTATAACGATACTTAGAAATGCCTGTGTTGAAACACAGATTATTACAATGAGAGGTGGCACACTCATAGCGCATGACAAATTACATGAAACAGAACTGGACGTTTAATTAGGGTAGCCTGAAATAAGTTGTATGTGCACAAGTGAAAAAATGCAACAACTTAATGGAGAGATTTGATCTAAAGGAATCAAATATGTTTAAAACTTGTGAAATTTCTGTGGACCATTCTACCCTAATCAGAAGTATGCAGAGGGACTTGAAGAGGACTGCATTGAATTATGTTTTCATTTTCCTTTGTGATCTTACTAATTAATTTTTCTGTATGTGTATTTTAACCATATAAGAAAATACTTCAAGTGATAAAGTGCTTGATATATCATGTAAAAATACTCTCACCACCATCACATTACAGAACCTTATACACACAGGTTGGCACTCAGAGCCTGACAAAACCTCCAGAAGACAGAAACCCTTCCCGATACTCAGCTCTAAGTTCTGCTCTGAGACTTGAGGCAATACTGAACTCTGGATTGCCACAAAAGCTATGTCAGACCAGAAACTGTCCCATATCTCCTATACAGAGAAATCGGTACCTCATTACCTAGCAACAAAATCAGTCCCACTGAACTGCCTCAAGTATTTCATACCTTGACAAATAGGTCTAATTGCTTAGTCTCTTAATTGACTTAAAAATCTCACTAACTGAGCCATTTAAAGACAGCATTAACATATCCTGCATTAAAGCACCATTTAGATGATGGACACATCTTAGCTCTCCTACAACTATTTTCACTAATTGCTCTATAGCAGCTTCAGAGGGAAAAAAAAAAAAAAGAACAATCTGTACAGCTGAACACCTGGAACAGAAGTACAAGTCAATCTGCTTTGACTGCCAGTCCCAGTCTGTCCTGATCTCTTCTGAAGCTGTCAACAGGCCATCAAATGTTGGCAGTGGCAAAACAGATGATTTTTAGGACACAGGAAGAGTTGCAAAGCAGAGACAGATTGGCAATCAGGTTATGGGACTGGCTACAGTTTCTGAAGACTTAGGAGGGGCATGGCATGCACAGAAAGCAGTAGATATGTCTGATGTACTGGCCAGGCACTGACTGAGCAAGGCTTAATGAACAGGAAGCACTGCAAAACAATGGTTATTCCTCTTGCTTCCCATGTCTGCAAAGATGTTCTGGGATTTGAAGAAGCCATGGACTGCCCTGGATGACTACTAAAAATTGCACTGAAATCATCAACTCAGATGCATAAGCACATTTTAGTATGCCAAACTGAAGATCTTACTTCTGACTTCTACAAAGCAGACATATAAAAAGGCCTAAGCACAACCATTCATTTAGTGACTGTGTATTCATAATCTTTCTGAAACAGCATGCTTCTACTGGTGGCAGCATGGCATGCCAACTTCAAAGGTGAAGCCCTTCACAGCTCCCTTGTATCTCAAACACAGCAAGAGGCGGTATTCGGCTGCAAATGGCTAATATTCTACAGTTTTCCTTCTCTGACTCACAGCACAAAGCACAGGTAAGACAGGAAACACCTCAAAGCAAACATGTTTAATTTTCTCTTTAGTTTTTTCTTCCATCAGTGAAAAACATATAGGAACGTTCAAAGCCTAAGAGTTCAGATCAGGTTCTTGTTATTCTCCCCTGCCTGTATGAGAAGGTTAAACGCAGTCACCGAACTCTGCATACCACCCTCAGTCACGAAGAAGCCTCTGGCACAGCTCCCAGACCAGTAAAAAACGACCATTTCAGACCCCAAAGCATGAAGCCTGATCCATTTAAGCAAAACAACTTCCACTGACAGCTGGTTTTCTTAGCATATTCACGTCTGTGTATTTATCAGAGAAAAGCCCTCCAGGACAACAGTGTTTACTGCAGGATTATTTCTGTGAACACAGGGAACACAGCATTCACTGAGCAACAGTGTTTCTACCCTAATATAGTTTTTTCTTACAAATGAACCAAGATGAACCCATTTTTACGTTCTTTAGCATGGATGGCTCATGAAGGAAAAAAATTACATACACTGAATTTTTTCTTTTAAGAAAAACCCCCAAACCTTCTGATCCACATTAATGTGTAGTATGCTGACACACACTTTAAGCATTAATATAGACATCAATCCTGCACTGATTCTTCGGATTTAGAGTCTAACGACTTTTAATAAATGGGAAACAAAGATATGATGGGCAGTTTCATTACACATTTCTGTCCCATATGAGTATGTAGTATACTTTCACTAGAAAAGCAGTTTTGAACAAGCAAGATGTTTTCTACCAACAGGTTGAGAGACACTACAAATAACTCATGGAAATGCAACAGAGACATAACTGGTAAATATCCCAGCAGGTCCTTCCTAGGTCCTTCCTGTGCCTTCCTAGCTCAGGTGTATGACCCTCTTCCCAAAGCACAGCAGCTATCAGCAGAGGATGGAGAGCATCCTGCGACAAGTCCCCCACCCTGAGGGTGGAGGAAATGAAGTCGGGGATACACTCATGGATGCTGACAAGCACCAACCTCTTGAGTTGTGTGGTCAGTCTGTGTGGTTCCTCAGCTTACCACTTCCTCCAGAAGTGAGGTATGATACTACAGTAAAGATGGTAGTTTTCATAAAATAAATACATCTCATAAATATTCCATTTTTCATTTGAACCTGATCTTATTTTGAAATAATTGAAAGTAACTGTTATTGGCATCTGTTTATTGATGTAATGCAACGAAAAGAAGTATTCCTCAAACTGTAGAATGTAAGCTGTTTTAAGTGACTGATTTTAAATTAAGGAAACATTGAAAGTTGCTGTTATTGTGTTTTGAACAAACAGTATCAAAATTAATTTTTCAAATTAGCACGTTTTAATGAAAGAATTAAACCAGGTATAGTTATGAATAGTTATTGACGAGATTTTTATGAATTAATACAAATGCTTCCCATCCCTAAATGTGAGGTACGTTGTTTGACTGTAAGAACTGCACTTGACATTCTTGCAGACAGACATCACACCACACAAGTACATAAAGAACCAGTTTTGACTTGAATGATGCACAACTCTTCTCTACTCCATTTGAACCTGCTGCTTCAATATGTGCACTTTTTCAAGTCGACCAATGTACTAACATCTTCACCCCAAACCATAAAAGGGGGACATTTCCCTGATTTTGGAAATTTCTCTTCCAGAGTCTATGACAAACTGCAGTCAAAGTCTTAGTAGTATTATGCTTACTATCCATTTAAAAAAATAGAGCAAATGTGTTTTACAAAAACCCTTCAAAGCAAAAAACCTATACTAACATTGCCAGGACTCAAATTTGCTGACAAAACCTGTGGGTATGTATCATTTTTAGAAAGGGCAATGCGGGAATGCGTGTTTATATGGCAGAGCGCAAGAGCAATGAAACTTCTTGGGAAAGCAGGAGATAACTCACTTTACACAAACAGGCCTTTTCCTCTTACTGCTCTACAAACCTGAAATGTTATTTCATATGTCAGGAAAATGCTCTTCCTGTTTGCTCATTCTTCCTAAAGTGAACATATTTTAGTATTAGCAAAATAATTGTGGGAATTTGGTATTTTTCTCTTTTTGTTGAGTACTTGGGAACGTTATGTTGGGAACTATCAGCTACTACTTGGTACACCTCAAAATCTGCTGCATAGAAAAAGTACACTGGTAATTTGCTTAAATGGCTTTTGTAGATCCAATTACTGTGAGCAGCAGGAAAGAACTTTTATAAGCAGAACACAATTCAAATGTAACATGCCATGGCCTCAAGTCATTAAACTAATCCTGAGGGCTTCTTGAGGCTTTTTGCACTTTTGGCAAAAAGTACAAAGAAGTACACATTGTTTCTTCAGTTCCCAAACACTGGGAAGTTAAATATCTAGATTGTCAGCCCCTACTAAACACAGCAGAGATTGGTTTTGGGAAAGAACAAGAGAGAACTGTATCTTTTCTATTAAAGCACAATTACACAAACACTGGAAACACACACATCCATTTTTTCACGGCACATAAAATACAGCCAGTAGCATAAAGGCAGGTGCAACAGCTCACAAGCAACTTTGGTAATTATGCATTATCAGTACCTAGATACTGTGATGAAAACGTTACAAATGCAGAAAGACAGATTGACTTAGATGAGTGAAGCATCTCAACTTCAACACACAGATAAAGCGACAAGGTGTGGCATGGAACTCCAGGGTTTACTGGCATGATTTTAACATGACTGCATAAGCTATAAATGACAAAGCCATAAATACATCAGAATGTCAGATACATACCAACACCACTCAAGTATCTTTCTGCTGTATCGCTCTACATCACACATCTAAATCAGATGTTCTTTAGGGCACTGAGAGAAAATGCAATGCTTTTAGGAAGACAAAGAGCTCCTTTGTAATGCTATTCTGCTTGGTACCAAGAGGTTAACATGCTTCTAAAGATAGTGTTGAAAGTGGGAAAACATGAATGTATTCATTAGCTCATGGATGATTTAGACAGATATACCTGGGTGGCCTGAAATACACTTAGCCATCACTATGGGACTACAGATGAAAATACAATGGAAAATGGTAGCCCATTTACTTTTAAGAGTTCAGAAGAAAAATCCTTTGGAACAACAAGGGATAATTACATGTTTGACTACAATTATTCCCTCAACAGATGCTGACAAAAAGTAGTGAATTGATGAAAAATATGAAAATGTGAAACTACTAAATATATTATCTGTATGTTTGTACATGCACATGTAACTTATGTTTTCCTCAAGTATCTCGGAAGTCTTATGTGTTTATCTAAATCAAATTCTGGTTTTTATTTTCTAAACTGCATCCAAGGGTTTATCCCAGATCAATACTCTGTCAAGCAAAATGTCAAGATACCATGTTTCTTCATTCACACAAACTTTATCCCCAAGTTATTATAAAACTGCGGTAGTCAGTATTTCCCATCTTTTCTTCTCTACACAGAAGAGTCATCACCAGTTCAGAGGAAAGTCAACTGCAGTACTAGCAAAAAAACAACACATCACTGAGACAGAGCTAGACCAGTTTGAATGTGGTATATCTGGAAAGTCTACCATAGGTTTTTTTTTAAGCATTACAAGACTGAGATAATGAAGACAAGGAGAAGCATTAAAACATTCTCAATTCCAGAAAAGGAAGAAAAGAAATTTAATGAAAACAGATTGATTTTTGGTCCTCAATCTTCCATTTTAGAAGTAAAAATCTGTTTCTCAGCAAATCTATTTGCCAACTGGTAAACAGATCAGTAATGTTCAATGCTCTTAAAATGAAATATTCAGATATTCTCCTGAAAAAAGTAATTTACTAAAGCTGCTAATTCCAAAAACATAGTTAACCAAGCCCTTTCACTTCTACAACAATACTTTATTCAAATGTATTATGTTTACACAGAGAACTTACCTTCCCAAAAGAAAAAAAAATTAAAGATTCCTCCTCCCCCCCAAAGCTATCACTATGTTGCACCACAGAAGATATTCAAAATATACTGCCACAGGAAAGGACTGCACAGTCTTCAGAGATTGTGATGCTACAAGAACACCACATACAAACAGAACTAGCTGAGAGAAGATCTGTCATTTTTCCACCACACAAACATAGATTCACAGTAACCACTGTGACTTTACGCAATTTAAAGCAATATTATATTATCATCTATTATGTTATCACATATATCAGGAAAAAAATCAAACAGTTCTAAGATGAAAGAGAATAAACATTCCAGAAAAAACCTGTCTCACTCACTGTTCAATACGTGGGGAGAGGTACAGCTTAGGAAAAACCTGAGTAGCTTCTGCATCCTCAAAACTAACGGAGAGAAGGGCAACATCTTCTCCAGGGTCTTCATTCACATCCTGTATGTATAAAATTAATAGAAAATGGTAATTAAATGGAATATTTAAAAGCTTACAGATAAGAACTAGTAAGTCAAATATAAATTTATTTAGGAGATGCTTGAGTGAGGAATCTAAACTGTAACCATTGCAAAACAGGTTGCAAATTTATTCTTTCTTACTGTATTTGCACTTTAAAGATGTTTTGCTCTGCTTAATTTCCTTTAATGTATCAAAATAAAATTACTGAGTTATCAAGTATACAGTACTGTAGCTCTTCTTCAATTAGGTGAACTATAAATTTTGGTAAAGTTACAGATTTTGTTTTTAGGAATTCATGGTATGACATCAGATGCAAATGCCAATGAGTTTTTTAAAATGTTGTAATATCACTGAGTTATGACCACGCATTTTGTATTTGTTAATTTTCAAAGTAGTTTATGGTCCAGACTTTCTGGTATATTGTATTCAACTCCTCTAGTGGATGAAAAACATTTTTGCAATTAGAAAATTTTATCTAGAAGTCACTGTCCCCAAGTTTCCTGCAAATTAAACCTATGCATTACTTGCAGCAACGCATGCAGAAACTCAAAGTACTGCTAGGAAAAAAAAGCATGCTAAATACGCATCAATCTTAACATATTCACATTTTAGGCTTTCTTTAGATCAGAACAATCAGTTACAGCTTTGGGATCATCTAGAACAAATTGTTTCTGGTTAGGACCTGACATCCCTCCAATTCATAAATCACATACAGTAAGAACAAGTGTATTCCTGCCACACACAACTTTGTTTAAGCTCTTGACCTCTAGTTAGAAAGTAATGAGTTAGCAGCACAATCACCTTCCCTGACAGCAAATAATAGAGTGCCACTTTCTGCTCACAAATAAATCTTTTAACATGTTTGTTCATATGTACACAGCAACTTGCCAAGATGCCTTTGTTTTCATCCGTTTTGGAAAAATGGGAGAGGAAGTAAGATATGTGCTCAAAGCAGGATCAACATGGTGCAGAGTGCCCTGGTATGCTCTGTCCTACAGGCAGCTGTGAGGAAGGAACAGACAAACCACTTAAATATTCTTAGGAGGCCCTGCCCTAACCGGGGAGAAAAAAAAATTCAGCGACCGCTGAGTGGTTTCAGGAAGGCAATCTCGTGCCATTTGAAGCTCTGGCAGGACTGAAGCTGTTAATGTCCAGAGAGGAGAGCTGCATACCAGCTATTACGTGCAGAACACTACATGCCAAGAAACTTAGTGATAAGCTGCAAGGAAGAATGGGTCTTAAAAAAGCCTAATTGTCTTAGATGAAAAATGAGACAGAACTGACAGTGTTTTCTTAAATTCTGCCTTGGTGTGCAGCTCACTTCTGACAGCTGAAAGAAAACTGTACTCTTAGAACTGCCTGTAAAATGATCACAGAGACACTATGGCTGAAAATCAGAGCATGGTTTTAACCCTAAGTTGCAGGACAACACTCCCTATGAGTGGTGAGCACAAACAATAGCTGCTGTCCTGTTGTGGTATGATCAGTTTATGGATGGCATTATGTGACGTGATTGCCTGTAACAGCAATGGACAGGATCTCATGACCCAAAATGTTCCCTTAAGTGTTACGTTTGTAAGTGGTACTATCATCTGCACTAAAGAAAACAGAACAGATTACAAAACCTTTATCAACAAGGCAAATAACAACAAAATATACTCAAGAGTACAATCCACCCTGACCTTTTCCCCAATATTTTATGTATTTCCATCATTAAGGAAAAAAATTAAATAAGGAACAGCTTTCAATCCTGAAGGTGAGTATAGCATTAACTGGCTTTTTCCTATTAATTTGCTAATTGTCAATCAAACTAAAAGAACTATTAAGAGAGATTAAAAAGCAATGCTTTTAATGCTAATAACAATTAAAAAGATTTTATTTTAATGGGCATTCTTCAAGAGATGACAGGTACATAAAATGGTTAGGTTGATGAGAAGCTCAACTTAACCCCGTGAGGTGCACTTGCAGCTTAGAAAGTCAACTGTATCCTGGGCCGGATCTAAAGCAGCGTTGCCAGCTAGAGGAGGGAGGGGATTCTGCCCTCCTACTCCACTCTGCTGTGACCCCACCTGCAGTGCTGCATCCAGCTCTGCCAGGGACCATAAATCACCTATTTAGGCTTGCATTTATGGTTAGTGCTAAAGTAGATGTGCATACACAGCTTGACACCATGTGTAAGACATCAGTTTCTGGAATACTATCAGGTGCTTATGGATTGAAGAAAGTCAAAATAAGGAAACAGAAAAACTCAACTTCAAAACAGACTAGTTGAATGCCACTACAACATCAATTAACTCATACAGTAATATTACATTATATTTTCTATGCTCACTAGTGAATTTCATATGAAGACTCATGCCAGGGGAAAAAAACCCTCTCAAACCCTCTCAATAATCTCTGTATCTTTGCATGTTAAGCTGCAGTAAAATGCAACATGTAGTAAGAGCAATAAACTGAGACATTATATTTTTCCATTTACAAAAGTATCCACGACAAACATGACTGCAACTCCTGTTGCCAGAAGAGCACTGTGTTATGCTCATACAGTTACTGCCCAATGCAAATACACATTAAAAACCTGGCATTCTTCTATAACTACCACTTTTCAAATGGATGCGTATTTTCAGCCCTGAGAAATGAAAATTGTTACTTAAAAAAGACCCAAAACCCCAAAACAGCATTCCTGTAGGTTTTAAAAGATGCAGTGCAGTAACACCATGAAGCTGCTCAACCTCATTGTTCAGGTGGCCACAGATTTACAACAAACTCCCTTCTATCTGACACTGTACCATTTATTCCTTTCAGGCTTTGTTACTTTTATTTATGGAAGAAGCTGCTTGGTAGAACCCCATTTGACACGAGTATATCTGTTACAACTGCCGTTTATATAACCAAACCAAAACCACATGTCTTACAGATAAACTGTGGAAAACTTTTCAACTAATAAACCTTTTTGATGTTGTCTGTGCCAGTTACAACTTAACTCCTTCAGTGATCTCTGTCCTGGTCATCTATAGAAATCTGTAAGTGATTAGGTGAGAAGAGCCATGACATTTGTCCAGAACAGGGGCTGAGGTCTTTTCATTACACCACAGTGTCCAAAGGCAAATGTTGTTTCAATGCTTCTTATCAAACCCTGCACAGACAGCATCTTCCCTTTTCCCATTTCTGCACATGTATTTACATCAACAAATAGATCTAAACAGAGCAGGAAAGTAAAAGCCACCTCTATTCTTGTTTTTCACTTGGCTTTAAAAGATAGAGTGACATCCAATTGCTTTGGCAATATTATACCTTTTCAGGAAAAAAGAAAAAAGAGGCAGTTGGACTAAACTCACATCTCACTTTTTAGTATTTAAGTAGCCATGCTTTTTCTTCTTATAATTTGTGTTTAATTCACAACATGATATATGCTTTTATTAAGCAAATTAATTTTATATTTAAGAAAAACTAATTTTGTAAGAAAGCAGAATGGCAATTTTCTATAAATGTTAAATTTCAAGGTTGGAACTGACATAATAAAAATTTTATACTCACAGAACTTTTTCTACACAAGACTACAGAAGGTATTATTAAAATGAACTTCTAACTGAACAGAGAACACATCCTGGGCCACAGGAATTTTGAGGTTTAAAAACTGAATGTAAAAATGCTTGAGATCATTAGTTAAACATGTAATAATGCACATCTATTAATTTTTCCACAACAGTCTCATGCTTGATAGTTAAAAAAACCAGCCTCTAGAAAACTGCAATGTAAAAGATCCAACACAGACTTTCATGATGCCTTTCTGCCACCTTGATACTACATATTCATTTTTTTGAAAAAATATCTTTCTCATTTCTGAAAATGTCCATTCAAATAAAATATGAAAAAAATGGATATACCCCCTAACACTGAAAATAAATAGTTTTCTTTCTCAAGAACTGCAAGGGGTTTCCTGTGTTTACAGAATACTTTGCACAATGAGGCCTCATCCTTGTCTAAACCTCCAAAGCAATGTGGTGAGAAAAGAACAGCAAAGAAATCTAGACATTTTCAACCCATAGGCTTTTTCTATTACAGAAACCTAGCAACAATTTACAAAAATAAATAAAACTTTCCATAAATGAGAATTTATGGTATTTGATTATAATTCATCCTTTTTCTACTTAGCCAGTGCAGATGAAAGGTAAATTAAGTATGCATTTTCAAAACTCAAGAACAAGAGATCAGGAGAAAATATAAATGCAGAGCAGAACAGATGAAAATGGAAGTTTGAAAGCATTTAGAAATTTTCTCCCACATACCTCATGAAAAGACTTTGAGTATCACTCCAAAGAAAAACTTAAAATTCTATTTCCAATTGTATTAGCACTGTTTCAACAGCCATTTGTTAGTTTTCATTTGTATTAATCTCAATTTACATTCAAATTCATGTTTCAGTGTTTACAGCTGCTCCCTTTCCAAGATCCCTAATCTTTTTACAAAGTTAGTATGAGTTGTTTATGAAAATTACCATCAAAACCACTCTAAGTATACTATCCAAACTGCATTGTTTTCTCATATCCTACCTACTGTAATTGAAAACTGGGAATTTACTGGAACTGACAATTTATTATGAGTCAGATGGTTGATAGCCAGGCCAACCAAAACATCTGCTCTGCACAGTCACAACTGCTATAACCCATTTCCTCTTGTGCCTGGAGTCCTACCAAGTTGTACATTGCAGTTCCTTTTCCTTAAAGATGCAGAGTATGGAAAATCAGTTATTACCTTTTTTTGGTTACCAAAAAAAAGAAGTGCCTTGAAGACTCTGATTAAAGCACACTTTCAGGAGGAGGTATTGCTGTATTTGGCACACAAGTGCAATTCCCTGGCCCAAATAGTAATATTTAAAGTGGTAAGTGACTCCAATCTTTCTCTGGGCAGTAGCAGCATCTGTCCTTCCATGGAAGACTCAGGATGAAGGGGGCATGAGACTGGGAGGAGAGCATGCAATGGGGCAACTCAGAGATCAAGGATGTGGTATTGTGAGCCTGGTTTAGTGTGATTAACAAAAATGAGAAGAAAATAAGAGTTTGGTAGAAAGGAAGATAAAGTATGTGCAGGAAAATACTAGCATGCTTTGGGGAGGACAAGCAACTTCTCACCCAGGGGACAGTAGGAAATAAGACAAGGGACCTGAACTTTTAGTAAGGTTGTGAAGTTTGTACTGTAAATATACACAGCAATTGGTGTGGGGATAAAAGTGAGGGAAGAAAGAGAACACAAACTATTAAATCTATCGAATGTTCCTTTGAGAAATGAGATGCCTCACAGACGATTGATGTTGTTTGTAGATGTCTCCCAACAATATGGTGAGGCCAAACCTGCTTCAGGATGGAAGTTCCCAGTCCCAGCTGATTGTTCTTACCTCTTCTTGGAGGTTTCTGACCTCTCAGCTCTCACAACTCTTCAATAATTGTTTTTGTGGTATGACTAATTGAAGGAATGGAAAACTCCAGCAAATGGGGAAGGGATCACTTAAAATAAACAAAGAATAAACTTACATGATGTAATGGAGGTTGTTGGGGAAGGTGGAACAGAAAGGCAGAACATGGATGAGAACAGATTGGACTGAGGAGACCTTGATGTTAGCATCTGCAGCCAGCTTATACTAAGTGGGTCTTTCAACAGACACTTGACTGTGGTACCTCTCAGCCCTACCAAGCCAGTCAGCTTCACTGAAGTTGAGTGTGAAATTTATATTTCAGGATTGTTTCTGAAAAAATAAAGGTGTCCAGAAGAGAAATGCATGAGAATAACATGCACCCAGAAATTTAATTTATCTTAGGGTCAAATTTAATTAATGTAATTCCGCATGATACATACCTAAAACGTACTTATTAACAACTGATTAGAGAAGAATTTGGTTTTGAAGCTGAAATGTGAATTACACCAGAGAATACACAACACTGTTTGCTTCATTAGTATTAACAGGCCTCTTGCTTCACAAGAGTTTGCAGTGCTTGGCTTTTCTCACCAAATGGCAGTGTGCAGTAACACGAAAATAAAGCACAAGCAACCTGTACCCTTACTGTGTAGTGGTTTCACTAGCCAGCTTTGATATGAGCAGCTACAAGTTCTCCCAGTCTTTTCCTGTATCTGGTAGTTTTTTGGCTGTTTTTTTTTTTTAAATAACAAAACACACTCGGGGAAAGCAGGCTAAGGAATGTGGAGTGGCAAATGAGGCTGAGAAACCTGCTTCACTCTAGGGAGAATATTTAATTACTCCAGGAAATTCTTTCTCCTGTCTTTCAGGAAACCCACCAGGTCTGATCAAGGAGTGTTGATTCTTTAAATAGGATCTTTAATGAAAACAAAGGCAGTTACCTTGAGTGCACTGCTCATGGCATCAAAGCATTCCATACACAGTCGCTCTCCCAAGGTAATGCAACAAAACACTTGCCTGGCAAACACTCTGGCCAAAGCACGTTTGAGCTCAGTGTTGTTCTGATTTTAAAAGTTACATGAAAATTGCAGGCTGGGAACAACTTTTTGAAATCTGAAAAGCAAGCTTCTAGGACAACATATTGAGTTTTCTTCATTGAACAAAATAAAACAAGTATCTACTGAGCATTATAAATATCAGCAAGACCTCCGAGTATACCACTGGGTATTGACAGCTGAACATGAAAACGACGGATGTTACACAAACAGTGTGATATCCCAGCAGTTCTTTTCATTGTCTTTGTTCAGGCTTTTCTTGTTCACCTTTTACATATGAATCTGTTTTGTCTATATTTCTTTCTTTTGTTATGGCCATGGTAATTTACCACTACTTCCACGATATGATTGACTGTTAAGAGTTAGGTAAAGAATGCTGTTAGAAAAAGCGTAAGAAACTACAAACGGTTAAAAAGAAAGAATAACATTCTTGCCCAGGAAAATACAGGCTAGATTCAAAACTTCCAAGATTAATGAAATTTCGGATGATAAAAATTAATATAGTCTGACAGGGGAAAACGTGGTGACACTTTCAGCAGAACGCTGTTTGCTTAGGTCTGAAAAACAATCTCAGAAAACAAGGCAGATTTTGCTAATGGTCAAAAACATGTTTTGGCAAGTTTGAGACTCAAATCTGGAATACATAATTTAGGTGTGGCACAGTATTAAATTAATATTCGATGCAGTCTAAAATTGATATTTTTTAACTGATTTCAGGCAAGCTAAAATGTTTTTACACATTCATTTTCACATATAAGAGATACAAAATATATTTTCAAACAAGGATCATTGTATCATATCAACTAAAGCTAGGTCTTTATTTATTAAGTATGCTTTGACGACCCTATAATAGGGAATATTTAATAATTTTAGAAGAGACTGATATGTAAGATGCTGATGATCTTAAATTTCAATTCATTGAATGAAACTTAAGTATGAGTACATTTTCTCTACCTACTCCAATATCAAGTATCACATTCAGATTAAAGTAAGACTAAAAATCAGCATTTACAGAGTTTGGAATACATATGCAAATGAATTAAAACTTAAAAAAACCAAAATCACAAAATAGGAAGAAATATTAGAAACCTAGACTGCTGGATAATAATCTCAGACCTGGCTTTTCCGTGCTTTCATGAAAAAGCACTTTTCCTTCATAGGAAATTTAGGACGTCAGTTTATCAAACACTACAGGTGTGCTGCTTAATTTTTGTTTCATTTCCTTCTAACCTAACTTCTAAGCAGACCACACAAATCATTAAGTTATTATGAAACATTAGTGTTGCCATGAAGTAAGTTACCCTGAGACACCCCCCACTGCCCCATTACTCTGATGAAGATTTGTAGGAAAGAAAGAGATTCCAATACCACCCCATCTTTCCTAGAACCTCAAGAAAAGCACCTTGAGGTTGACAGAGTGTCTGCCTCTGCCACCACCACTGAAAACGGGGTGAACAAAGTGTTCAGAGATTGCAAAGCTTAGTTTTAAACTGTTCTTAAAAAGCAAGCAGTAGTTGCGTCCATTCAAACCAAGCTAATGCTGCCATGTCTTCACAAACAGCTACTTCCTCAACCCGTAGTTATGACACATTTTTTAATCTAAGTCCTGTTTTTAAACTTGTTCCTGATAAAGACTGGGGACCCATAAAATTTGGAATTCAAATACTTCATTAGGCTTTCACCAAGACTCAAAACTCTCCAGCTGTCTTTTCGGTCAACTGGATTGTAATTTGTTTAGAAAGCAATACTTGCATTCCTTTCCCCCATTTTACTGACTTCTCATCTCTTTAAAAATAGCAATGCCATTGGAGACGCCAAAGAACAGTCATCTTGTGTCCAGCAGAAAACAGTCTTAACTAGAACATAACTAGAGGACAAAGAAATAATTAATACAATTCTAAATAAAGTAATTTTTTTGCTAAGCCAACTTTCTAATCGCCCAGTACAGCTCTTCTATACATGCTTATTTATATGTGTAGATTGACAAAACAAACATAACAGATTAGTATACAGGGCTCATGGCTGAAAGATTCAGAGGTAACAATTATATTTGGGAACAATGTAATGTATTTGTGTGAGCAAGGATTCTAGGTACAGTGCTGACTCTTACAACAACAGCATGACACTAATGAGTATTATTTTAAAGATAATGAAATAGTTCATTGATACAATTAATCAATCTCACCCAAAAAAAAGAGAGCAGAAGTTAAAATACTGCAAAAGAGACATCAATCATAAGTATTTCTGTAACTGTGTTGTGGTTGGAAGTCAGTGTAAGTATTTATTTTTTAAATCAATCCAACTTTTTACTTAAAGCTTTTTCCCCTGCTCTCTGCATATTCTTCCATGTTCCTGGTTCAGTGAATATCTCTTCAAAATCAGAAATACTATAGATTACATGGGTCACAACAAGAACACCAGAGTAAAGCCATATCCTGAGCTATGTCTTCAGTGAACCAGGAAGTACCAACATGATTTCACAGATGAAAAAGTGAATAATCAAAGTGTAAGGTAAAAACAAGCAAAGTTAAACTTGCTCAGTGGTCTTTCACCACTGCATCTTAGCACTGCTGACCTGATTTAAAAATATGAAACATTTTATTTTAAAAGAAAATGTCAATATTAAAAGTATTAACTGCTATGAGTTGTTTCATCAATTACTGTTTCCTGAGAATAACAGGAATGTTACTTACTAAAGTTCACAGGACCTTTCATTCATGAACTGTTATTCTGCACTCCCATCTCACAGATATATTTCTATTTCTTTTCCAGAGAATTCTATTATCCCCTCGATTCACAAAGTGTTATTATGCATTCCCTTTCAAAGGTGTATTTGTATTTCTTTTCCAGAGAATTCTATTATCCCCTCGATTCACAAAGTGTTATTATGCATTCCCTTTCAAAGGTGTATTTGTATTTCTTTTCCAGAGAATTCTATTATCCCCTCAACTCACAAACTGTGGTTATGCATTCCCATTTCAAGGGCATAGTATTTTTATTTCTTTTCCAAAGAATTCTATTATCCCCTTGTCTCATTTTCCATTTATGTCTACAGGATCTTAAAAATAGGAGTGTGCGTCTGTCTGGGGCATTCTCTGCTTTGGACAAAAAATAAGGAAGTCAGAGCATCCTGCCCCCTTGAGCCCTATTTACAAACATTCAGCTTTCCAAGAAACAACATATTTGGTCTGCACACAAGTGTAAATGTATACAGATGTCACAAAGAGTAATAACTCTAATACTGTAATAAAAATAAAATTTTATTAATTATTCTATTATTAATTCTCTTGGTAAGAAGAGAAACACATCTTTTCTCTTGTGTATTTGTGGATCCTGATACGGGTAAGAAGCAGGACACGGGAATGAGGGATAAAAGCTGTATTCATAAAAAATGGTTGTGACGTTGTTACTTCAGAGTTCTCATCTGTACTGGTATGTAAATCAGGTACATAATGTGAGAAGAATTCACAGGGGTAGTCTTTTTGTATACATAATAAAAAAGTCACATTCGGTGACATGCTGTGTCAAGAGAGGTCTTTGGAATTTACAGTGTGAGACAGTAACTCCTGTACTTTGGCACACAGCTCAGGTGAAGGCTGAATCATCTATTGTTGTTTACCTTGCCCAAGACGGTGCCTGAAACACAGCGTATCCAGCTCAGATGTGATCCCACTGAATTAATGAGGTGGTTGCTAGAACAATACATCATGTATTTCCAGATGGAAGATGGATTCCACCACTGACATTTCCCTGATTACTGACTCAGAAAAGATAAGCAAATCTTTTCTCCTCTCTCTTCCATCAGTGCATCCATCACCAACTCAGGATAAAGAATTTATCCTAAGGAGAAGTACAGTTAAACTCTTTTATGGTGTCTGGAGCTGTATTTCAATAACAAAGATTAGTATTCAAAGGCTAGTTGATACCACCCTTGAATTTTCAAAGTCTTTCCTGACACTTTTTCTCTCATATCACCTGTTCCAAAGTTCGGGGGATAATTTTCTGTAAGTGCAACTTTTAATGCTGTCACAAGGCTTGAAGTTGCCTGTACAAGCTAAATAGCTGCACCAGAGCATCCCAGCATGCACAAATCAACAGAGAAGAATATCCTCTGAGGTCTGATATTTGACTTTCTGACCATAAAATTGAGGAGTAAGTTTTTTGTCATGGAGAAAGATCTGATTACATACAAGCAAAACTTGGATCACAACAAGAAAGTTTGAACTGGAAGCTTCTGACCCTGTCCTGTAGGAGAGAGCACTTGATTGTTTTACTGTTTAATTTTTTTTTTTCTTTGAAGCAGTATATTAAAGACTACATTATTTTCAGAAATTTTCTGAAATAATGCAAATTTGATGTTCAAACTTCATAACTGATGGGATTTGCTGGATGGTTATTCATTTGGTTCCACCCTGCAGTTATGAACAGTTAAGAGTTCACACGGACACACAGGCAATGGTAACTCTTCTACTTCCCACTTCTTCAAGAACCTCAGCTCCCCTAGAGGCAACAATTTCAAAATAATATATTCCTTTCGTTTTCTTGCACGTACACCTATGGTGGGGTTCATAATAATAATTTTTTGGGGATAACATTAAGAATTTAAAAAAAAACTTAAGAAAAGTGGAGTCCTGGATATTCTTTCAAAATGGCACACAAAAATCAAAGTAAGTGCCAGCTAAAAAACAGAGAAGCCAATACTTAAGGTATGATTGTTAAAAAAAAAACAGATTAAACATATGATGTAAACAGTAATATTTAAATTCCTATGTATATTAATAAACTGTAAGTCTGGAACCATCAAGCCTTTTCTACTAAGAAGCCACTTAGAAAACAGTTGTGTTTTATCACTGACAAAACTGCGGTCAACAGCATTCTAAGGATCAAGGGAGAAGGAAGATTCAAGTCATATGCATGTGGGAAACTCTCAGAAATTGCCAAATTCAGCTCAATTTTTCTAATTAATCTCTCCACTCTCAGCAACTTGATTTTTGCAAGTCTATGTATAATTCCACCATCTTGATATCTCATGTGCAAGATTCCTTGTTTTTTACATTATGACATTTATCTGGAAACTAAGTGTCTCATCTTTTATTTCTAAGGTTCAAAAATAATGCTAGAAACTTATCCTCTCTTGCTATTTTATGGATATTAAGACTAAATGAGATTTCAGCCCACTGTTTTCCCTTTGTATGCATCACCTTCACAGCAGTCACAAGAGAAAACAATCTACATTCACATTCTGACCCAACCCTCACAACTACCCAATACATCAACTTCCTCATCTCTGGAAAATATACTGTGGGATGTAGGAAACTACTTGAAACTAGGTATCACCTTGTGCTTCAACTAAACAGGTTGAAAAACACTGCTTTAACTATAAACATAGCTGAAGTTTTAGCCATCAGAGAAAAACCTAAAAGTCTGCTCTAATTAAGACTGAATACATTAAACAAAACTACTAACTGGTTGCAGTATGTTCCTTTTAAGATCTACAAATCAGAGTCTTCTGTTAGAGTCACAACTGAAACAGCAAACAATCAAACAACATCACATCCAGTTCTAGATAAGACCACCTACATAAAATCAGTTCAACATCACACAGAACCAGTTCTAATACAAGACCTTGTAAATTTAGGGAACACAGCTTAGAACTGTGAGCATAGTAATAGAAATACACTGTGTATTTCAAAAAACAAAAATAATTATGAGCTATCCATGGAGCATGTAAATATTTTTTTGTCCTCATAATAAAAAGAATTGCTAGTCATCAATACTGAAATTCAACACCATCTTAGTTTTATTTTATAGCTATGCAAAGAATAGACCTTCCTTTATATGAACTTCCCACTTCTGCAGCCTATACAGCCATGGATTAATTTAAAAATCCTGCTAGCAAACTTATAGCCACATGTTTCTGTTATGTGCAGTTCACTAGCAATATAACAACTCAGGTTTAAGTGAAAAATTTAATAGACTTCACTTCTTCAAATAAATCTATCTGCATTTTCATTTATATTTGTAAAAGCAAGGAAAAATAATTTAATGACTTACTTCAAAAACTTTTCTAAACATATGGTTACATTCAATACTTAACTATGCTTTAAATCCAGAAAATGTCACTGTAATATTAGTATCACTGAAAACAGTAAATCCAGGAAAACAAATCAACCTACCTAAATAATATAACCTCAATTCATACCAGTTTCATTCTACAATTTAAATACAGCTTCACAGAGTTACATACACTGGGAATAGAACCTCAATTTTAGTTCGCTGAGTACTTCTTCCAAAAGTCTATTTGCTACAATAAGATGTATAACATTTTATTTATGTAGGTTTCAAACAGTTCAAGAAGTAACATTGACTGCAATCCATGGTAAAGTGTCCTACAGCTGAGTATGTTCAAAACCAGCATTTTGAGAGAAGAGATAACCATTTATTTATCTTCACCTTTGCAAAGTGCTATCATTGCAATGATAAAACTCTTTAGATGTGGCCATGGCATATACAGGTGCAACTACCCATATGTATGTAATACAGGTTCTTTTCCAAGAAGTTACGGTCTAGTTACCAGATGGGCACTGCAGTAATAAGCTCAAATGAAACAGAAGTGAAGATCCTTCCATTCTCTCCCTTCTTTGCTGCTTCATTTGGGATTCACACTACAGTCCTGCCAAGTTCTGACCTTTCAGCCCAGACATTCATGTCATGAACACAAACTTCCCTTTAACTACGAAGCTCAAGACTTCTCCCTCTCCATGCAGCATTAACTGCTTGGTCTGCAACAGAACCTACACCTTCGATTTATACTTGGCACCACAGCAATCTCCAGAAAGCTCTGCCTAGACCAAACCTTCATTTCTTTTGATTGGTCCCCAGACTCTTTGAGTAGTATTACATAGAAATTGTTAATCTTCTTTGGAAGTAACTATTGCAATTGGGGTGCCGATGCTGTGGCTGTCCAGAGGTGTCTCCAGCAGGGAAGCCCCTAGGTAGGAGCCACACACTCCAAATACACACTCACACACACGCTGGAGAGGATGGATCGGCAGCAAAGAGGCGGGAAGGGTCTTAGTATGACATTTCATATGGTGATTTATTACAGCCACAGGCACACAAAGGAAGTCAGTGACAAAGAACCAAGGGTGATGGAGGGTCCAGGTTTAAGTACAGAGGGTGATAGGGGTGGGGATGGAGCATCAGAACCAATGGTTTGAGGGCAGGGGCAGTACACAGGTGGGGTTAGAGCATCGAAGCCAAGGGGAAATAGAGAGGGAGTGGCTGAGGAACAGAGGGCACTGGGGGGAGTAGGGAAGGGGGAACATTCTGGAATGGGGGAGGGGGCAACAGGGCCCACCAGGGAAACAGAATAGAGTATCCTGGAAGAAACCTTTCTTTCTCATCCTGGGGAGTGTTTCTTCTGCTAGGGTCCATCCCTCCAGGGCATCCTTGGGGACCCCTGTGTGGCAGGCTCACTGGCCTCCACAAGTAACCATTGTCCTGGCTCCCTGTGAACACATGCTTTTTAGCCCCTGCACTCTACATCAATCAATATGAAAACTTCTACAGCCTTCATAGTTTGCCAGCAGGTCTGCTTATGAAAGTGCTTTGCCATCTGGGCTTTAATATTCTCCCAATATTACCAATGGCCATATTTATACATATGTGAAAAGAAACTTTCAATATTTTCCTCCTTCTCCCTAAAAAAATCATGTCATTTCCTTTTGTCTTCCTTTACATTCAATTCCTCAGTATCCTAAACTAAATAAAAGGCTTCTTAAGAGTTTTTGCTTGGTTTGGGTGTTGCTTTCTAAAATATATTTTAAAATTTTATTTCCATGGCATTTGCAATCTTTCTGGAAACTGATGCTTCAATTGCTTGAGCTCCTTCAGCCTGAAATACAAACTGGCTACTTAAACACATCGGTCTTGGTTTTCACTCAGAAAAAACTGCACTTACTTCACACTAGATTGTCTTAAGGCTGTGTCCTAACAGATGTGCTTATGATAAGTGATTATTTGCTTCTAATAAACATAGAAAAGATACCCTTTTCCACTATGATTAGCCAACACCTAGAGATTTGTATCTCTTTTCTTCCCCTAAAACTTTTATTTTCTTCATTCTGAGAGAAGCTAAAGCCCTACTGCATTAATCAAGGATACAGTGTTCCCACATTAAGAAATACTCTCTGCAGGTATTTTTGTATCTATGAAATTGAAGATGCTTTACATTAAAACTTTAATCTTCACAAGATTACTATAATTATTAGTTGCACTATAATAACTGGTTTTGTAGCAACCACATGTTTGATGCTCTATTGTTAAAAGAAGAGCAGTCTCTTTCATAAGTCTTTACTATCTGGAAGGCAGATGTATAAAGATACCAGGAAAGTCCAGAGACAAAATTAAATATCCCAGTTTTTTCCTAATGTTTGTTTGCTTTGTATTGTAATTGACTCATTTTTTATAGCTCTCACAACAAATTATCTTAGAATAAGAAAAGGAACTAACTGAAGGGCATTCTTTGCTGTAGCCAGTTTCACTGTAGAACACACTGACACATGAGGTACAGTTACTTGAAAAATGGGGAGAATACAACACACTCCAACACTGATGCTGCATTTTCTTAGGAAACTGAGCTAAAACTACAGCTAAATGAACAACTTGGTTTATCTGAAATATGGTAGGGAAATCCTTGACATAAAAATGTATAAAAACTTCTTTCATGGAAATGTGTTCAGAGGATATCAGCAGTATTTCATTCCCTCTAGAGGTTGTAATTTCCACTTGAAAAGCCATTCTTGAGAAGGAAAAATGGAAATCTCTGTTGCTGTACAGGTAGACAGATGTCCGAGATGACTACAATGGGTATTTGCAGCAAGTCCATTATATGCTGTACCTAAGGTTCAATAAACCTGGAAAATGGAGGCTCAGGATTGATGGTGAAATGACCACTGTCTGTGTAGCTGCTCAGAAAAAATCATCCATTCATTTTCTGAGAAAACAGTTTATAAGACAAGTTATAAGTTTATAAGACAAAATGTTTCCTTGATTAAAAGGGAGGTGAAAAACAGAACAGGGGTAAGTATGAGCTATAAAAGTTCAAAGCCTATAAAAATTCCTCATGTGAGGAATATAATAATTTAGATTATACTTGATTGAAATTACCTTTGGAAACAGAAAGACTAGATGTCTATTAGGTGAAGGAGAAATGCAGAGTGGGCATAGACACTTCTAGTGCTCATCAGTCTATAATGCACTCCTGGAACAAAGCAAAGTTTCACTGCTTGTCAAAGAAAACTACCATGACGCTACTGAAAACTTTATTTCCTACCTACTTATGTTGGTGAAGAGCCACTCACCACCAGACTGTAGCAAAGGTGCTACATCTTATACAATATCTAACAGAGTCAAAAACTGTCCCCTTGTTTCAGTTCAAATAAAACGCTTTGGTGCACTGTTTAATAACATTATTAATATAATTCAAAGTGTTTCTAATCTGAGAAACACTTTCTTTCACAATGCTTACATGAAGAGACCTTTCTCTAAAGCCCCATACTTTGTGATCTGGTAACTTGATTATATACAAACTGCTGGTGGACTAATTGGAAAGAACATTAGAAACATGTGTTTCCTTTGAAGATGAGAGATACTGTATCAGGTTAGATTTTGAAACAGGCAAAATAGAGGAAATATTCTGCTGAGTCTTCATGGTACAGAAGTTCATTTCTAGTTACAGTCCATGATTTTTCCACCAATTTCATATGGAATATGAAGTGATGCCACTCTTCTTCTATCATATTTTCATAGGCAAAATGCATTATCCAGAACAATGAATGGAACCACAAATTAACTGTCATGACATCGCTGACAAGTCTGCACTGACTCTTCAAAAATTTTTCAACATTTCAATATACCAACTATTTTTCATATATTCTGTGATGCTCATGTTCGACTACTTCAGCTAAAAAAAGGTTATTCTTAGCAGAATATGTACATTCCCAGTACATATTAAACACTGTTCTTTAACCTAACACAGTGAAATGATTGTTAATGCCAAGTCCAATAGAAGATCCTTTTTTTTGGCTGTAATTCTGCAGGGACCTTAGGTAATGGAATCAAAATCTTGAGCTTTAAACAAGTGCTGGCACAAACCTAGCTGCAGTAACCAGAGCAACCCTAAGCAATGTTGTAGTTACCTGCTGTCTGCTTACTAGACTATCTTTTTATGAGCCTCAGGCAGTTGGTGAATATATATCTTTGCATTAATTCCCACTTAAAGTTAAATTTAATTAAATAAACTTAGGATGTTCTAGTCCTCACCACAAATGACGTGCAGTATTATTCTAACAAAGAAGTTTAGTAAATATTCGCCAACTTTGAGAAAATCCTTGTTAGTGGGTATTGCAAATAAAGTAAACACTGATCTTCAATTTCACTTGTATTATAAAATTATGTCACTTCATGCATTTTGAATTGGTGAAAAACTTCTGGTTGCCTTCATATTTTATCAAGTCCTAGCTTTTTTCTTTTTTTTAATACGAGGAAGTTAAGTATCTTCCACATTTCAGCACCTGAAAAAGCAATGAAATGTGGTCTGAGGGTACCCAGCTCTCATATTGAGTTACCTTCTTTAATTATTAAAGAAAACAAAACTCAAAAAGAAAAGTAACAAACTTCTGACGCAGTTACTAACAACAATAAGTTAGGCATGAGTAAGACTGATCTGCTTTGGGACCTACAGGGGTGTTCTGTCTTAAAGACAGAAGTGAGTCTATAATCAGAAAATAAACAGGTCTTACAACTTTTCCAGGCATATAGAAATTCCAAGTACTTTGCAAAGAATACACTAGGTATGATTAATATAAATTCCAATACTGCTTCTCGAAGTCAGGATGCCTTTTTATGTTTTTCACTTGAAAAAATTAACTTTATTATAAATAAATTGCATACAAGGAAGGTTTTGTTCCTGTTGACATAATGGGGGCCTAGCACATTCCAGCACAGTTCAGAGCAGGTAAGAAAGAAGATGAAAGCCACTGTCTTCAGAAGAGTATGAAATACTGTGGCACTAATCAATCACACTTCTGGTGTCAAGGTTTGAGCTCTGTGTTGAGAACACTCGGCTAATTCAGCAATGATAATGACAGGTTTTGCATTCTTGTGTGAACTGATGCTGAAGCCATCAGCAATCCTGACACTGGTAACAGCCACCTCAGCACTGGGAATAGTGATCCCTCTGTAATGAATAGCTGGTATCATAATAAAATTTCATAAATGAGTTTCTTTCATAAAATGCTGGATCTTTCATAGGGTAGCCAGAGGAGCGATGAGGCCATTGCTGAACTCAATTTTGGTTTGATCAACCTGACATCACAACAGCTTGAGCTGCCATTTACACCAAAAGACCTGAATGCTCACTTGTCAATGTCAGCAGGAAGAGAATGACACCTAAGTCTCACCACTGAAAGCTTACTTCAGGCTAAATGAATTTGATGCATGCCATTGCTCACGTGGATAGACTAGAATATAATTTCCACTTCTACTTCATTTTGACATATTGAACTGACATTAAATAATTTAAATAAAGCAGCACAAAAGCATTTGGAAGGTACTATCATTCAAAATATCTGTAGTCTTGAATTCATACATACATGCACTTTAAGCTACTCGTAGCAATTGAAACTATTCCTTACAAAGGACTAAAACAGTATTTAAAAGATAACCTATGACTAAAGCAAAAAATGATTAAAACAGTAATTAAAAACCTTTTCGGTTTGTTTGAAATTAATAAAATTGCTCATTTCCTCTCCACCTCCAATTCTGCTGTATCAAAGGGTATTACTTTAAGACTTAAAAACATCTACTGAATGACAGCTCCTTAAATTGCATAAAGTTCAACCATGATAAACAAATACTCAAATGGACAAAGGTTAGTATGCAGAATAGCTTGTACTCACCTATTAATAAATATCATATTAAATCTAGGTTGACAGCCACAACCAAATTAGCAGATGAAGTAATTATTCTATTTGATACTCCATGGCTTAAAAATCACAACTATCAGAATCTATTTCTGGTCTGTCACTATAGTACTCTAGCAAAACTTCATATACCAGTTTCCCAGTTTTAAAATGTGGAGATTAATACATCTTTTCAGTCACATTACAGGGCTTAAGTCAGTATTTCTAAACCTTTAGATTCTGACTGCAAAGTCTTCCACCAGTGCTGCAGAAAGGAAACATATTAATCTCAACTCCTTTAACTACCACCAACTGCTTTGTGAACAAGAAAAGATTTCAAGTTGCAGAAGCATTTCCAGTATCAGACAACTAGCACCGGCAATATAAAATTCTTTCAAGAGAAAAAGAATGAAAGAGTAATTTGTCTGATAAGCCAAATTTCAGCCTGAT
>VZTN01032281.1:1551-75630 GCA_013400515.1 Erpornis zantholeuca
TACCCTACTGAATTTGAGCTTTGTGTGACTTCCATATCTTCCTGCAGTGCTGCTGAAGACTCAATATGTTTTAGTGATCAAGTGTAGTGATGAGTTGTGAACTGAAATAAGTCATTAAAATATGAAGACCTGTGTGACTGTACAAATAGCTAAAAGGAGATCTTAAGTAGGATTTTTTGTAGTTNCATCTGTGTCATGGGAGAAATATATCTGAGTTGTTGATGAACCAAATAAAACCTATTGCTCAGTACAGGAAGCCACTTATTTCCTTACTGGGAAAGGGCAAGGATTCCTTGCTAAATAAATGCTTTTAAAGTTTCTCCAAAATTCATTGTGAATTTTTAGAATATAAACAAACAATTGACCTTAATACATATTAGTTTGTTCTGNTGGTTTGTTATGAGGTAAGGAAGTGTGAAATAGTTTCTAGATGCAATAGCTAAGTTAACTCCAGTGTTGCCACAATTTACTACCCAGCAAAAGTGTGTCCAACTAAATAGCAGAAAAGCACTTGATAGAGATCAGGTGTGTTTGTCTAGGGACCTAAGAGAAGTGAGTTGTAGTGAGTATATAAACTTAATTCTGTATAAATCACCAAAAAGTAAATACAGACCCTTTTTTCTTTGCACTGACATTTCTCCATTTCTCTCTAAAGCCCTATGAAAGTTAATGTGTTGGTAATGTTTCTGTCTCTTCGCTTGTCATTTTTACATGTAAGTTTTACTCTGTCCAAAGGTCGACCAATTCCAGACAGGGTAGGATCACCTGGTGTCCCTGGAGAGAGAGGTGAAAAAGGTGAAAAGGGTTCTCCAGGATTCCCTTCACCTGGAATCCCTGGAAGAGATGGTTTCCCAGGTCCCCCTGGATTGCCTGGCCCACCAGGACCCCCAGGCAGACCAAGTAAGTAAAGCTCTTTGTTGCTTTTCACATTGAAGACCCATAATGCACGTTAAAAAAGTGAAAAAGAGACAAGATTATAAAAGCTATTACCAGGATGCATCTGTGTCATGGGAGAAATATATCTGAGTTGTTGATGAACCAAATAAAACCTATTGCTCAGTACAGGAAGCCACTTATTTCCTTACTGGGAAAGGGCAAGGATTCCTTGCTAAATAAATGCTTTTAAAGTTTCTCCAAAATTCATTGTGAATTTTTAGAATATAAACAAACAATTGACCTTAATACATATTAGTTTGTTCTGTGTCCTATTATGCCAACCTAGTGTATATTTTCAATTAAAAAAATAGCAGATACTAATACTGTTCTTAGTATAAAAGGTAGCTGTTCAGTGTCATGATTTACAAGTCTGCAGTACCAGTCTGTGTAACAGATTGAACAGGTGTGAGAGCTGCAGTGTGAGATACTAGCTTGCCAGAAGTTTTTATTATAAAATAAAATTACCTTAGAGGAGAATGGGGTCATAGAAAGGCTTGGGTTGGAAGGAACCTTAAAGATCATCGGGTTCCAAACCCCCTAACACAGGCAAGGATGCCACCCACTAGATCAGGGTGAACACCTGCTTTATAGAGTAAATTAAAAGCCAGTAATGATGTTAAAACTATATAATAATATCAGTAGTAATGATAACAACATTACACATGTTTTATTAGATTGTGATAAAGCAATTTTAAAGAGAAAAAAAAAATAGTTTTGCTCTGCAATGAGGCAATAACCAAGTACCTGTGGAAGTAGTCTGTACTAAATAGCTCTTTACAACTGATATTTTAACTCTTTGATAGAAAACTTTTGCTATAGATGATACTCATTGTGAGTTAAATTATTTCAACATCAAGAATGATATCCCTATTACAATAGTTTAGGTACTTTTAAGCTATTGAAAGAAACATTATTCTCTACGGGATTCCTTAACCAAAGACAATTTGTTCAAAAACAGGTGAGGATGCCTAGTTGTTGCTGTGTTTGCCAGTGGAGCAGTACAATCCAGCATGTAGAATATGGAATTAAATAGCTAAATATTGCATTTTCCTAAAAATAAGAGCAGTTCCTGTTTTTCACACAAATTGCTGTCATTGCCTAATTCTGCTCCTTCCCCACATGCATCTTTAGCCTTCTCCAAGTACATAATCGGAAGCAATTTTTTTTCATTTAACTTGTTTTCCGAACTTCACATTAGCATTTTGACCACTGGCTGTGGCCAAAATGATGTCATATTATACTGGGTCAGATCCTGCATCATATCATCAATCAGAACAAGCACTATTTATATTCTTATATCAAGCCTGCCAAATATTCTCATTTGTTTCCTATTTCAGATCCTAGCATATGAGGTTTGTTGTATTCAGGAAGCTTGATTGGTCTGTAAAAGTTAAATAGAAATTAGATAGATGGTGGCAAGCTGCTCTTACCCAGAAAGTTTCCTAAAATGTTGAAAACAGAAATCAGGGTACAAAACCACATTCTTAATGAATTTTTTGAGAACATCAATACTTTCCATTTTATTCAGGGTCAAAACATCCGTTTTTCCCCCATGGTACTTTTCTAAGCCAAAACTTAAAATGAAAATAGGTTTTATGTTGAAGTTGTTTGTAACCTTATTATGGCAGAGCCTGTCTTTTCTCTGTAATTCTCATAGTTTTTTAAGAAGTGTATATCGAATAAGAATTCAGAATCCCAGTGAAATTTTTCCAAGTAAATCCAATAAAGGAGTAAAATGCTATCCTGACTTACCACTTTTCATAGGTAATATTTCAGGTATCATATAAATGCAACCCTATAATGGAAACCTGCACTTCTCAAAACAATGTTCTTTACTGCATTTTCATTTCAGATGGAATTGATCAGTGCCAGCAGGGAGAACCTGGTGCACCAGGTAGTCCTGGACTTCCAGGGAGAGATGGATTTCCAGGAGAGATGGGAGAGAAAGGTAATAATATTTTAAAGTGATGGTATTCTAACACTCAGTAGCCTTGGGTATGTAAAGAGGCTGAGCAAATTAGGCTGAATCCAGAGAAAGTACACTTAAAGTTAGTTCAATACTTAATGGATATGGATGATGTTTCTTGACTCTCTGGTGAGTAAAGAAGGATATTGTGTATTGAATTGTGTGATACGAACTCCTTTTATATTTCACTTGGCCTACTCATTGCTGGGAAGTGATAAAGGATGGCCCAGGGCTGCAAGAGGAGCTGGGAAGAAAGAAAGGGTTGAGTATAGCCCCATGCAGTGGAAAGTGAGCTGTTCATGGCAATTTAAGATGTGAATTCTGAGGTGAAGATTTAGAGGGGAGCAGATGAGTTGAGAATGAAAATGGGTTATGAATCATTGCTGTGAGTATAATTGAAGATAAAATTTTAACACCTATGAACAACCTTAGGCTGGACATTAGGAAGCCATTCTTCACAGAAGGGGTGATTGGGCATTGGAATGGGCTGCCTAGGGAGGTGATGGAATCACCATCCCTGGAGGTGCTTTAGGAAAGACTGGATGTGGCACTGAGTGCCATGGTCTATTGACAAGGAGGTGTTTGGTCATAGGCTGGACTTGATGATCTCAGAGGTCTTTTCCAACCTGAAGTTGTGATTCTGTAAATAGGACTGTCACCCATGTGTTTTAGCAGTGTTGACTAAATGGACATTTAAAAAAACTGAGCACTCTTTTACATGATGATTGATCCTTCCATATCTCATTCTGATCATTGTTTTTCTGCCGAATTACAGTGATTATAGAAGTTTTCCTTTAATAATTTTGTTTTCTTTACACTCAAGTAATATTTCTTTTCTTCTTCTTGATCCTCTTTAACCTGGTCCCCTTTAACCATTATCTTCAATATTAACCCTAGGATAAGACTTACATTGATTTTCATGCCATTCCTTTAAAAATTTTAAAGAATGTTGAACATCAACTTGCTGATATTTTCTCCTCGAAGCATGAAATTAGAAGTAACAATTTATTTAAACATTAAATTGACATTTGCCCTGAATCCACCTGCTTGCCATTGTATTGAACCTTTTTGTTGTTATTCATGTGCTGTTATTCATTTCGTGTTATTCAGGTGACAAAGGTGAAGCCTGTGCCTTGTGTGATAAAGTAGGACCTCCTGGACTTCCAGGACCACAAGGGCCACCAGGTCCAGCAGGTAAAAACTCCTTAATTACCCAAGAATGAGCTATGTAGGCTAAATTCTAAAAAATGCAGCATACATAATAAAATTAATTAATTTTTTTCCCACTACTCAAATTGTGAAATTAATGAAAGGACTAATGAAAGGAGGGTGGAATATTCCTGGTTTTGGCCTGATTCCAGATTTCCAATACAATCAACCAGAATAACCAGGGAAGCAGAAACTGTCCACAATGAAAGGTCTTTGCAAATTGTTGCCCAAATATTTTCACAGTGAGAAGTAATGTGGGAACCATTTGCCTATGTGCCCAGGCTTGACAGTGACCCATACATTTGTTTCCAGTTTGCAGAACTAAAATCTGTGGCCCAAGAAATTTTTTTTTTTTTTTTTGCTACCATTTGAGAGAAGTGCCACATGCCAAAAATTACATTATACCTGATGTTTGTTCTAGTACCGCTCAGAAAAAATGATTTTGGTTTAGGTGGTTTCAATTCTGCATTGGTTACATATATTGGTGAATTCATTACTGAGTCAAATGAATCATCAACATCCAAGTTTATTGGGGCAGACATGCAACACACGAGTACATGAATCAAGACAACTTCACTGGCTTTAGCAGCATTATGCTGATATAACTGGGCAGGGAATGAGACCCTTTAAAAGGGATCACAAAGAATTCACATACAATGAGCTATTTGTAAAAGCATGTGATAAATGAAACTATATTTTTGTCTCTCTGAAAAGGTTTTCCAGGACAAGCGGGTTTCAAAGGTGACAGAGGCTTACCTGGACTTGATGGCCTTCCAGGGGTACCTGTAAGTAATGCCTTGCCACATGCTACATGTCCTACTAGGCACGTGATCAAAAAACATGTGATGATCGGTGTGTCATTGTGGTTGTGTAACAGTTCTGTTTAAAAACAAAAAAATCGCCCAAAAAACAGTGCACTGATATGATAAAATTAAGGTTAAGGATCCTTAATAAAATGGAGTAGGAAGAAGTGGGTTTGAACTGTAAGACCTAAAAAAGAACTGTGAAATGCTGGTTATACTTCTGAGTTTATCCATCATAAGAAATCGGCAGGGTGTGACTTTCTGTCTGAGCAAGCTAAGCAGTGGAGCTGGGTAAAGAGTAGGATTTTGCAGGAAACAGATGCAGGTCTTCCCTGACCTTTTCGTGAATTGTTCCAGTAACTCTGCTGTTGAGTACAGATGTATTGGGAGAGAGACAGTGCCATCTAGTGTAGTGTGAGCAATGTAATGTTAGCATGCAGCATACTGTGGCAGTTTTCCTCAATTTTGAATCAAAGAACAACAGAATCTGCTGAGTTGGAAGGGGCTCATGAGGAACATCAGGTCCAACTCCTGGTCCTGTGACATCCCAAACATCACACCATGTCCCCGAGAGAGTTGTCCAAATGCTTCTTGAACTCTTGTCAGGCTCGGTGCTGTGACCACTTCCCTGGGGAACCTCTTCTGTGCCCAACTACCCTCTGGGTATAAAACCTTTTCCTGATATCCAATCTAAACCTCCTCTGACTCACCTTCATGCTGTTTCCTTGAGTCCTGTCATTGTTCACAATAGTGAAGAGATCAGTGTCTGCCTCTCCTTGTCCCCTCATGAGGAAGTTGTAGACTGTGATAAGGTCTCTCCTCAGTTTCCCCTTCTCCAGGCTGAACAAATCAAGTGATATCAGCCATTACTCATAAGGCTTCCCCTGTGGACCATTCACCATCTTTATTGCCTTCCTTTGGATGCTCTCCAATAGTTTAGTGTCTTTTTTACACTGTGGCACCCAGAGCTGCCCCCAGCACTGGAGGTGAGGCTGCCCCAGTGCAGAGCAGAGCAGGACAATCCCCTCCCTTGCCTGGCTGGTGATGCTGTGCCTGATGTCCCCCAGGACAGGGTTGGCTCTCCTGGCTGCCAGGGCACTGTTGGCTCATGTTCACCTTGTCATCAACCAGGACCCCCAGGTCCCTTTCTGCAGCACTGCTCTTCAGCCTCTCCTTCCCTATCCACACATTCTATCCACCCATCCCAGGTGCAGAATCTGGCACTTGCCCTTTTGATGGTGATTGCCCACCTCTCTGGTATGTTGAGGTCTCCCTGCAGAGCCTTTCTGCCCTCGAGGGAGTTGACAGCTCCTTCCAGTTTATTGTCACTGGCAAACTTAGTATTCCTTTAAGTCCTGCATCCAGGTTGTTAATGAAGATTTTGGGAAGTGTTTACAGCATGTTCTGTAAAACACACTTAGTAAGATGGAAAGCTAAAAACTTTTGAAGGAATAAAGGAAAGCTGTGAAAGTGGGTAGCATCCTAATACGATTACTTGTAAATTATGTTGAGGCAGAATAACATGACTCTCAGTAAGGCCAGCAGCAGAACAGCCATAAGTGTAACACTTGTCTAAGATGTAACAATAATGACTCCTAGATGAGCAGTGTAATGCCACAACTACATTTGATCTTCTCAGAGTCCACTTAAGTGCCCCTCCGGACACTGAGGTTTGTTATGAAAATCTACCTCAGCATATCTGTTCCTGTAGCATAATGTGGGTTTGGACACCATTCCTAGTGTGAGTATACTGAGTCTTCCCAGACTTCTCCCCAAAGCTGTCTGTTTCCTTACAGCCGATCCTTCCTGCCAACATAACTTCTCAGTGACATTCATGTACACTGGCTTTATCACACACTGGAGTTATGCGAGCTCCCTCTACCACCACTGGTGAGAGAGGTACCTTCAGAAGTTAAAAAAGCCCACTTGTATGAATTAATTACTCAAGGAATCTGTTTCTCCCTGGAGTATAAATAAAGCCTTGATGCCCTGAATTCGGCCAAAGAAAGTTTGCTAAGATTAATTCTTTATTGGCACCACAATAAATTGCATTACCTAGTGACTGAATGTACTATAATATCAATGGGATTCATGAAATAAACAGTGGAAAAAATGAAAGATATTGTAATATATTTAAGCTTTTTTGTTGTCTGGCATTTGTTCTTGGCACATGTTTTGCCACACCTCTATATTTTTCTTTTATTGCCTTGTAAGTTCTGTTCATGTCTTTCATCAGACAAGGATTGGCTGCTGTTCTGAATGCTTTTAAGCTTGTTTTGCTCCACAAAGTTCAGCCAGGTGGTGATCCAGCATATAATTTAACTTGGAAAAACTACATAGAGGTTAGCCTTGCAAGCTGACATTGTTTACAGCCATGCCAGAACATCAGAGTCTGATTCAGAGCACTCCAGTGCTAATGAAAAGATTACCAGTGACCATGTTCTGGTTCAGGTTGAAGTGGAGGACACACTTGAGCTGTACATAGTGGACATTGCCCATGAAGTTTGTTTTACCACCCTAGTGAGTAGCTCTGATTCACTAGAAATTATAGACTGCTCCCATAAGAAAAGTTCATTCAAGACCTAGAAAATATGTAGGCAAAAATTAAAATTCTGGAAATCCTGTAGGTATAGCATTAGGTAGATAATTTCTTTCCAGAAGAGGTTACAAAACTATTTTCTGAGCATGTGCATAGTATTGTGATATTACCAACTGTGTCAGCTGTTCAAAATCAATGAATATTAATAATGAAGGAACATGTGTATTCACATCTGCTGGAGGTAATGAATAAACTACACAGGGAGAAGCTTTCTTCTTCCAAGACTGATGTGTCTTGGAAAATATTCTCATTTGACCTCCTCAGTCAAAAACTTTGTGGTTCCCTTGATTTGAGTCTACACTTCTGTTTCTGGAGGTTTGTTTTCTTTTGTATCAGTTAAGTTTGTAGGGCAACGGATGACATCTGAATTTATAAAATTTCAGGGCCCCCCCGGCACTCCAGGACTTATGGGCAGCCCTGGGGCAAAAGGAGAACCTGGAGATTTTACTTACGATTCTATCCTGAAAGGTGAAAAAGGAGAGCCTGGTTTCCCAGGACAACCAGGTGTTCCTGGAAGAGAAGGAAGACCAGGAAAAGATGGATTTCCAGGTCCCCAGGGTCCAAAAGGAGCAGCGGTATGTTTGTTTCTTTATGATTACATATTGTCCTACTGTGTGTTTATTTATGTTTACTTGCTGTGCTATACATTCTGTCTTTCAGATCAGAATTCACATGCTTTTGTGCCCTATACATGCTTTATGTTTATTGGCCTCATTCATTTTTCCACATCTATTCCTTACCTTGAGTAGTACATTGTTCTTCAGAAGAAGATTAAATTTTCACATATTTCATGGAAATAGTGAGGAAGACAGTTCTTCAACAACAGATGAATTCAGAGCTAGATTTTGACCATTTCTTTTTGCATGTCATGCAAATAAATGATCTGACTCAAATGCATTTGGCATGGCTTGTTACTTTCAGGACCATAGAGAAAGGTTTTGGACATAGACAGTAGTTTTATTCCTTTCTGCCTTTCTCATAGCTTGATAGTGAGAACTGGTGTGAATGATTTAGCTGATATTTGGAGATGATTGAACAAATTCAGTTATCCAAGTGGAAATTGTTAAGACTCAAGCCTATTGTAGCATATTTCTCTTTTTGTAGAAATGAATGCTTCAAAATCTTGCACTGATAGGGTTCAGCTGCTGTGCATATGGAGCTGAAAGTGGAGCTCTTATCTGCTCCCTGATCCACTAGTGGAAACATGGCCTACATGTTCCAGTTAGCTGCATAGCTAGATGTGATTTCCCTGTGCTATTCTACATGGAACCTAATTGTTTCCAATGAGCTCAGTAGAAAAAATCCACTTTCTCCAACATTACAGATACCTGTTCTACATCCCAGTTACAAAATATTCAGAGGATGATGTGTTCTGTCTTGCCAGCCAGGCAAGAAGTACATTTATGCTTTCCAAAAATTAGGGTACAGCTGGCTTGAAAGGAGAACGTGGTCCCCCTGGCCAGCCTGGATTCCCTGGAGTGCGTGGTGAAAGAGGTTTTCCTGGGCCTCCTGGGATAGGTGCTGCGGGATTACCTGGTGAAAAAGGAGACAGAGGCTTTGCTGGAACCCCAGGTTTACCAGGACTTCCAGGTAATGCTATAATGTGCTTAGAAAAAGACAAAAAAAAAAAATTAAAACTTGTGCCCTTTGAGTGGTACAGCCTAGAGGATCAGCAGAATTTAGGCCTAAAATAAAAAGACTTTCTAATTTAAATCAGTGTTTGCTTTCAGCAGTATAATTGCAAATTTTTGAGGGCACTTCTCTTGAAGAATTTGCTAGGCGAAATGGGATGTTTAGGGTCATCCTAGTTTTCTATGAATCTTCTACCAAAAAAAACTTCGTAACAAGTCTCTTGTAGTGGTATGGATGAACTGATAATGCTGTCAAGGTAGAACTCCCTTGTTTTATTTCATCAGTTCCTGTACTCTAATATAACTTTACAATTGCAGGAGCAAAGGGTGAAGCAGGACGAACTATATCTCTCCCTGGACCTCCTGGGGCAGATGGCCTTCCTGGGCCACCTGGTTTCCCTGGACCCCAAGGTACGGCAGTCTGTTAATCTTTGGCTGATTATTAAAATGGTTCTGTTCTTCAGAAGTTAGCCTTTGTGTTAACATTTGTCTTTTCATTTACAAAGGTGACAAAGGGAATCCTGGGCTCCCAGGCAGACCTGGCCTACCAGGTGAAAAAGGTGCTGTTGGGCAGCCAGGTATAGGGTTCCCTGGACCTCCAGGCCCCAAAGGTAAGATAAAGCTATCCATCTAACAGAGCTGATGTAACTGGAGTGTGGGTGGAGGCCTGCACTGCCATCCAGCCATAGCTGCATGGGATTTGGGAGGTGCAGCTGAGGAAGATCCCTTGCAAAAGTCAACCAGCAGTACAGTGAGTGTTCTTTTGATGCACACTTGCTCTGTGCAGTGCAGTGGAGCAGCTACAGATAATGTCACAGATACCACCAGAATAGAAAGTGATACAGTACAGCTTCTTACATTGCAGCAACTGAAGTTGCTGAGATGAGGTGAACCTTCTGAGAGATGAAAAACACTGTGTGTGGTTGGTGAAAATAAGGTGCTGGTGTAAGTATAACAGTTTTGGACCAGAGCTTCGAGCTCTGCTGGGTCCCAGACAGCTGAGAGTGGTTTGGTTAGAATTCCAGCTTACTCAGCGTAAGTGTAGCCTTCCCTCCATGGCCAATGTCAGGGTATGCAAGTAGCTTAGAGGGAGTCTAAATGTTTTGGATTTTTTGAAGAAGTGTTTCGTAGTCCTGCTCATCATTTAGAATGAGATGACTGAACTTTCAGCAGCCACCTCAATCACCAAAATTCTTGTGTGCCTTCATTATTATTTTTTGTGATTCCACACACCAATGAACTGGGAGGGTAGAAATTTAATAAGGAGAAAGGGCATATTTTTCTCTGTAACCATGTCAGGTTCCTCTGAGACTGCAGTGGGACCTAAACAGAACAGGCCCATTGTATCTGGAAAAGAATTGCTGTATGTACTTCTATGCCAGAAGAAAGGAATGACACATTAACTATATTTCTTTAAAGAAATATATTTCTTCCATGAACTCAGCTCTGCCCAATGACAATGACATGACAATCTTAGCCCAAAAGCTGGATTTCTGCCTCCTTCATCTGAGTTTGTTATGGGTGTGCTGGTGTTGAGTGAGTGCTATCTCTGTTATTCTGGGTTTGCAGAATGTTGTAGGTATTCCATCTCCTTCTTGCATCCCCAAGGTGCAGTTGGCTAGCTGTGGCATAGATACCTTCTGCAACCCACAGTGGGACATGTAGAACGTGTCACAAGACCTATGTTGTACAAAAGGTGTTGATTCACAGATTGTGCATCCCCCAGTCTGATGCCCCACACATTAAGTTACATTTTCTGAAGAAGACTTTTTGCAGGAATGCAGTTTTGCAGGCTGTTTCTCACAAGGGAGATGGGAGATGAACCCACAAGGCTATTTATTTAAGAGGAGACACTCAGCATTTATTTCTTCTGGGTGGTTGTTTCTCATCAGAAGCCAACTGCTGCACAGACATCAGCGTTTGGATCTTTGTTGGGACATTTGAGCACTGGCATCCCTAGGAGTTTGACTACAGAGATCTTTTTTAACACATCCCTGTGAATAGATCATTTAGAGGCTTGAAGAAACAGCAGAGGTCACTTATGGAGAGAGGCAGTAATAATGTGGGAAATGTTTTGTTTTGTTTTGTTATATAGGTTTCCAAGGTCAGCCTGGCTCACCTGGTCTGCCAGGAACTCCAGGAACCCCTGGTCTGGATGGTTTGCCAGGAGTTCCAGGTTTACAAGGCCAAAAGGTATATGTCAGCTGCTGATAGTGTTATCTGTGACTCCCCATGTTAATAGGAAGGTGGGCAAAGAAAAACATTTGAAAAGTTGGTCAAACTCTCTTTCATTTTATGTTTCCCACTGTGCACACTAGGGGACAGAGTATATGGATAAATACTTGACATTAACATTAAAGGGCTTGCAGGTCTCTCCTGAAGTCGTGTATAGAGGTCTATACATTAGCCCTATACTGCATGATTTAAATAAATTTAGTAAATGATATCTTGGTTTTGATGCGTTGATTCCTAATCTGTTGTGGTTTTTTGGCTAGGGTGAACCTGGTGTAGGTCTTCCTGGCCCTAAGGGATTGCCAGGTCCCCCTGGCCCAGCTGGCATCCCTGGAGAAAAGGGAAATCCAGGACTCCCTGGCTTACGTGGTGAGCAAGGCTTTCCGGGCATACCTGGACAGCAAGGATTCAGAGGTAACATCACCAGAAAAATACAGTTCTGTATTTGTATTTATTTTTAAAGTCACTGTCTTGTAGATGTAGCAAAATGTCTATTCAACACTGAAATATCCTACTGTTATCTCAGGGAACTGTCCTTTTCCTTTTGTTTTTTCCTACCACCCACCAGCAGCAAATGCTAGCAGCAAAAAGCAGCCCTTCCTCAAGGCCGGGCTTCGAGGTGTTGGAGGCTGAATGAAGTCTTGTTGGCCACGCGCTTCCGGGGCACCTTGTCTGGCATCTTCAGCAAGCAAGATGTCAAACAGCATCAGAGAATGCTTGGTCTATATTTCTCCTTTCTCCCTGTAGGTGACCCTGGTCTCCCAGGTCTCCAAGGCTTGCAGGGCCCTCCAGGCGCACCGGGCCTGGGCCCTCCAGGATTGCCAGGACCTGCCGGGCAGCCAGGACCCCGGGGACCACCAGGTGAGTGGAGAACACTCCTGCGATGGTGCTTAGGAGTAGAATTTTGACATAAGTCGATAACACAGGTAAAAGTGTTGCTTGAGAACTTTGTGCACGATGAGGTTGGTGGGGGTGTGTGGGGGGACATGCCAGTGGGCCTCCTCCATCTGGTCCAGAATGCAGGGTGGGCCTCCTAAGAGGATTCTGGTGTTTGGATTGGTCTCCTCGGGTCATTGGTGAGTAATAGATACAGGTTCAAAGCCTTTCTTAGAACATGAGGACTGGTTCTGCTGTCTGCCTTTGAGTCTTCATCTTCCGTGCCATGTAATTTGTGAATCACAGGTGGACATGATCAGATATGCTTACGAATGATGTTCCTGGTTCTTTGTTAAAGACTAATCCTGTATCTTATGTTTTTCCTAGGGTTTCCTGGAGTAAAAGGAGAAAGGGGTGTCCCTGGTATCCCAGGTCTAGATATGCCAGGACCAAAGGGGGACAAAGGTAGCCAGGGCCAGCCAGGAGTCCCAGGCTCTGTGGGGTTACCCGGCCTGCCAGGTCCACAGGGGGCTGTTGGACTGAAAGGATCAGCAGGTAAACACCTTGTCCCTCAGAGACCAACATCTTTGACAACTGTTTTATTGAGTTGTGATGGCATGCTCTTTCACTCAGTTGTAATTGATCCATCAAAGAGCTTGGGAAAACACGTGGACTGACATCAGTAAACTGATATGCACGTGGAGCTGAGCTGCTGCTGAAGTCCTTTCATGGATCAAATCCAGCAGTTTGAAGGAGCTGCCTTTCTCCTGTAATAATGAAAGGGGATTATTCTGCACAGTTTTAGTGACAGAGTATGGTTTTAATAATGCCTTTTTTAATGACAGCATTGTTTGCTGTAATAAGAAGTTTTAAGAATTTGTCAAAAACCCGTTACAAACTGTTTTTCTCTGGTTTTCATAGTACTGTGTTTACTGTTGTTTTCTCTATTAGGCTGACATCTTTGTCCCATTTTTTTCCTTAAATAATGCAATTCCTAATATGATAGGCAGTAAATAATTCTGTTTCTTGTACTTCTTTACACTGCTTGCTTTTTTTTCTTATTCACTCTTCTCCTTTGGCTTCAGGACCCAAAGGAGACATGGGAGTTATGGGAACTCCTGGATTGCCAGGAATTCCTGGACCGGTTGGAGATCGAGGGTTACCTGGTGAAAAAGGTAAGAGAGATTTTCTCAAAATAAAAATGGTAAAACCCACCTTTTTCACAACAGAAGCTGGGAAATAACCAAATATAAGGATTATACTTGGCCTAAGGAATAGTTCCTGTCAAGTAACTTCTCTCTAAGTTAGAAACAGTATACAAGGCTGTATCCTAGGAGCAGTTGTGTTTGGGCACCAAGACATTATTTTTGATCCATTCTTCAACAACAAATGGGTTTGCTTGGTGTGGGGCTGCTATAGGTATTACTCCAAGAAAAATACAATATTTGAAATTATTAAAGGCTAGCAGGAAGGTCTTAATTAAGAGCCTCAGATAATGCTCTGTATTACTGCCAAACTCCTGTCCTTATTGTTTCAAGAGTCTAAAATTAATGGCTGTGAAGTGGGAAAAATATATCAACTTTTTGACAGAGCTATTGTGAAGTATCAAAAAAAAAAGCTTCCTAGGAGCTGTTCCAGAACATGGTATTTGGTGCTCCAAATCTGAATAAATAGCTAATTTAATTTGTTGTTGTCTACTAAATATTTTTGCAAAGTTTTATGTGCCCCTATAACATTCAGTGCTGTCTCTTTATAGGTAGCCAAGGCTTCAAAGGTGTAATTGGACCACAGGGTGATCCTGGTGTTAAGGGAGATAAAGGTGAAGCTGGTCTCCCAGGAAAACCTGGAACAATAGACAACATGGACATGGTTAGCCTCAAAGGCCAGAAGGGAGATCAAGGAGAAAAAGGTAACTTTAGTTTCTAACTGTTAGTAAGTGTAATTAAGACTCATATACTACTAAGAAGTAGTAGTTTGAATTCAGTTTTGTGTTAGTTTTAGGCAACAGTTTTAAAATAAGATTACAGAATTTCACACAGCAAATGTAGATATTTTTCTAATGTTTTTCAACTCTATAGAAACAAAGATTAATCACAGAGCAATAGGGTTTTTGTTGAATAGAAGAGATTCAATTTGTCCTTTTGTAATTGATTTTACCTCTTTAATCAGAAGACTCTCTGAGAAGAAATTTTAAAAGTAAGAATAGAGCTTACTTTTAGAAAGAAGGGAAAATATATCTTTCCTGTACAACATGTAGTTGTGGCCATGAAGATCAACTGATAGTGTAAGAAAAAAAGTGAGCAGCCTTTTTTTACACGTGTTTCTTTGTGACCTGAAGAAAATTCAGGAAAGAAATGCATTTATGCCACTCATACCAACAGATTGACTGATGTCAGTTTAGAAACATCTGGAAGTATGCAAGAGAAAGGCAATCATTTTTCTGTTTAGAAACTTCATGGTTACAGATTTGTTAGCTTTTTTAGATAATGCATTCTTCTTGGATTTTTATTCTTCTAGTTGATAAATTAGTTGTTTGAAATAATTTTCTTACCTGCATTTCTTTTCAAAGAAAAAATTGTGTCTATTTTGCATATTTTTAGTGTGTTCTTATTATAATTTACTTTTTATTAAAATAAAAACCTTAAGATTTTAATAAATGGTAACTTTTTTTAGTTAAAATAGAATGTAGAAGCGTAGAGCTTAGAAGGGAGCTACTGAGATCATGTAGTCTTTAATTTTTTCTCAACCAAATCCATCAGGCTTTAATAGTATATCATGTTTTCTGAAACAATTATTGTTCTTTTTACACTTTCTGATTTCTCCCCAATTTGGCCACATCCTTGTTAGAGTGCACATTGCTGAAACAAGCAAAGTACTTCAACTCAGGCCATGCTAGAATGAAATTTCCCTTTCTTGAAACAACTGACTGAGTTTGTGATTACTGTATTTCTTAGTCCCTTAGTTCTGGACTACTGCCTGTGTATTAAATTTTCATTTTGTATGCATCTTTTTGACTTCTCCTTATCCCACGTGTGGTGTACTACACTTTTTGATTTTCCCTGTGATGATTTTCAAGCTTTACTCCAACTCTTCAAAATCCTTCTGTAGTCTAATCCTGTCCTCTTTTTGAGCCTTTCCTTTTGGGTGTCAACTCTACATTTCATCAGTGTATTCCAGGGCAGACTCCTTTCCAGTTTGACAGTGAATCACTAATAACCATACTCTGTTGTACTTGAACTGTGGAAACAGGAGAGTATCCCAGTCTTAGCTACCTCTTATCTCCATGTCCTGGCTAATTGTCAGAAGGAGATCTGGGCTCACGTGTTCTGGTTGGGTCTCAGAGAAACCTGGGCATGTGGGTAAGTAGTGCCTTGCAGCTTGGGCAGCCAGGGACTGCAGGGGAGGGCATGAGCAAGTGTGGAGTACATCTGCCCTTCAGCTGAGATGCAGCTTCTGAGAGCACTTTTAATGAACCTCCCAGCCTATAAAGATTTCATCTGGGTTATTTTTCTCATTTGTTTCTGATCTTGGCATATACAGTGGTATGTAAAGTTTTAAAACCACATTGGTTGTGGTTGTTTTTTGCTATTTCCTTATCTACTACTGGCATGTAGGATGATTAATTTTATTTTATTTCTAGAAATCTAAATTAGGCACACTGGTTATGTGCAAGTAAAGAAACCTTTGCTGAGAAATTCAAATGGTTAATTTCTTTGGTTTCTAATTTACTAATATCTCCAGCACTAATAATGCATGCTTGCAAACTTCTATGTTCTACCTTTTCCTGACCACACACAGTCTACAGATTGGCCTGGGTCACACAGCCTGGAAGACTAGGTTCTAAACAGATCCCAGCCTGCAAATTTCTGCTCTTACCTTATCCTCTTCGACCATAGTACCAGCAGAGAAAAATAACTTAGTTATATTCCATAACTTTACTGATCTTTTGGCTGCCTTCATTGTTCTAGACATGAATATCACAGTAATGTTTTTAAAAGCTTCTGAAATACTAACTGCATAGAGAAGACACAGAACTTTTGTCATGTTATCAGTGATGCCTAATGAAAAATTTGGGTTTGCACATCTTGAAATGTTTTTAATAAAAGCCTCTTACTTAAAAACCTTCAGTGAGTTATCTTCAGTAACATGTTGTCCTGAAGCCCTGTGCAACACTGAATTGTAGTAGTTACCTATATTATACATATAAACATATATATATATATTATACATTATACATATATATAAACATAAACAGAATTGTTTATGACCAAAAAACATGAACATAAAGTTGGAGAAGAGGCATGCTTCGGAGTAAGAGATCAAGCCTTCTGAAGGTGCTTTGAAGTTAAATGGAACAGGGAAAACAGCAAACTTCTGGCTATTGACTTGTGGCTCACGTGTGCCTTTTTAGACAGCTGAACAATCAAATCAACAATTCCTGTTAACACCTGATTTTGCCTGCCATTTCTCAAATAACTCATTAACTCAAACACACATTAATTTCAATTTCTTTTATAGATATAACTTATATCTATAACTTATACTTGCTTTGTAATTTGCATAGACTCCCATAAAATTGTGATAGTTTTTAGCCTTTCCTTGGTTTAATGATTGGAGAGTTGTCTTTTACTCAGCCATGTCCTTGTTCAGCAAAGGGAAGCAGTGGTGATTAAAAAATAACTAAAAGGATTATTATATGTAATTTCAGTAAACTGTGATAAAATTGTTCTCACCGTGTTTGTCTTTTTGTTGTCCAGGGGACCTTGGAGCGAGAGGAGAAAAAGGGCTACGTGGGGATTATGGAGAACCAGGAATTCCAGGGAGGGATGGTGAACCTGGTACCCCAGGACAGCCAGGTATGTCTGAAGCTAACAGCAGACAGAGTGTTTGTTAGGTATTTTAGACCTTATTAATGAATGGGATTCTCGATTTCTCTGCTGTCCATAGGACCAAAAGGTGATCAGGGCCCCCCAGGATACCCAGGGGATCCAGGAGTTCCAGGACAAAAAGGATCAGTTGGTGAAATGGGTTTGCCAGGTACTGATTGCTAGGAATGTCTTATTTTTTTCATCAAGTTAATATAGAACATTATGAAGGACCTGTATGGATTATTTGTTGGTATAGATCTGCTAAACAATTGCACTATTTGCAGTGACTGAATCTAAGGCTTTTGGGATATTGCTTTTCAATCCTATTGTGATATACAAGTAATAGGATGGTTCCTAAATTTCTACGTGCAAATCCTTTAGCTGGATGTTCAGGTTTTCTGTACTTGTTTCAGGCAGGCAGTTTTTTGAGTGGCATCTGTTTGTCTGTCTCTGATAGTCTGTGAACTGCATTAAGCTTCTCGTGTATTTTCCCCCTTTTAAAAGGTTTGGTGAGTTGCTGTGGACTGTGTGTCAATTATGAACTGTAGGGGTCTGGGAACAATGTTGTTGTGGAAGGGATTGGTAAAGAATAAAATGAAGAAGAACCTGTAACTCAGCATGGAAACTTTGTCTCCATTGGGACAGCCTTGTGTCTAGCATATTTAGGAAATCAAAGGTGAAAGTCTAAAGTGGTAAATGAGGACAGAAAAGGTATGCTGCAGAAGAGTCACTTTGTCACTGTAGTACTATTATAAATTATTCAAATAAAAATAAAATTTTATTCAGTTCATATTTTTAGCAAGATCTCTGTTTACTCTGAATCCAAGATTATGACCGTCTCTTATGAGTAGAGTTTATCATACCACAAAAAGTCCTCTTTAGGGAGTGAATCTCAAAGGTGGTTTACTTACTTTTATAGCTCTGAATAGCTAAAGTAACACTGAAACATCATTGTCAACACTGCTAGGGTACCACTGGTTCTGATGTACCCACTTTTCCCTTTCCCTTACTAGGAACACCTGGCGAAAAGGGTCTTCCTGGAGTACCAGGTTCACCAGGCACACCAGGGTTCCCTGGGCAAAAAGGTGAAAAAGGAGACAAAGGCGCACCAGGTTTTCCTGGAATTGGCTTTCCAGGGGCTCCTGGTGAGAAGGTATTTATACCCCTAAGGATTTGGTTATCTCTACTTGAAAAGATGCTGTTGGCCCCTAGGCTGGTTTTTTATATTTTCTATTATGCGAATTTAACTGCTTTATGAGAAACTTGAAAGGTGTGCATACGCACAGGTTTAAATGCATTCTTTTTGATGGATCTCCAGTGTTCTTATTTTCATAATAGACTAATTCACAGTGCTAGAAATGTAGAGAAGGGGAAGAACTTTGAAAAATACTGAGTCAATTATGTGAAAAGGGCATTTTACAAACAGAGCAAATAATCACACTGAAATAATGTTACTGTACTTTTACCAAGATACTATACAGTGCTCAGATACTACTGAAAAGTGAACTGTATTAATACTGTCTGTAAAGTTCATTTTAATCTCTAATAGTGTCTAATAGGATTTTTGTTTGTTTCATATTCCCTTTCCTAGCTGTACCATTACAGTTATGAATTTATTAGTAAAAATGGTAGAAATAATACTTGCTAATCTGGTAGCAAACTTACTGAGGACTCAAAAAAAGACTTTTTTTAAGAAGATGAAGTGTAATAAGTAAGTTAAGAGGCTAATTTTGAAAAGACTTTGTATAACCGTCCTAAAAATGCATAGAAAACTGTTCGTTTTTATATGTAGGTATTAAGGAATTGCTCACTTAGTTAAAAACTCTGATAGTGGAATTTAACACCAAATTTAATCCTAAATTACTTTGTTTAGGAATGGAAAAACAATGGAATTTTTAAAAGTCAGATGGATTAGAGGGATGACATCTACAACTGCATACAGAAAAGACTGTTTCTGAATTAATGTGTGCATTTTATGTGTGCTGCTTCTTCTAGGGAGAGCCAGGAAGAACGGGTAGCCCAGGTTTATCTGGAGATAAGGGTGAAAAGGGTAGTGCAGGAATGCCTGGAATGCCGGGTGCCCCAGGTCCCAAAGGATCCCCTGGCATGGCAGGATTTCCAGGCAAGTGTTTATGCTTTTACAAAACAGAAACTGCAGTGAAAAATGAAAGTAAAAATTACATCAGGTATACCACATGGAAAGACATGTCTTCTTCCTTCCTTTAGGAAGCCCTGGCCGCCATGGAGACAAGGGTGAAAAAGGACTTCCTGGCTTAAGTGGTATTCCAGGTTTAAAAGGAGAACCAGGTAAAAAAAATATAAACCAGCAAATGACACTTATAATACTGTTCATCTCCAGGCAGTGGCTAAAAAAAAATCTGTTGCATTCTACATTAATTTTGTCTCAGATATTTCACAGTGCATTTGTTAATTTCATAAGCAAAAAAGGCAGTGCTCTTTCCCAGGTAAATCTGAGTCAGTGTAGTGGGGGGTTAATACTTGTTTTGTACTGTTTGAGGAATAGATTTTACCACCTTCCATAAGACTGGTTGTTTTTACAGACATTACTTCTGTGGTTTCTGAGTTAATTTAAAAACAATTCAGCTCATCTTTATCCCCAAACCTGAATCACCACATTAGCATCATTACCCAGAGTTTAAAGAGGAAATTGAGTATGGAGGAGAGTAAGTCCATTGCTGTTAGGAATATAGCAACATTTTTGATCTTGGAGTCTTCTGTTCACAGTTTTTTGGCTGTAGGACACATCTTACAGGACAATGGACTGTGCTGTTCACAAGTCTTTGCTGGAGTTCCTGCATTCTAAACTCACTGAGATTCATGATAATTAGCTGTGTCAAAATCTTTAATACTTGAGCCCTGTCTCAGACTGGTTTAATTCAGGAGTAAACTTAGTGAAAAGTCACACTGAAATCATCATGCAATATCTGCTTGGTCTCTGTGGGAGCAAAAGAAAAAGTAAAGTTTTTCTTGAGAGAAGAAAGAAAGCCATAGTTAAATTGAAAATGTCAATGATTTTTCAGGTGAACCTGGTGTTCCGGGTCCTGCTGGTGCCATTGGTCAGAAGGGTGAACCAGGTTATGATGGGATTCCAGGTGCAGCTGGTGCAAAGGGTGAACAAGGTACTGTGACTGTCAGCTTCAGTTCCTGTGGTATGAAAATGCACAGACACAGGCTGCACAAGAGTAGCTGGTAGAGGTGTGTACTGCCTTTGAGTCCTTTGGATGAAACCTTAGAAAATAAAGTCAGTATTGGTGTCTTACTATCATCCAGCATTGTAAAGATGATTGTTTAGATGAGCAACTGTGTTTAATCAATGTAATCTTGAAAGAATTTCTTTCACAAAAGCTGGTAATACTTTAAAGAATTGTGTTTGGGAATTAATTTCAGCCTGCAACTTAGCTGTGAAACAGTGGAGCAGCCTTGCCTTTTCTTAGGGTAGAATTTTCAGTCATAGAGGACCCATTGTGCTAAATACAATACCAGTACATAACAAAGCCTCTGCCCTGAAGAACTTTTGCATAAGCCATTTATTTGGAGTTCGTATTTGCGTAATAGAGTTTTATTCATTACAGGTTAAATGTAAGCACTTTATCAACTTCTAACTTTTTGCTGTCTCTGTACTGCAGGTCTTCCAGGTAGAGGACTTCCAGGATTTCCCGGTGCAAAGGGAGATAAAGGTAAAACACTTATTGAAACAATTTTAAACCTCCTTCCCAACACAGTGTAACGGTAATTCTGTAATGCAGACATACTTTCTACTTAATTCTTTTACATCCTATGCCTTCTCAGAGCAGGCAGAAGCTCTGAGAGGTTCAAATACTAATTTCTGTTACAGTGGCAACATCTTGGAGTTAGATATACCCTAAAATAGGTAATTATTCATAGTGTGGAATTTACTTACTGCAAGTTGTGCTGTGATGAGGTAATATAAATAACTCCGGTATTTGTGTGCTGTGCTTTTGACTCCCAAGTATTTCTGTTTTCCTACTAATTTTGCAAGAATCAAAATTTAGTGAGGCTCTGTGCACCAGACAGCTATAGGTAGTAGTTTTGTGGTCAGGATATTGCAGTAATTTTTTTTGCCTGAATCTGTTTTGCAGCCCAGATGTATTAATTGCTAAAATAGTTACTTTCTATAGTTCAGTAGAGCATGTCTAAGCTATGCACAGGAGCATGGTGCAGAGATGCAAAAGATAGCAGAGTCCTGATGAGATCTCACTGAAAATTTTTCTTACCTGGGCTCAGGACTTAATAGCTTGGGTACAGCCACATGACTTTGACAATTCAAGTCCCCTTACATTCTTTGAAAGTGTGTCACTACACTGTGCCGTGAGAATGGTTTGATTGGCTCGTGCCAGTGCTTGCTCAAGGTGTCTGTAATGAGCCATGCTCCACTTCATGAAATAAGTATGTCTTAGACACCAGGTGGGAATAGATACAGTAGTGAAGAAATGTCCAACTGCTGTAGGTAAAGGAAATTGTGTATAATTGGGGAATTTTCAATTTTAACCATCTGGAAAACAAGCAATTCAACTATTCCGTCCATGAAATTAACGTGACGTGGCAGATTTTGAAGAACTTGCATAGCTTTATAGATCAATGCCCTACTTTATTCATTCATTCTATTAATACAGGAAACTTGTGTGGGCAATCCCAAGTGATAAACCAGAATTTCAGAATATCTTTTATTTACCTTAGACTAATTAACAGTCCTTAACTGCCGTGAAAGCCCTAATGTTAGAGAACTTAATAAATTAAGCAAATTTTCTAATCATATATCAGTAGGCATGTAGAATACTAGATTATGAGAACACTTCTCTCACCTTCCCCATCTCTCATTTCGGCAGCTCAGCTCATTTAAAAATGTCTGGATTTAGAGTAAATACATCATCTACTTACATAATTTGTGTTCTAAATGTATTGTAGTTCCAAAGAAACAAGTCCAGGATTTAAAAATCTTGTTCTGCTCAGGCAGACTGCCTGAGGGATAGTGGTCTCTATAAATGTTTCTCTTATTATTGTACTTATAGCAGTTACTCTATATTATTTTGCTCAATCTAAAATCAGATTGAATTGCTGTTGCTAACTATTTGTACAAGCCTGAAAGTAAGTACAGTGGGTCTATATCTAGATAGTAAAAAAGTATTCAATATTTCTCCAGGAGCAAGTCCTTTTGTGCTTAGTCAAGCACAGCATCCATTACATGACTATGACAATAATAATTGCTGTGGAGTAAGAGTTTAGGGGCTTTATAGTCTTAGTGTAAGGGGTAATAGAGGGATGCTGGATATTAATTTATTTTAAGAGTGACTAAAAATACCCCAGTGATAAGATATGTCAGTCAAACTACTTTCATTAATCTTTATATCATAATGTGAAGAATAATTCAAGTTTTCCTGAAGTTTTGCATTTTTATAGAAATGTATGAAATTAATGTCCGTGTTTTCAAAAAGAATAAAGCTTACTATGAGTGCATAACTAGTCAGAAGGTTCCAGTGATTGTGATCCTCTCTCTAATCATGTTCTGTGGTCGTTTCAAATCTTAGGTGCAAAAGGTGAAGTGGGTTTTCCAGGATCCCCAGGAAGTCCAGGGATCCCAGGCCTGAAAGGGGAACCAGGATATGCAGGTCCACCAGGTCCTAAGGGAAACCAAGGTCTTCCTGGACTACCAGGAAGTGCAATTGAAGGCCCTAAAGGAGACAGAGGACCCCAAGGCCAACCTGGTCTTCCAGGTAATTCTTTGTCTTCAGTGTTAATGTATTGCTGTTCCTCGAGGCTAACCTCATTAATTAATAATACAATCAATATTGCATATCTTTGTTTATCCTCTTCTCACAGGTCAGACAAAAGCCTTGTTCATAGACAGTTTTGGCATTATTTTCTAGAACAGGCTGATTTTATGCCCCCAGGCACTTGGATTTGTCCAGAAATCTATCTAATGTTGAGAAGGTTGCCTCCCATTTCCATGTTTCCCTATGGACTTTATTTACTGTTTTGAGGCATCTGGGGCTGTATAGTTCCTATGTCCTGGAGTGTAATGTATTTAAAAATGGCCCAGCATGGCCTTTCCATGGCAGTGGCCCTGTGCTAGAGGCTAAGGAGGAGCGTGCAGCAGAGTTACAAAATATCTTTAGCATGTTTATGCCTGAGGATGTACTATCTGCTTGTTCTGCTCATGGAATACTCCCTCTATTTTTAATCAGCCACAGTCTGAGAGATGATTGGATGAGGAGCCTCCCTGCAACAGACTCTCCTACTTATTTTCTTGAAATACTACAACAATTATTTTTGTTCTGTCCATCTCTTTGTCCTCCATCAGGTACTGCTGTAAACCAATTTTGCTACTAAATACTCTTTTCTTCTGGTTTTTAGGTTTACCAGGTCCAACAGGGCCACCAGGACCTCCAGGTCTGAAAGGGGCCAAAGGAGAGCAAGGGAGCAGTGGCTGGCCAGGGACTCCTGGGGGTCCAGGGATGAAAGGTGATCCAGGTTTCCAAGGACAGCCAGTAAGTTACTTTCAGTACACTCCAGATTTGCTGAAAGCTAGTTCTTGTAATTAATTGTTATATTAATCGTAGGGTTTCTTGTTCAAAATAATGATATTTTATGCTCAAAGTGTCTTTGGACTCACTGCTGATGATGTAAGGTGAGTTTGAGAGCATTTCAGTGCTCTCCTTGGAAAGGCTGCCTCAGTGAGCTAATGAACTTATTAGAAATTTATAGATAGTGAGTGGTAACATACAACACCCAAAATATAATTTACAGTGTTTTAAGAGTATGGGGTGGCTGAAGCACAGCCATAAATCCCACAAATGCATTAGTAGTTAATTTTAAAGGTTGCATATTTCACGATAAATTGCCTTTTGAAAATACCTGAACTGCTTGCTTTTGTTATGAAAGCTCTCAAATTAAATGCAGTTTCAGTACTGTCAGTCATGAAATATAGCTGCTGATTTAGAAATACAAACAGGCAATACTATTAATACATTTTTGGCATATATTTTCATTTTCCCTGGCCTAAAATAGTCCCTTTTAGGTATTTTAGCCAGAATGAAGTAGAATAAGACAGTCACCCACAATAGCTGGTCTTTGCTATTTTTTCTCTCAGAGTATATTTTTCCACACTGAAAAATATGCTCTATGTTTTAAGTTTTCAGTTCTTATTTCCTACTGCACTGGGAATGGAGGCTGTTTAGCACAGAGTAGAAGGAGGCTCAGAGGGAATCTTATCACTCTCTACACCTCCCTGAAAGGAAGTTGTGTGTCAGTCTGAAAGCCAGATGAGTGTCAGTCTCTTCTTCCAAGTAACAAGTGACAGGACAAGAAGAAATGGTCTCAAGTTATGTCAGGGGAGCTTTAGATTGGATATTAGGAAAAATTGTTACCTGAAAGAAGGTTGTTAGGCATTGGAACGAGCTGCCCAGGGAAGTGGTAGAGTCACCATCCCTGGACGTGTTCAAAAAATATGTGGATATAACACCTGAGGTGTTTGGTTTAGTGGTGAATATGGTGGTGCTGGGCTAATGCTTGGACCTGATAATCTTTGTGGTATTTTCCAATCTTAATGATTCTATTAAAAAAAAAAAAGACAATAATAACAATAAAAGTCATATTTATAGAAAAAAGGATAAGAAAATTCCTAGTGTACAAAAGGAAGAAAGACTCAGAAATAAGGTCCTGATATGAAATGCATAGTTCCACTTTATTTTTGATAATGTGAAGATCTGGTGCATCTTTTTCTTCATCCAGGAGTCGTTTCACAGAGACATTAAGGATTTGCTTTAGTGTTCATCCCCTTTTTTATTTGGTACCATACTGTACCATACCATACCAGCTTTGAAGGTAGTAAATTCCAACATTCCGGTACATTTTCCCTAGTTTAAGAATTTGCAGTACTTCTGCAGAGAGCTAAATTTCTATACCCCAGGAGATTGTAAAGCTTTTCACTGGTTGATATACAAGTCTGAGAGTGTTTGCTGAGAAAGAATGGGAAATGCCAAAGGATTTTGATTCCACGCCTTCAATCAGAAAAAAAAATGTTTCGCTATCCTTGAGCCACAATTCATAGTGACAGGTTGTTAACTCAGTGTGAAATGCTGCAGTGAGAGTGGTATTAAATATTAAGCTGCTTCTGGTGATACATACTAAGATGAGTTTCTAATGTCTTCATCCTCCCCAGTGTGACAGGTTCCTGCCCTGATTATGGCTTAATTGCTCATACAGGTCTCCAGGTACATGGTTACCTATATCAGAAGGGAGATTTTGTTACAACATGAGTGACACAGGCTGTCCAAAATTTGTATCCAAAAAACGTGAATGCAGAGACCAGACTGCAAAATACAAATCCCATGGATTTTTTCCTGTTCATTTTAGTGTTGAAATGCGAGAAGAAACATTTTCCTGAAGTAGTTTTGTTCTGTTTGCAACAGATCCAAAAAAGATGTTGTTTACCAAGCTATATCTGATGAGAAAAAAAAATTTAAGAAATGCATACTGTTGTGGAAAAAGTATTTTGATGGAAAACTTCCAATAAACTCCTCTTATAAATCCATTTCCTAACTATAAATAAAAAATATATATTTAAAAACTCCCCTCTTTTAATGTGATTGACTCATAACTGCCTTTTGAATGAAAGTTTGCCCTCCTAATTTGGGCTTCTGAAGTTCACGTGCTATGATACAAAGAGACAGCCATTTCTTTAAACATTCCTCCATACTGTGGCTGTGTGACTGAAGGAAACCAGGGAATCTTACTTCATTCATGCCTCCCTTAGCACTCTTGAGGGTAGCATTTCATTTGTTTAACTTTGAAGTCTTTGGAAATTTTGCTGTGGTCATCCATTTTTGAACTAGTCATCTCCCTTTAAAATCAGTGGAAAGAATTAGACATTTGTAGTGAGCTGTTCTTCTCACCTTAATATAAACATCTAACTTGCACTGAATGAAAAGTCACTCATTGTGTGCCTATTCTATTGCCCTGCAAATACGATGACTCCTATCAGTATTATTTTTCACTGGGTATTCAATTCACATCTCCAGCCTCTGGTTGGTAGGTTACTTAGCAAAAGAATTTTATTTCTTTCCTCCACCTGTGTTCCATGTTTTATTACATAGTGAACTATCACTGTCATACCAATTCAATCAGGGAGAAGCTCTAAACTATACTTACAAGCTTTTTGCAGATGATCTACGACAGACAAAAGAAGAAAAGGAAATTGTCAGCCATTTGAATGACTATTTACAATGTCTTTTGAAATAGGGGCTTGGTTTTCCTTGAAGTGAGGCTACAGTGGACTTGTTACCATTAATTTCAGGGGAATGGTGAAGGCAGAAGGAGGAGTTCCCATTGTATTTGGAGTGTTTTAAGTCCTTGAGTGTTCTAGCCCTGTTGAAAAGTAAAAATCTTCAAAGGATTATAAATTGTTGAGCATATTTAATTTCATCCTGTGTGTGACTGTAGAAGTTTTCAAGTCTGCTGTGGTCTAGAATTACTCCATTTAATTATCTATCTAGCAACCTCCTGCTGAGACTGCACTGAAATTAGTATTTGCTGAGACTTGTGCTTACTGATGTTTTTCATAATAATATGGCCTATGGTTGAGAACCTTTTTACTGGTTTGTCTTAGTTTGAAAGACAGGTCTGCTAAGGAAGGCAGAAACCTCCCTTGGAATAGAAAATGCAACCCCCTCCCCTCTGAATTATTATAATTTTGAAATTAAGGGCTTTCAAGCAGAGATATGGGAAATGGGAATAACAGTTCTTTACTAATGATTATATAAACACATATATAAAGCAAGGCAAACAAAGAGCAGTAACCCTGGTGGTGATACCAAACAGAGCAGAGTCCAGTGCAGCCTCGCTGGGCTGTCAGGCAGCGATGTTCCCCCGCGGCTGTAGGGGGCGCTCCGGAGCGAGCTCGGCCCTCACAGGAATGGCGGAGGCAGAGAGTAAACTCACAACCCCCCTGGGGCAGCGGGGAAGGACTCTCGGGGACAGGAAGCTGGAGCAGGAGAGATGGATCCAAATCCCGGGCTGTAGATGAGATATATCTAACTCTGGAGCTGCAGCAGGGTCTCAGGAGGTCTCAGCAGGCAGGGCGCTGGAGCTACAGTGTAGCAGAAAGCGGCAGCGGCAGAGCAGCTTTTCTCTCTTCTAGATGTCAGCGAAAAACTGCAGCCAGGCTGTATCTCGCTCTCCTTTGCCAGTTCCAGTCCCGCCCAGTTTTAGTTTCTGCTCAATGAGAAAAGCTCCAGGCAAAAAGGAGGGCCGGGCCCTTCTCTGTGGCCATGTCCCTTTGTTTCTCTTAAGTACCCAGCCATTTGTTCCCTAGCAACCAAACATGGGGAAAAATTCCTTTAAGAGAGGAGAGGGAAAAAAAAAAAAAAGAGAGAATGGGGAACTTCTTAAACTCCAACATGGTTGCACTGCTCATATGACCTTATTTTCATCTGGTATCTTTGTGAGGCAAAAAGTAGTTTGTAAAGGACAAAGTGTCACTCTTGTTCCTGTAGGAGAAGCTTCTCATCTAATCAAGGGAGAGGGTGACCATTTCTTAAACTTAATGGCATTCTCTTTTTTTTTTTCCATAGGTTTCCAATAATACACAACCTATTTGAGAGTCATATCATAATAATGTAGGATAACTATACTTCACATTTTCTTTTATGCAGGGTAGACCTGGTTTGCCAGGAGGTATTGGTCCAAAGGGTGATCTTGGCCCTCCAGGAGTTCCAGGTGTTCCAGGTGAGGAGAAAACTTACCATACTCCTGAAAAGTATGGAAAAATGTCTGTTTTATATCCTCTCTCTCTCAAAAGAGATGCTCAAAGAATGTTGACTCTGTGTTACAAAAAACTGAACAAGACACTGAAAGCTGCATCAAAAAGCATACAAGAGCATTGAGACTTTTCTCAAGGTTTTTTGCCTTTTGCCTATTCTTGCTTTGCAAATATTAAATATGCACTTTCTTTAAAAGATTGATGTAAAATAAATTGTTAGATATTACCAGTCAAGAATCTTGAAGATTTTCTTGAAAATTGAAAAGGAAAATGTTATAGCTATATCTGAGGAAACAGGCTCTGTATGTCTCCCTTGTTCTTTGTGTTCCTGCTACTGTCAATATCATGTACATGATAAGAGCATGTGTATAAAAAATACAGTTATTAATTAAAAAAGCATAATGCTTTTAATCTAGAGAATTATACTATAAGAGAACTTTGAAGAGAAGAGAAAAAATAAGAGAAATTTATCTTCAGTCATCATTTCTTTGGTGACTTAGTGCTGTTGTTTGTATCGTGTTCCTGCAAACCGTTAAAAAGTACTTGTGCAAATTAAGTCACATCCTTTTCAGGATCATGGGGTTATACATGATTATTCCATGCATACCCTTCCAAATAAAAAAAACTATGGAGTTTTCATCAAATATTTCCTTTGACTTCAGGTCCAAAAGGGACACCTGGCTTCCCAGGCCTTAAGGGTGAGCGAGGTGACCAAGGTCTTCCTGGATCTAAAGGTATAATATAAAGACTTGCCTTTTTTTTTGTTAATGTTTTTGGTAAAATGGTTATTTGTGATTAATTTTTGGTTATTTGTGGCTAATCAATCAAAGGGTGACTACATCACCCTTTTGTTCCATGTAAAAATGCAGAATATGAAAACAGGTATCCTGTATCAGCATCTGAATGGTCAGATTAGCATCATAGAATGGTTTGGGTTTGAAGGGACTTTAAAAATCATCTAGTTTTAACCTGCCTGCAACAGGCAGGGACATATTTCACAAGAGCAGGGACATCTTTCACAGAGCCCCATCCAACCTGGCTTTGAATGCTTCCAGGTACAGAGCTTCTGTAGCTTCTCTGGGCAACCTCTGTTCCAGTGCTTCACTACTCTCACAGTAAAAAATTGTCCTCAAGTCCCACCTAAATTTATACATTTTCTGCAAGCATTTCTTTCTTTCACACTGTTGCCCCTTGTCCTGTCACCCTGGTAAAAAATCTCTCTCAGTCTTTCTTATAAGCCCGTTCTATGTATTGAAAGGCCGCAGTGAGGTCGTCCCTGGGCCTTCTCTTCTCCAGGCTGAACAAGCCCTACTCTCTCAGCCTGTCTTCATAGAAGATCTGTTCCACCCCCCTGATCATTTTCATGGCCCTCCTCTGGACCTGCTCTAACAGGTGCACGTCCTTCTTGTTCAGGGGACCCCAGAACTGCATATAATATTCCAGGTGGGGTCTCATGACAACAGAGCAGAGGGGGAGAATTACTGGCTATGCTTCTTTTCATGTAGCCCAGTATTGGTTTGCTGCGAGCAGACATTGCCCATTTCTCATCTACCTGTGTTTCCCAAGTCCTTCTCTGCAGGGCTGCTTTCAATCCATTCATCCCCCAGTCTGTACTGATATTGTGGATTGCTCTGACCCACATGTAAGACCTTGCACTTGGCCTTGTTGAACTTCATGAGGTTCCCATTGGCCCACTTGTCACGCATGTCAAGGTCCCTCTGGATGGCATCCTGTCCTTTCAGCATATTGGCTCCATTGCTCAGCTTGAGGCCATTTGCAAACTTGCTGAGAAAACTCTGTGCAGCCTAAGGTCTGGACAGCTATTTCAGTCCATGAGAGGTCTGGCTGGCTGGAAATATCAACATAGATAGGCTTCCGTTTGGGAAGCTTTGCAGTTTAATTCACGTGTAAAGTCTAGAGCACATTGATATCTTGCGACTCTCTGTGAGAGGCTCTGGTCTCTGACTGTGTAAGTGGCAATACAAGGTACTGTTTTTTGGCTTTCTTTTATTGTGCAATACTAAATGCGTGCTGATTTTCTCTGGTGATTTCCACAGGTTTACAAGGCCCACCAGGCCCACCAGGTCCTTTTCAGCTTATTAAAGGGGATCCTGGCTTACCTGGCCCTGTAGGTCCAGTTGGTCTCAAGGGATTCCCAGGACTTCCAGGTCCCAAAGGACAGCAAGGTGAGAGTTTCTAATTTGCTAGTAAAAATACATTTTAAGTAATGTAAAAATAGACCAAAGGTAGGCTAGATACTACAAGATTTTTGGTATAATATTATCCAGTTTTTGTAAGCCACTTAAATTGTGTCAATGATGAGAAAGGGAGTCTTTTTTGAAGCTCATCCAAAACAGATGCCTTCCAGGTGATTCTTTATAGGCTCTCACTCTGCAGTCATCACATCAGTATCTGACATCAGCAGTAAGTGGAATGACTTACAATACTCTGCCCATCCTTTCCCCAAAATGTATTTGTTAGGGTATCTTCTGTCATTAGTCTTGAATCCAAATTTAATTCCTCTATGTCTCTGGGAGAAGAGAAGCATGAGGAAAAACACTTGATCTTGGAGTGAAAAGTGCTTCCTGAGGAAGCTTGTTCCATGGTCCTAGATTTCTTCTTTTAGTCCAGATATTGGTTTTTTTATAAAGAGTAGGTGAACTGCAAAAATGAAACACATTAGAAAATAAGAAAATGGAGCAAAGGGCAGGGCAAATGAAATGCTGGCACAAGGACACATGTCCTTCAGAATGATGGAACATGGAGAGTGGGAGCTCAGGAGTGTTAAGATTCTAAGGAAAAGATTTTTCCTGAATGATTTATGTTAAGTTGATGGTGAATTTCAGTGGAATACAATGAATAGTTGATAGTTGATATAGTAGATACGACAGTTTTCTCTTGAAGGTGGGGATACAGCTCTGCAACTGCTGTCCTTTAGGAAAGAGCTGTGGAAAAGTCTCAGTGATTGAGCACAGCATGGGTTTGCTTGTATGGGATCCATCGCTCTTCACTAGTAGTCAATTCAATACATAAACACAATGTTGCTTTTTTGGGTGACCAGGAAAAGGAAAGCTGTGAGCATTTAAAGCTTCTGATGAGTAACAGAAATTTTGCAATGGTGCTGATGGTATTAACTTCCTTTTCCTGAAGTCAGATTTGCGGAGTTCATAGCATCCCTAAAAATCATAAAAGGGAAGGGGAAAAAAAAGATAAAGAGATAAAGGGAAGACTTAAAATATGTCTGAAAACTTGTTTGGGAAGAAGCTAAGAAGATACTCATTTTCCCACTCTTCATGACCCTACTTTTTAATGGTCCATTTTTAATTGAGTCATATGATAAGCGGAGAGAGAAGAGATTACTTCCCTTCCTTTTCATAGTCCAGGCAAATACTAGTTATTTGAGAAACATGCTCTCTCCTTACTTCTCTGTTCTCTATTATATAATCACTTTACCTGCAGTAACCTTCAAATGTGCTCTAGATATAGAACTGTATGCATTGAATCTGCATGAGTTTAGTTTATGCTGAGACATACCTGTGTTGTACTGTATTAAAAGCCAAAAAGTCAGAACTAACATGAAATAATACCCAGTAATAATTATTGCTTGTTTTTTGACAGGGGTGCCAGGACCTTCAGGTGTGCCTGGACCACCTGGTAGTCCAGGGTTTGATGGTCAGCCTGGGCAGAAAGGAGAAATTGGTCCTTATGGTCCCCCAGGTAAGCCCATGCATTCTTCAAAGACTTAATTCCTTCCTGGAAAAACAACACGATATTAGATGTGAATGTATCTAATTTCACTTCTTTAGTTGTGTAGGAAGAATACTGCTGTCTGCAGAAATAAAAGGAGCCTCTCTGTATTGTAGGGCCCAGAGGATTCCCTGGTCCGCCTGGCCCTGACGGCTTGCCCGGGGCTATGGGCCCACCAGGGGCACCATCTGTTGCTCATGGCTTCCTTGTTACCAGACACAGTCAAACCATTGAAGAACCGTCGTGTCCATTAGGAACAAGGCTGATTTACCACGGCTACTCCTTGCTCTATGTACAAGGCAATGAAAGAGCACATGGCCAAGATCTGGGTAAGTAGAGACCAAATTAGGATTCAGTTGGAATTCATTCAAACCAAATGTTTCTCTGGTTTGTAGAACCATATTGGCCAAATCTCTGTAATTGCCCTGGCCCAGACCTAGGGATCCCAGAACAATGAAGATGTTGCTCTACTACAGTGAATAGACCACCTAGTAACTGAGATGGCTCGTGGGGTCTGGACAGTCTGATGGAACTGGGTTTGCTCAGCCTTAACATATATTTATGGGGAGACCTTTATTGCAGTCTACAGCTGTCTACAGGGAGGGTAGAGACAATGGAGTCCCTTCTCAGAGAGTCTCAGTAACAGAAGAAGCAATGGACACAAGTCTGAGATACATTTCAATGAAACATAAATAAAAGCTTTTTTATCATACCTATGGTCAACCATTGGAACAGAACCCCAGAGAGGTGGTTGAATTTCTTGTCTTTGGAGATCCTCAAAAGTCAACTAAATCTGGACCCAAGCAACCAGATCTAACTGGCAGAGCAGTAGGATAGATGACCTGAAGAGGTCATAATTCTACAGGCAAGAGTGGACTACTCCTCGCCTTGTCCTGTTCCTTTCTCAGGAGAAAGTCACTTCCTCTGAGAGAACTGGGCCCTCCAAAGCAGTTCTCTGCCTTTTTAGCTGCTCCAGGAAATAATTGTTAGGCAGTTGGCAGTGGTTTAACAAAACTGTGTTAAGAAATAACCTTTCACTTGAAATTTCAGGCACAGCAGGAAGCTGTCTTCGTAAATTTAGTACCATGCCTTTCTTATTCTGCAATATCAACAACGTCTGTAATTTTGCATCAAGGAATGACTACTCCTACTGGTTGTCTACTCCTGAACCCATGCCAATGAATATGGCTCCTATCACTGGTGATAATATCAGGCCATTCATCAGCAGGTATGGTTTCAGTTCTGCTGTATTTGTAAAGCGAAAAAGCCTGTGGAAAGACCATAGGGTACTTTATTTTTCTGGACAAGGCTTTTAATCCGTATATTTTTATTTCCTTTAAATTTAAAGTTTGAATTCTTTTGATGAAAAATTTCAAAGTGTTCATGTTTTCAGTTTAGACTTTGATCAAAAATAAATCCATTTTGGGGGAAACACAAACAACTAGAGTAGTCTATTTTGAGTAGAATTGAGATGAAAAGATATACTTTGAAATACTGTCTTGCAAAAGCTATGATGTACTTTGAACGAGAAAAAGTTTTGCATTTTATCACAATTCTTGTCCAAAACACTTCTGTTTTTTGACTAGCTATAACTAGAAGATTTTAGGGCTCAGTTTCCTTTTGTTTGAAAATGGTAGTGTTTTTATCATACAGTAGACTGCCAGGCTTCTTCCATTGTTTTAGACATTCTGCTTGAATACAGCCATTATTGTCTGAATTAAAGGACACAATTGCAAAATCAGTCATCTATTTTTTAATAATTCCAGATTCACAGCTAGCATAAAGAATGGTGCTTATATCAGAGACATAACTTTTCTGCATCAATGCAACATTGGTTGAACTTTTGATCCATTTTAAATTTTAAGGCCACTAGAAAAACCCTTTTGGCATAGTACACCCAGTGCTGAAGGCAGAGTTGTGAGCAGAAGTGTGGCAATCTGCCCCACCGTTAGATATGAATCTGTCAAGGGAATCTTCAACTTACAGCTTAAGTGACAATCATTAGATACAGGCATTTCTGTCCTTTCTGTCATTGCTTCTAATCTGTATCAGCTCTTGCTGATCTCTCTTCCAGCCATATTTAGTGAATGGGAGTGGAGATTGCTGGTAATGATTTCTCAGGTGCATCCAAGAGAAAGGACAATCCAAATCATCAGTATGTTGTAGTCTGGGCATCTGGGATGTTCAAAAAACTGTATGGCTCTACTGCAAAACATTTGATAATTATTTTGCATAGTGGAATCCATCTTGTAGCTGCAGTTATACTCTGTATTCTTAGTTTTGGTTTAGTGCTGAAGAAGTTGATATGTCTTGAAAATGAATGGGCAGATTGAGGACAAGAATCTCAAGAGAGACTATAGCTTTTGTTGGTCTTACATTTTTGATTGTTCATTGCATGTGAATGGAAGGGGCTTGACTTTCAGAAAAATCCAAATTATCAACTTCTGGAATTCATATGCCTTTTATGCCATCCCATATCATGCACCCAAAATAGCCTTTAACAATCATGTTTGAAACTCTTGCCAAAGGAGGTACTAACCAACACTTTGCCTTATCTTATGCCTACGGAGTAGTTTTTGCACCACAAAGACACGTAAGTGTGTATATATATGTAGATATGTGTATGTATGCATGTATGCTTAAGTGTTTTTCTCCTTTTAGTTATAGCAACAAATGAGATAGTTGTAATATTAATTTTAGAAGACTAGCAAAGAATCTGAAAGACTCTTCTTTCAATTAATTTTATTAGTTGATGCATTTTAACCAACAGTTTTCCCTGTCCAAAAGTTGAAAATGTGTAGAAGTGTCATTTGCTGACTTGAGTCACAGGACTTCTTTTCATGTAAGGCCTTCTACTGAAATACCAGAAATCTCTTGAAGCAAAGCAGAGCTCCAAGAAGAGGCAGCTTTATATTCCTTCTTTTACTCTTTCATTGATGTGTTTCTTAAAATAGCTGTCTTGCTTCTGCACTTAAGATGAAGGCAGTAGGTATGAAAGCAGTCTTTACAAGGCAGAAGGAGAAGGCTTTCATTCTGAATTCCTTTGCTTCTCTGCATTTTCCAGAATCCAACTTAATCCATTTTGCACTTGATTATTTTCCCTACTCTGATAACAGGAATCAGACTGTTTAGTTTCGAATCATTTTCATAATTGCTAACTGCAGCAGCCACTTGAGGAGTTGTACAAGAAAAAATGGATTATATCTACCATATTCCTTATTAGCAGCCCCCATATTGAAATTCCAGCTCATGGGTTTTTTGCAATTCTCCTGTGAAGGCATGATTGGTCATTGGGTTATTCAGTAACCTAGCAGTTCTGAGACACGAGGAATTTATCTAAAGTAAAAGAACTGGTGCTGCATGCCTTTCTCAAGAATTGCTTTGAAGTTTGTTGTTCAAGTTACTTTGCTTGAAATCTCTTACTGGAGATACAGACCACAAATGTAAATAAAAAGCTTCAAGGAAAATGCATGGGAAATGGTCTGCATTAGATTAGATTAGCAGTGATTGCCATTGTAAGACATTTTCCAGAGAGGTGGCTTTTCCTCTGGAAGTCAGAGCTAAGTTTAGGATGATGAATTGCTGTTACTTGTTTCTGATCGAGGTAGACTACTTTTAAGTGATACTTGCTGAGTTACAGTGTTTGGCTCTTTGCCTCCCATGTTCCTGACATTGAGCACTTTAAGAAACTACAGTACAAATAGGACTAGAAAAAGACAAACACATGTAAATATTCAGATAAGGGGTCTCTTGTTCTTTTCTAATAGGAAAGCTAATGGAAATAAGACTTAATTGTTGAACTGTCCCTAAGAAAGAGAGAAATTTGAAGTTTATGAAAGAAATTAGATATTAACAAAAAAGTGAAAAGAACCAGTTGGCTGTTTTTCTAAATGAAACACAGTGATTTTCCTTTGGTTTTGAATGTGACAACATTTTCTATTTCAAGGTTCCATAAAGAAAGTAACATCTGAATAAAGAAGTATTAATCCTTAAGTGCACGCAGCTCATTCATGTCTTGGTCTTTCTAGATGCTCTGTGTGTGAAGCTCCTGCTATGGTAATAGCTGTTCACAGTCAAACAATTCAAATACCACCCTGTCCTGATGGCTGGAGTTCACTTTGGATTGGTTACTCCTTTGTCATGGTAAGTGCACTGAGGTGTACTCCAAGCTGAGGAAAGCACTGGCTTCAGGATTTTGATCTATGGCAAGTTAATATCTGACTCTGTTGCTTCAGGTTTCAGGAGGGCATTAGACCTCCACTCTTTTTATTGACTTCAAAAAGAATCTGATCATTTTCCCAGGCAGGGCCTGGGCATGATCTGAGACACAGCATGGATCCAGAGCTGTTAGCACTTGGCAGTGGGCGAGAGGCCACTGTGATGTGGGGTGGGAATGGGGTTAAGCTATTCAGATAAAAGCTTATGCCTTCTGAGCAAAGAGCTGGCCCTGGCACGTTGCTTATGTAGAGATAGCTTGGGTCCTGCTGTCTGTCCTGAAGGACTTCTGTGCATACATCTGTCCTGAAGGTGAATTTGCTGATGTGTCATGCTGCTGTTAAGTGAGAGAACCCAATGCTGTCTCTGGGGCCTTCAGCTCCACCTTCTTGTTCCTCCTTGAGCCGAGCAGCAAAACAACAGATGGACAGAGGACAAGGAGAGAACTGTGAAGAAATGTTTGTGTGAGAGAGTTCATCAAAGTTGTAGCAGGAGAGAGAAAGAGTCCCTCTCTGACCAATGCTTTTGCATTTTCCTAGCACACCAGTGCCGGTGCGGAGGGCTCTGGCCAGGCTCTGGCTTCCCCTGGTTCCTGCCTGGAGGAGTTCCGCAGCGCTCCCTTCATCGAGTGCCATGGCCGGGGCACCTGCAATTATTATGCAAATGCTTACAGCTTCTGGCTTGCCACTATAGAAAGGAATGAGATGTTCAAGTAAGTTCACGATTTATTTATCACTCTTTGAGACTCAATTGAGCCTTATCACTGAATAAAAGAAGTATTTTTTGAATGTAATACAGGTTCAAGTATTGGCGGTCCACCAGCACAATTAGTTTATCTAGTTAATTATTTTTGTGTATAATCAGTTAGTGTTTGCAATGTGTCATTTGTATCATGTATTTTCCTTCTCAGAATAATATAACAGTGTTCACAATTTCACTATGTTTTGATTGTATTCACCGAGTGATAACTGGGATAGGCTGACATACTGTTTGAAATTAAATTAGAATATAACATTTCCTGTAATGGTTATTAACATATAATGAACCACTTGCAATTAGTACAGGTGTTAAACTAAGTGAGTTGAACAATTATTTACCTTTCCCTAATGTTAGAGGAAGTTTGTTTCAGTAAAATGCAGCTGGTGGTAGTAGGCTTTGTTCTGGTCTCCTGCACATAAGTATTTTCCAACACAGGTTAATTTGTTCTATATGAATGTTATTAATATGTTAGCATGTAGATCAGTTCCCATGTCTGCATAGCTTAACTGGTCAGCAGACATTCCTCTGGAGTGCAGGCAAGCACTCTCTTCCACCACAGTCCTGACTGCTGCTCCTGTTACCCTTCATCTCTTCACATCTTCTAGGTCTGTGAATGCTGCCTTGCCTGTCTCAGAATGAAGCAGGTTGTTTGGCCAGTTTTCACTGTTTGTTTATCAGATAGTTGTCAACAGAGTAGGTAGAAAAATTGAGCACTGGGACTGAGTGTCAGTGGGGTTGTGATAATCTCATCAACCAGAAAAACTACTACCAAAACTACCCTACCACTGGGGTAAGCCCTGGATCCCTAGGAAAGAGGAAAGCTGGTCAGAAGAAAATTTAGAGTGAGCACTACAGTTTTTTCCATTCCTTGAGTCCTATCCAGAGACCTCTCAACTTCACACCCTTTTCTGGCTACAAACTATGCCTCAGATTAATAAAATAATCCCAGATCAGGGGACCAGCCCTGCTATCATAAATCACAAATACTCCTCAATTTCCTGTAAACTCATTATCTTTTTTAATGAAAAGCACTAAACACAAGCACACTTTAGTCTGAAAATTATTTATTTCTCTTTCCTAGGAGTAATTCCTTATGATAGGTTAGAGACTAAAGGCTTTGGTTTGTGTTTCTATATGACACCACATAATTTCCTTTGCCAGCTTTTAATTTGTCATTAAAGTCACAAGAGTTAGCAGAAACTCATGAACAGTCAAATTTCAGCTTCTTTGCCCAATTTTATTACTCAAATTCTAGATTTTCAGGTTTTTTAGTTTTCAAACTGCTGCTTTAACAGATAGTGTTCTAGGTTAAGGAAATGTTCTGCCTTGTGAAAGAACTGAATTCTTCAATAGCTGTAAGTGTGTGATGCTTAAAATGAGAGTTTGTGACCAAACTTGGAAGTGATCACACACTGGAGAACTCAGGAAGACCTTCTTGATTCAGCACAGGCTGGAAGAGAGACTTGCATTCAAAGTTGGTGTTGTCCCTTATAAACCTAAAAAGTGTCTGTTTCAACAGTTGTTAATAAGTCTTCTCATTTCTTTCTTTTCAATAGGAAACCGACTCCCTCCACTTTGAAAGCTGGGGATCTACGCTCAAATGTTAGCCGTTGTCAAGTCTGTATGAGAAAAACATAATGACTTTTGAATTTCAACTTATTTCACACAATATGGTGCTATTCGTTTAACAGCAATGAAGCCTAGACATATATCATATGTACCTCATTGTTGTCCAATATGAAAACAGTAAAGTGCCTTTTAGGAACTTGCATAACTAACACACACTGCTTTACTGGCCCTGTCCTTGCTAAAGAAGAGAAGAGACAACAAAGATAAGCTCCAAATGTTGACATGCCAAATGGCACTTTTGATCAAAGTATATGTATTTTTTATATAAATGCAATGCACTGATAGAATAAAAAGTCAGCATTTATCCAGAAAAAAAAAATGCAAAGGTGCTAGGAGGTATGCAGTTCTGCCTTATACTGTTTGACCCCCCTTTCTCATTCTTGTATTATATATTTAGATTCATTTTTCTTCCCCAGATAAGTTTGTTACCGTTATCTAGGTGTCTTAAAATCCCAGACTCTTGGGTATGTACTTATTGTTCTTGTACAAAGAAATACTAATGTAAAAAAAGAGGTTTGGGATTACAGACTGTGGTTAAGCAACATGTAACCATCTTTTCACAACATAGAGTGCCATCCTGCAAACCTTTGCTTCTGTTTGTAGCCTTTAGTGCTGTCTGGTTTTAATGGGTCTACATCTGGAAGAGATTGCCCAATTGGCTTCACAAATAGGCAAGTAAGTGTTTCTGCTACGTTGGTACTATGCAGCTTCTTTGCAGTAGAACAAACTTTCCTGTGGAATAAAGAATGATCCAGCAGTGGTCAAGAAAAAATATATATATAAATATTTTAGTAATTTATATAGGTATCAACCATTAGGCAAATCAAGCTCTGAGTTTATCATTTAAAAAAGAAGCTTACATAATTTTTCTTCTTTTCGGTGTCATGAATTAGGAGTTAAATGCCAAAAAATGATGTGAAATGTTCATTTTACATAGGCCATTTCAATGCTGAAGTTGCAGAGACTGAACCCAGGTTAATAGCTATTTGTGTTTATAATAGTAAATCGTGCTTTGAGCTTATAGTCTTTATTCTGTATTTAATATTTTTCAGGGTTTTAAACACTACTCACACACTGAATGACTTGATTTTGAAAAGTATAAGGCCTTAATTTTGTTAATATTGTGCCAAAAAAATTCTTCAAGTTGCCTCAGACATATTTCTAAATAATTTCTATGCAATGATACCATTGTTTGAGCACATCTGTGTCCAAAAATGTTTTATGGACTATTACCATACAAATACCAAAAGATTTTTGCAAATGCCAAGGCCTTTGTGTAATTTCTTACATGTGTATTTCTTAAAAATTCAAGTTTGTAATAAAACTATTTGTGTAAAAAAAAAAAAAAAACAGAAGAAAGGAAGTTTTTACTAATTTGTTATTAGCTATCATTTACAGCAATGAATTATTTTTTAATAAGCCACCAATAAATGCACAAGCTTGATGCAATCCTAGATGATTTTTGTTTTGCACATCTCGCAGATGTACAAAGCATCTTCTAAAGGGGGAAACAGGGCACTGTACTGACACCTCTGTTATTATCTTGTAAGAACTTAAACTGATAGATGAAACATGAGAAACATCTATCACTAAAATATATTTGATATAAACACATTACAAAAATCTGCTAACTTCATCTCAGATCATGGGAATCAATCAAGTTATTCACGTTTTTCACTTTTTCTTGGAGTTTTTCATGCACAAATCAGAACTGAATTATACAGGATAAAAATTAAAATATATAATTTTGCTTAAAAGTGGGAAAGGTGAATTTTAGCTCTGGTTGAAGAGGAAATGGGCCATGCTCTAGTTTTCCTTGGCAAAACCACATAATTTATTAAAGTTTCATGTTCTTTTCCCAAATTTGTGAAGACACTGTGGCTGCTGCTGCTCTTCTGAACTTGGCTTTCACTTAAAATCCTTCAGGGACGTTCTCTGACCAAATGGCTGGAGGCTCCTGGATAAAAGTTGGCCATTTTGTTTAGCAACAATTCTTAACTCTCATGGAAGTTTTGACATCTGATAATTTTATTTATAAAAAAACAGTCTTCATGAAAGATCCTTGCTAGTGTATAAAATAAAACAGTCTTACTATGTCTAAGCAGCCTCATGTGGGGTTTTCCAAAGTGACACTTGATATCCAGAAGAAAAGGAGAAGACTATAAGGTGATTCCTTGTGGCATCTAGGAAAAATTAGGCAAATATTCAGTCTTCACTAACTCAGAGCATCCAAACTGCTGCTCACACTCTACAGTTTATCTCCTGGTCAGCTAGGGATTTAATTTACTATGGTCAAATTGTCTTAGAATTGCCAGACAGTTGAGTTTATGAAGTTCTTCATGTATGTTTAAATCAGCTGGGTGTCTATGAACCCTTGCTTTCTCAACTGGGAGCATTTGGAAACAAGATCTTTCAAAAATTTTCAAAAACTTCTTGAGCTGTAGTTTGATATCTTCCTTATTTAATCATAATTATTTATTCCATAACCTCCAGCTCATATAATGACCTAAAACATTCTCACGCTAAAGATGCTGTTTCCTCTCAAATGAGTCGCTAAACTTTTTGGTGCTTATTGAATATTAATCAGATCTCCTGAAAATGTGTGAATGCTAGGTTTTGATGCCCTGGGTGAGGAAGAGCCCATGTGAAACACTACCTTGCTTTCAAAAATCTCTTAAGTACCCCAAAATCAGGCTTTTATGGCCAGTGTTGTGGCTACCATACAGTTCATTGTGTGAACAGGCATCTGCAAACACATCAGTTATTCAAATCGTCTTGCAGAAGCTGCAATTTCAGGAGAAAATTTTTGAGTGCAGTACTTGAAGAGTTGCTGTCATGATGCAAATAAATACATTTCTAAAACAGCAGGTGGTGCCCTTGCTCTCTTTGTGGTAACATTGGGACAGACAACTTTACACTAACAAATACCTTGGTCTCTAATCTGCTAACATGACCCTCTTGTCTAAATGACTGTTTTCCCATGACTCCATCTCTATTTTGACATGTTCTAGTCACCAGCAATTTTCCTTTTGAAATAGGAATAGATCAGTTTTCAGCTAAAATAATTTCTATACATACTGCAAAATAAAAATAGAATATAATGAAATTATCTGATATATATATTGAAACAAATGGTCTCTTAGCCTGTGTGTCTCTTCTGATAAATGTCCATTCACTTTATATCTCTTACCCATTTTATAGTGGTAACTTCCTTCATGAAATACACTTTTTTCTATGTAACAGGACTCTTGAGAGAGTCCTAATCCTAATATCCTAATCCTCATATCCCCATATCCTAAACCTAATATCCCCATACTAGGTTCCCAGAAAAGTGATTGTGTTTTAATGACTGAAATTTTAAACCTGCATGGCTTTTTGAGAATTCCTTTCCTATCTTCCATGTTTTACAAATCTGGAGTAATCTGCACTGACTACATAAGGTGAAACGTTAAGACGGGCCCAGGCTTGTGGATCTCAGAGCACCAGCTAAATAGAAAATACAGCACCTGGCACAAAGAAAGACTAGCTGAAATGGCAGCTCGGTATCTGCCTGTGTCTCCATCCCTTACTCTGTGAAGGTGGCTGGCCATGCCTGCAGTGGCACTTCTGGAAGGAGACTGGCAGCATTTTTTCAGAGGTTGCAGTGGAACCTCTCTCTGTCTGCTGGTCACACCATGGCAGCAATGTGCTGCCCACTGCATTTCCACCTCTGTGTACAGAAAATGTCTTTCGTGGGACCTTCACATTCTGAATTAGAAAACAGAACATGAGAGGCCGGGGTGGATGTTTAAATGCATATTTCAAGCTCAGACAAATGCTGAACCTAATGATGGATGGTCTGAGATAGAATTAATCATTATTAAGGAATTAATCATTATTAAGCCATGTCCAGTGGCTACATAGACGTGTTCAGCCTGTCTGTTTCAGAGGTAAGATGGTAGAGAGAAGGAAATAATTCTACCCATCCATTAGTTACAGTATAGTATGAAATAGATAATAATTGTGAATTTGTAATATTGAGGATGTCTCTACAGCATAATTATAAACAAAAAATAATACACAAACTTACTTCTAGCACTAACAGCTAAACAGGACGTGCATGTTCTTTGTGAAAGGTGTAATAACAGAACAACCCCCCAAAAAATTTCCTGGAAGTATAATCTTTAAACCATTCTATTTCTTCCGAGTGTCAGAGGAAAAGTCCTTCCAAAAAATGCAGATGGGAGTGTGTGGGTTTTGGCTATTTCTGTCTGGCAAACAATAAGCTTGTTGTGTTGCCTGAGGTGTTAATACCTGTGGGAGGATAAATCACTACTACTTCTCATGAACACAGGAATGCTTCTATTGTAAGATATTTTACCCAGTCAAGCTTACTGACACCACCTCCTGTTCAGCTCCCACTGTAAGAGGATGATACTCAGAGCTGAATATTCTTACTTACTCTTCAATGTTGATTTTTAAAGATAACATTCCTTCCCAGGTTTTTATTGTCTTCAAGCCAGAGAGCAGAGTATAAACATTCAAAAGGTTTAGAAATGTCTGAATCTTTTACATATGTTAGAGAACTGCCTTTTTTTTCCTCTGGCTATATGCAGTCAGCTATATTTATTATAATTGGTGTGCAGAGGACAGAAGACTTGACAGAGTGAAAGTTATAGATGGAACATGATCATTTGATGCTCTGTCAACTCCTGTCTTGCCTAAGAAAACATGTTAGATTTCATGCAGAATTGTGGCAGGATTCATTTGTCATCTCAACTCTGTCAAGTATGACTTACACTGTAGTAAATAAACATGCAAAATGGCGTGGGTAGGGGAGAAAGTCCTTGTAAAACAGTCTAAAGAGCATTGATCAAACCTTTTTGTTATTCTTAGTGCACAGCTTTTAGACCAGTGTAACCGATGGTATGTTTTTGCTAGAATGTACCTCTCAGTCTTACACCAGAGTGCTCTTTTCTCACCCTTGGCTCCTGGAAGAGGTTCAAAGTGAATAGTGCGAGAACATGCCTGGTGTTACCTTCTGCCAAAGCTTTTGTTATCTTTGTGGGCACAGTAGCTGGCAGCGGAAGATGTTCTCATCTTCCTATTTCCTCTAAATAATTATAGCGGCATTCTTTCCAGCCTAATTTTGGACATGAACCTGTTTGAGAGATGTGATCAAAGTGTCAAAATCATAGGGACTTGAAATGGAGTCACATGAATCCCATGTCAAGAATTGCTTCTGTGTACTACTTTCAGTAATGTGTCTGGGATTCCCCACAGAAACACTGATTCCCAGGGCAGTCTCAGTTGGCATCATTTCATAGTTATATTGGGATCCACCTCCTACTTCCCTGGCCTGGTTGTGTTGCAGGGTCTGTGAGTACTTGGACCCGTAAGAAGGTGAGTAACAGACAGAAGTGAATGAGGACTCCTGGTAACTCCACATCTACAAACAAAATTGCCATTTGCTCTCATTTCCATGTAGACTGACTACAACTTCTTAACAGATTTTTTTTTTAAATCCCCTTCATCACTTGGGAACTGTCAACTGTCTCTGTTCAAAGCTGATATTATCCAGGCCTTTTGGCATTGTCCCTGAACTGAGGAAAGGACCTAGCCCAGGGCAATGAAAGATACACCCTGTGTTGTTCTCGGCCATTCTTTTCTCAATTAAAAAAAAAAAAATAAAACACATAGAAAAGAAATGAAGTTCATTAAAAAAAAAAGCAAAACACCAAATAAAACCCCACTGCATTTCTCTTTCTCCTCTGTTCAAAGGCAAATCTTACTTCAGGGAAAGATGATGAACTCTTTAAAATGGGAAGGAAAAGAATGGAAATGGAAATTTGAAATTCCTTAGATTGTATATTCACATTATAACAGCAGTTACTCATAGTAAGAAGACAATATCTGAAATGCTATAATCACCGATAGTTATGTGAGAATTTGAGGGATTTCCTGTTGAGCTGGGGATTCCTTAACAGGAAAGCTATAGAAATTGTGAAGGCTGAATTGAAAAAAGAGTCTTCTGAACACAACTGTGTACATTTGAAATAAAAATTGTATTCAGATTGCAAAGATTACTGGGATTGCTTGCGGTGCAAACCAGAAGCACATTTCCTAGAGGAAGTCACTGTGACCTGGGAATCACAGGTACAAACAGCTAGGAGAATAGCTGGGAATCTGCTCAAATGAGGTGCTTTGGAGCTCCTGCAAAGTGGCACTTAACAGCCACTCACTTTTTCAGAGAACTGCCCTAAAAAATTGAGTAGGTCCTACTAGTCAAGGGGTAAGGTTGTCTTGAGATCACGTTTGTGAAGAGGATCTGAAAGCAACAACCAACTGCGTGAACCACTGCTATGAAAATTATGAGGTCTTCCACGTAGCCTTGGCACCAAAGCATTTTTGGGGTATTTTCTGTCCTCTCCTATTGTAATTGGAGAAATCTTGCCAACACAGGTATATTGGTAACTATTTTCAAGAAGTAGTTTTCTTCCCAGAAACACACAGTAGAGAGGAAATTCTTACAGTTTTTCTCCTCTATCAAGCAAATTGCAGAGAATCACAGAGACAGAGAGGAAAAAAAAATTGTAGTTGTTTGTTTGCTCTTGCAAGGCACTGAGCATGACCCCTCAGGAATGTGTAGGAGAGGAAATGAAAAGCAGACGTGGGAAGCTGAAAAAGCAGCACTTCTCCTCTGTCATTAAGTATATAATAAGGTAGATTACATCAGTTGTTGTCCTAGTCTCCCTGGTGAACAGGTGTCATAGATACAGCACTGTCTAATCAAATATTAACTCATCATGTGGCAGCAGTGGAGAGGGAATGTGTAAGATCATCTACCTCCTTTCACATGGGGCCAAGGCTTCCATGAGGCACCAAGGTTCAGCAAAGGACATTCTTATCATTCCTATGGGTTCTTATGAATCTAATTTTATATAATTGAATGGACTTGTGACAACTGCTTTTTTTCTGCTTCCTGGACAAAAATACCTTAGATACTAACATATGAATGCCACAAACTCAGACAAAGTTTATGCTTATGTACAATTTTATACAATGAACCCACAGAAACTTACTGTCTTCAACCTTTACTTAGAATAAACTGGTATAAAAGATTTTTTACAAAAAGTTGTTTACAATTACAAATAAATGCCATGCTCCCATGAAAGTGAGATGACTTGCTGTTAGTTAGAAAGGAAGTCAGTCCTAATCTTCTGGACCAGATCTGTCCATGCTGGGTCATGGTCTGCCCAAAGTGTCTGGCTCTCCTGAATGGTGATGATGAAATACTTGTTTAATTTTTTAGTATTCCATTGCACTTGCTAGACTTTTTAATTTATAAAACTTTACATAGACTCCAAAGCATTGCAGTGGTTTTAAAATGACAGCTGAATCAGATGTGTGGGTATTGTTCATAAGATATCAAATAACCTGAGGAAAGGTGCCTGATGAGAGTCGCTTTCTGTCTTAGTCACTTTCCTGACAGAGGAAAAGATCACTAATATTGTATTCAAAGCAGAGCCTCTGAAGCAAACTAATGATAGGTGAAATGAGGCAAGGTATTTTTGCTGGACATATAGCTTGTAATGTACTCTCTTGTTCTTTGGGCTCCAGGAAGAGTCAATATAAAAAGGAGAAACAATCACTGGGAGAGGTTATTCTGCATAACCAGGTATCCTCACATATGGACTTTTACAAGTGTCCTCTTTGATCCATCCTAGCTGTCCTTTTTCCAAAATGAGAAGCCTAAAACTCCTTCACACAGTTTCAAGGAGAGGATTAGAAACTCTTGCTATTTGATAGAGAAAGGACAAATAAATTTGGTGTAAATTTACCTTTAGAAAAATCAAACATTTATAACCATCAAAAAGGGAGATTTGGAGCTATTTTTTCAATAAAATTGTACAAAAAATGTTAAGCGTTAAGGCCTGACAAATTTGCATAGCTATTTGGTGGGATTGACTGGGCAGGACTGGAGTACTAAAATTGTTCTAGGGTGGTGGGAGGGGGGTGTGGAGTGAGAAGCTGCATGGTGACTAATTTCCACCTGGGCCAAAGCCACTACACCACCCCAAGTTGTGTTCTCACTTCCTGAAAAGAAATGCATAGCTCTTGTCCATATCTGTAGTTTCTTATTATCAGATACTACCCCTCTATGTTCTGGTGAGATTCTTATTATGGATTATATATCTAAATATATATATTAAAATAATAAATATAATGCATAACACATTAAATCAATAGTTATTTCATACGTATTTTACATCTAAGGACTTTTAACCCATTATCTGTACTACTTGTCACAAACATTATTAAAATTCATCTGACACAAGGCTGCACCTAACCTGTAATAAGTAAGAAGTCTTACTCAGTAGTTTTTAATTATTCAGTGAAGGTGGAAGATGTGCCAAGAGCTGCAAAGCTCTAGGTCCAAATTTGAGCTTTGGCTCAGCTCCACCTTGAAGGGAGGTACAGGTGCAGACTGTTCCCTCTCCAACCTGTTTGCTTTTGGGAAGAAGCCCAGCACAGGGAAAAAAAGAAGGGGTGGACAGCCTGGTCATGAGCTCCAGCCCGCTCATGGTGTGGGCAGTCAGTGCCTTAGGACTGATGATACATTGTGGGGTGAATTTGCTCTGTGGCTGGGATATGAACAAGGCCCTTGACTTAAAAATACAACACCTGCACTGCCCTGCAAGTACAGCTGGTGTTACCTTACCCTGCTGCTGCTCAGGTCAGCCCACGGGAGCAGAGCCGCTCAGGCTTGAGCACCTTGTGATGTATTTTAAAAGAGGCATTCAAAAGAAGCATGGCTGGGCTACCTGATGATGATAAAGCCTTGTCAATTTATTTGAAACTAATTGAGGATGTCTCCATGGGTTCTGTATTGTATCACCTTCAATACCTTTCAGATACCTTAATGTGACAGAGGCAGTGCAAGGAGGCAATATTCCTGAACTCTCACTTCTGGAAAGGAGACCAGTAAAGGCTTGTCATCAGTTTCTATTAACCCTAAATATTTTAGCAATATTCTTGCCATTTTAGGTATTGTGGGGGAAAAAAAGTAGTCATCTGCCTCCTCTAGCAATTTTCATAGCTCATGAGACTAATAGTTCCTGTCAGGTACCTGGAGAGCTTTTTCATTATGCACAGCTCACAGCCTTTTTGCATTTGGTACTGAAAGCACAAGCTCCAGCCTTATGTTACCAAGAACATGCTACATATTTTCATAACTTCCTAGAATCACTTACCTTTTGAAAGAGGCACAGCCCTGTGCTGCAAAGCACAGAAAGAACAGCAGTGATTCATAATCTTTGTAGGATTTGGGCAGAAGTGCAATAGTCTCATTGAAAGGCAGGGAGAACAGGCTGTGGTATGATCTTGGTGAACTTGTGATCCTTCCTTTTGTCATCCTCAGCATGGGCTTTGAGTTGATCTAGATTTTAATTTTTTAAATAGCCACATTATTGGGGGGTCCTAGAGGGCTTGTTACAGAAGAAAAGAAACACAGAATAGAAATATTCTCTTGTTTTTGTAAGAAGTAAAGACTCATTACCAACAGAGAGATTCTACTGCAATAAACTTGTACTGATGGGACAGGTTTAAGCACTTAATCCTTTTTCTGCTCCTGTTATAACAATTCCTAGAATATGGCAATGCTAACAGGATGTTTTTCATAGAGATTAAAAAGGATTATTCATTTTAGTGACTCATCTCCAGCCATTGTTGAAAGCTCTGGTTGATTGTACAAACAGTGTGTTTTCCTGATGAAATGAAAGCAAACTGAAGTGACCTGTCCCCTTTCAGCCACCATCTATTGCAACCTTTGTTTGCTGTCTGTTATCAGTATAATGGTTAAAAATCCCAGCAAAATCTAGTTCTCCTCAGTGTGTCCCATGTGTTAGCTCAAACATGTGTCAGCCCAAACATGTGTCTCTCCCTGTCCTTTACCTTTCTGGGCTATTCAGAGACAAACATCACCTCAACATGTAGTGTCTACTCTGTTTTGTTTCAGAGTGGTGTAACTTCTGTGTGTCAGTGTTAGGGACACATACTCATCTGGTCCTGCTTAGAAAGTAATTCTGGGAAAAATAGGTCTGAGAAAATTTTCTGCAACAACAGAAATCCTCTTTTGACAAGGGAAAATGTACAGCGGAGTGGAAGCACAAGAGCAAGTAAAATGCTCCACAAAAAAGATGCAAAAATATCTTGCCTTTTTACAGAAAGGCAGGAATTGTGCTGCTGAGTAAGGCTCTCAACTCTCATCTTCCTTTGCTGTATATAGAAAAAGTCTGTCCCTTTTGTAAGGGCTAACTATAAACTCCTGGTTGAATTAATTTTGTGTCCTTTTAGTCTGCTTGAAAAATATTTAAATAGTGAGAACAAACAACAAAAGCTTTACCTAAAACAAATAGAACCTAGCTTGGAATATGTCTTCTAACATTAACTTTCCCGGTGCAATTGAAGAGCTTCTTACCTTATCTCCAGGGGGTTGTCTGCAAAAAGCCTCCCACTGATTTTTTTTTCATATGTGGGGAAGACAATTTTCTTTCAAAGAACTACTTTTAATCTTTTCATTTTTAGATCTTCTTCTGCCTTGTTACCTACTACTTTATGGTCAAGAATTGCCAGAAGTCTTTTGAAGTATAACAAATCCATACATTCAAGATATCTTTTTGGGTTATGTTTTCTGAATAATTACTTTTACCCAGTAGAAAAAAAAAAAGTAATTTTCTTACACTGTAAACAAAATGGACTTCAATTAAACATCAGGAAGCAAAAGTTGCTTGGAAGAATGATTTTCCTGTGAAATAGGAAATATATGTTCTCTTGACATCATTGACATGACACATACTGCCATCTGGCTGTTCTGAGAAAGCACCTGGCTTGCTTCCTTACCTGCTGCTCTCATCCTTTCTCAGTGGTCACATCAAAGTGCACTACAAATGCAAAAATGTCATCAAATGTCAGGCTTTCAACCTTACCTAATGCCATTTTGCTCCAGGCTTTTGCAATCTGATTGATCATCCCCATTTCTTGCAGGCAGAGGAGTTGAGGCAAAGATGCCCTGGAACTATGGGCTGGGAGTTGAGCTGGAGCCCAAATTCTTCACACAGTGCCTACTGTGAGGCCATGTCCACAGGCACTGCTGTCTTTGTGTCCACAGTTCCTGCCAATTACTGCCTGTGCTTCACAGGTGAATAAACCCATTTCTTCTGAGCTGTTCACAGAATCAGAAAATAGTTGGGGTTGGAAGGGCCCTCTGGAGATCACCCAGTCCCACATCCCTGCTAAAGCAGGCTCACTGAGACCAGGGTGTCCAGGATCCTAACCAGGTGGGTTTTGAGTATCTCCAGAGAAGCAGAATCCACAACCTCTCTGAGCAGCCTGCTAAAGCATCTTAAGAGACCATATGATAATACTACATTTATAAAATATTTTGTGCTGCAGTACCTACCACAAATCAATCATAGATAATGTTTAATGCACTTTTTCTGCTCCACTTTCTTTCTCTGTGCCTAGGTAACTAAATGCTGGGGAAGTGGCTAATCTGACACGTTATTAGATATGTGTCTGTGTAGGTCACTAAGAGTACATTAGGAATGCAGTGACATTTGTCATTCAAACTATCACATGGACCAAGCCACTGTGAGCGTGAATGATTTTACAACTGACTGCACTCTGTTATGTATCTCAGGCTGGCATATTGCCAAAGAAGAGCGATTTTTTTTTTCTTTTAATAAGTAAAAATTTTGTTTTCTTTCCACATTAGTATCCTCTTAGATGGTATTGTAGTCCTTAGATACTTTCAGAGGACTGTGAAGATGCATTGAGTAAGAAACAAAAAAAAGAGGTTAAATTGCAATCTACTTTCTGTCCTGTGTTTTCTTTCTTTGTGGCAGATGGCTGAGGTTCCTATTACACTGTTCAGTCTTCCAGGAACTGGAAGGAAGGTATTTCATTGCCCTCAGGAACTCAAGGGGGTTTGTGTTATAGTGAAGTAGCAAGAAGTTGTTTCAATAGGTGCAGCTGCCAGGAAGCTCACAATATAGGTTAAATCTTTATCATGAATCTCATTTCTTCTTACCATAGGCTGAAGCAAGAATGGCAAACTGTATTAAAAATCAAAGTCATTTAATAATATATGATGGAGAGAACAAGCAGGATTTTTCTAGAATTTAGAAATAAATTGTCCATTGACAACTGCTGATGGCTTAAGTTCCACTTCATTCTGTGAACAATAGGACACGTGGCCAGCTAGGATTTACTAGATACTTCCAAAGCATGGTTATTCCAGCTAGAAATGCTATCTGCTGTGAAGTCAAATCCCCAGAGTGGAGGGAGGCTGCTGAGCTGTTGCACTCTGCCAGAGCACAGGCGCTGCCCCGATCGGATGTAGCCCAACTGGAGCCACAGCTATGACAGGACACCGAGCAGAGACGTGGCAGCCTGGAAACTCTGTCCCTGGTCATTATGTTCATTGCTGCTATAAAAAGACTTCAGTCAATTATGAATTTTGTCAGAACATTCTAATACGGGTGGAAGGAGAAGGTCACTTTGAAAACAGCTCGTATTTATTTGTCTGTCAATGCTCCTAAGAAATTATACACATACACCAGATGCTAGACTGGCTGTGCCCTTTGTTCATAACTCTGGCAATTAAAACAAAAACTAGAATGTCCAAGTGGTATAGTTTTAATAATCCCAAAGATTAGCAACTAATCCCAAACCATAATGAATTTTCCATCAGCACCCCTTTTAGGTCACTGTCACTATAAATCTAGTGCAATAAAGTTCATTACCCAGAGGAATGCTCATGGAGGGCAGAAGAAAAGAACAGAAGACAGGGTCAGAGATAGAAAAAGTAAAAATAATAAAACACTGCCTGGAAGGTACTGCATTAACAATCAGTAGATAGCAAAGTACTCAACTCAACCAACACTCACATACTCCACAAGGAAAATACCTTTAAGGAGGTAAACAACCATCACTTTTTCCATTTACATCTCTTTCTGTTCCACTCCATCTTAATAATACCAAGCCTTTGTGTCATTAGTGGAGTCCTTGATTTTGTCATGCATGTTCTCTGAATGATTACTGTGAAGAGACTGGGTGAAGAGACTGGGACTTGTGCTCAGGTAACAACTCTGGAGGAAATGGTTCAGTCAGTAACACTCTACAGAGAAAAAGATGTGTGAGGAGAGACACATCCTTGGCAAAATGGGAGAAAATTACTCTGGTCACAGCATGCCTTTGCTGAGTTTGTCATAGGAATACTACCAGAACTATGAAGTTCCAAAAAGTCAGTCCTAAACTGCTCTTTGTGACCCACAGATACCTAAGGCCATGGCCTGTGGAACTATGAAGTTCTGGTGCAGATGAAATATCTTAAGACCAAAACTGTGAACCAGAAGCCTTCTGTTCAGAATCCAGGTTACCTGGGAGATAAGGGAAGTACATGGGGATTACCTTAAACTCTACTGTGATCAAACACTGACATGAAACCATGACCTGAGTGAATTTCTGAAATTATATGAAAAACATATCCATGTGAACAAATGAACATTTGACAGAGTTTCCTGCAATGTTGCAGTCTGGATGGGTGGACAATTAGAGCAGTAATGAACCAGTTGGATGGTCAGGCTCTGAGTCTCAGGGTCAGGGGATCATTTTTATGCCTGGAACATGCTACAGGGTAGCTACCATAGAGTCTATCCCAGGTCCTGTGCTGCTTCAGAGACCTGAAAGAGGTTGTAGAGCACACTCTGACCGGGTTAGCAGATAATACCAAATTGCTGGTGGTCAGCCAATACTCTCCACAAAAGGGCTGTCTTTCAGTGGCTCCTAGACAGGTGGGAGGGATGGGCCAATAGGAACTTGATGAATTTCAAGAAATCAAATATGCAAAGAGCTGCACCTGGGAAGGAAGGATCTCTTGCAATCATACAGGCTGGGGACAACTCTGGGGAAGAGGCTCTGGACCAGCGAGCTGGGCAGGAGCTGGTAGCAAGGCCAGGCAGCAGCATCGGGGCTGCAACAGCAGGAGCACAACGAGGAGCTCAGGGCAGGTCCCCTGTGCCCAGTGCTCACTGCCAGAGCACATCTGGGCACCACCAGCTCAGGGCAGGTCCCCTGTGCCCAGTGCTCACTGCCAGAGCACATCTGGGCACCACCAGCTCAGGGCAGATCCCCTGTGCCCAGTGCTCACTGCCACAGCACATATGGGCACCACCAGCTCAGGGCAGGTCCCCTGTGCCCAGTGCTCACTGCCAGAGCACATCTGGGCACCACCAGCTCGGGGCAGGTCCCCTGTGCCCAGTGCTCACTGCCAGAGCACGTATGGGCACCACCAGCTCAGGGCAGATCCCCTGTGCCCAGTGCTCACTGCCAGAGCACATCTGGGCACCACCAGCTTGGTTCCCTGGTGCAGAAAGATGCCAATAACACTGAGTGAGGTCACCCCTGCAGTGCTTGGGGCTGGAGCCCAGCCCCTGAGCAGAGGCTGGGGCTGGTCCAGCCTGGGCAGAGACAGCTTTGGGGGCACCTCACAGACACCCCGGAGGCAGGGGGGGGGGGGAGAGGAGGCAGCCAGGCCCCTCCAAGCCCGCGGGGACAAGGAATGGCAGCAGGACTCAAGTGAGAGGGCTTCAGGCCAGGCACTGGAACCTTTTCCATGAGGACAGGCAGCTCCTGCACGGGCAGGCTGGGCAGGGTCCCTCCTTGGGGGAATTATGGAACCTGGCCAGGCAAAGCCCTGAGCAACCTGGTCTGACCTCTGCTTGGAGCAGTGGTGCATGAGGAACCTCTTAAGGTCCCTTCCAACACAAACTACTTCGTGATTCCATTATTCAAATCAACAATGTTAGATGTAGGAGCATGAAGAATATTATTCCTGTTGTGGTGTGATTCCCATCTAAATATGCACTGGTGATAAATCCTGGCTGGGGACAGTCACCTAGACCCCACGAGTCTTGACCACTGACATAAATCAACTGCACTTTATTGACTTCTGCTCATTTTTTGCTGTAAATGGCAAAATTTTCAACAGAATATTTCAATACTTTTTCTCAAATAGAGGACCAAATTAAGAGTTCTGCCTTTTTTTTCCATTACTGTTTACAGTTCATCACCAATATCCTGTGATGGACCTGAGACTTGGAGAGTGCGTTTTGTTTCCAATTTGTTCTTTATTTTAAAAGCTCTGTTATAATTTTAAATTCTAATGGTCATTCACCATGACTGGTCACATTTCACTGATTCCTTAATCTTCTTCTTCTCTCCTTCCTTTTTAAAGTTAAAACCTATGGTAACTGACTTTCTAATTTTTTCTTCTAAATCTTTATTTCAAGGATTTAATTATCCCTCTGCATCTTTTTAATCCATTGCATTTCTTATGGTTTCTTAATGACATTGCTTTATTTAGCATCCAAGGACTAGTTCTTAAGCATTTTCTCATGTGCTTTTTAAAATCATTACTTGCTCTATATATGTGTTCCAGTCTATAATATTGCCAATTAGTTGAAACATTAAAAAATTGCTATTTAAAGCTTGATAAAATACAACACTGTATTAGTATTAGTAGCAGTACTGTGGTCAGATATATTTCACCCAATCATGATCATTGATATACAGGCAAGCATAAATACTGTAAATCTGCAGTGAATAATTGCTTGTCCAGCAAAATGAGCTCTAACATGGCAACTCTCTTATTGTCACCTTCTATGAGTATTTTAGGGTCTCTTTAGTTACCTGAGCTAACTCTTCTCCTAAATGTCACCACTAGCACATTTTCCCACTTCTGTGAAAAGCATCTAATGTCATTTATTTGTCATTTACTTGTCATTTATTATGATGTCATATTTATTTATTTTTGTTGCCACCACCTTAAAAAGTGAGGCCCTTTATGTAAAAGCTCCTAAATAATTTCCTATAATACAGCTAAAACATGGACAAGGTGAACTCCAGAGATCCCTTCCAACCTCAGCATACTATTTGTACATGTGATTTCTCCTGCTGTACCTTCAGCATGTACTTCTGTGCTCACTTCTTCCAGTTTTTTGTAACATCTACCCTATGATTTTTTAAACACTTCTCACTGAATACATGATGAATGGGGTACAAAAGCCTGTATACTTCAAAGACCCTTGAATCTGGACAGCATCACAGAAATGGGTTCAGGCTCAGAAGCCATATCTGATGTCTAAGCCAGTGGGATCCATAGACACAGTGCTTTAGATCACAATGCTGGTGCCACAGCCTTTCTGGACCTCAATTACCAAGATACCTTCCTTGTTAGCTGGTAAAACTCTGGTTTAGAGTTAAATGTAGGGCCAGGGCCATGGCAAGAGAGTAAATCAAACACACCCAGGAATTGAAAATATACCACTCTGAAAAATCAAAATATTCTGCGAAGATCCTCAAGGCTCATCTCACCCTTCTAGCATCCCCTTGGTTTGAACAGTGATGTTGCAAAATTTTTCATTCATTCCTCAGCCTGATTTTCTTCTTCTTACAGAACTGGGGTCCAGATTGCAAAACCCAGGACTTCTTCCCTCATCAGCTTTCTAGGAAAAACCTTGAGACAATCACCACTGTTCCTGTATGGAGACATGCTGTGCTTTGATACCCCAGGATGTCTCTGACACACACCTGAGCCATCCCTTTCCCACCAGGATATCAAAAGCCCTTTGTGTCCATCTTCACCCTGACAAAGAGAGAACCTACAAAGCAGAGCCACCTGACTTGAACTGCTTTGGAGACTTGTGAATCTAGGCAGCTGGAAAGGATCATGTATTTAACCAGATAAATCCAGCTTGGTAGAAAATGGTCCTAGGTAATAAAATGCTGGTTAGAAGAGACAGGGTAGTCACACCTAATACAAACCCACATCAAAAGTATATTGATAAATCCTGGACTGTTCCCTCTGGCTTCTTTGAGAGACACCAGAATGGTTGCAGCATGACAAGATCTCCAAGCCACTGTGAAACTGGAGCCATGTGTAGAAAGAGCTGATTTAAAACCATAGATTGGTTGATACTTCCACATTGATGTTTGAACATGACTACAAACATGTAGTCAGTCCAAAATTAGTTCATATCCACAGTGTGGGGAGAAGGCAAGCTGGGGAAGTGGGGTGTGCTTAGGCTTGGTTTAACTCTGAGTTTACTCTTCACAACAAACCCATCCTACTAGAATGGTGATCTTTAGTCCCAGCCCAGGAAACAGGCTGGAAGCGTGCAAGAACCACATGAATGAGGCTGCTCTTTAAATTAGTTAATAGGCTGGTTATAAATACCTCATTGACATCATGTAATCATTATCACTTCTGTCATCCTTAGCTGGGAAAAGAAAGCACTGGGAGTGATTTTTCAAGGTAGTTTCCTGCAGGCCAGCTGAAGCCAGTTAAGTTACAGGCGGGCTGGGGTAATGTGCTGCTGTCGGCTGGAGCCCAGGCATGCAGTCAAAAAGCCTTTGTCAAACCCTTGGCTCTGAAGTGGGAGTGAGGAGCAAGCAGGTTATTTCTGAACTTGAGCAGCCAGCCTGAGTTGGTTAGATCCCTTCTACGTGCAGCCTGGACACTCCTGTAATGTCTGTCACAGGATATAAACATTTATGGTTTCTTTTATGCCAAATCCTTGGGCTCAGAACCAGTTAAGGTTAAATGAATACCTGCTATTCTTCACTATTGCAGCTTAAACCAAGCTCAGTGTGCTTAGCTATTCAGTAGTCTGTTGCTTCATGTTTTTGGTGAGTGTGAGGCAAGTCATGCCTGTCTTGTTCACAACAGAACCTGCAGACAGTCTGAGTTTCTCAGTGTGAGAGAGCACACAGGGTCACCCACATTTGCAGAAGTGCCACTGTGTGACTTCTGTTGATGTGGACCAAAAAACCCTTTCACAAATCAAAAAAAAACCCACTGAAATAAGGAAGGGCTGGATGAGGCTCCCATCATCTGGCTGATTCTTAGGCTTTGGGTGTAGCTCCCTGCTCCACACCCTTGTGTTTCTCACTCGATCCTTTGTCCTGGTTTCACTCCTCTGCTTCACTTCTTGCTTCTACAATACACAGTCATGTCACAAAGGTCCAACCATAAGTTATATGACTAGCAGCTATATGACTGACTCGATCAATAAGCAGCAGCCTTTGTTTTTTTGTATAGAGATTATAGATTTTTTTTCTTACTGGGCTTGAGACTTTGCTAAGGAAATAGCTTCACTTAATAGAAGAGTTTTGCAGCCAGTTTGAAATCACAGGAAAATCTCTCAAGTTGATAGTAAGATCTTCACAGGCCCTCTTTGCCTTTCTGTTTGATTTGGTATGTTTGCACACATAGAATTATCAGAGAGAGGTTGTTTGGTTTGGTTTGGGTTTTTAGAATATTTTTGCCAGAATTCTTTTCTTCATGGCTTCATGGTACTGAGCTAAACTTCAGTAGTATAACATTAGTGATTTTACCCATAGCAAATTTTTCTTTTCTGAGAGTCTTTAGACTGTAACCCCACCCTTCAGGGCTGAGTTATGAACACACCACTCTGTCAAAGAGAACAAGTCAAGTTGCAGTACTCACTAGATTAACCAAACATAAAACATGAATGCAACAGATCACAATCACAACGAATAAATGCCCTTGAGAACCAAGAGTTCCATTTTAGCAGAACAACAACAAATTAGCTTGTTATGAATAACATTTACAATAACTTCACAGGCGAAGATGCCATTCTGTTCTCCTATAGACACAAAGTCACAAGGTGAAACTGCCAAATGCTCGGAAAGGGAATAAAATTCACTCCTTCATATCAGGGCTGATTAGAAATAACCACTATTGTATCTCTATTTGTGTTTGTTTTAACATGCTATTGCTCAACTAAAGGCTCTTTCCACTGATGACAGTTTTGCAAGATAAATCTCGCAGGTGCTGAACTACTTTTAAAATGCACATAGCACTCTTCAGACTAATAAGAGGGTAAACCTATTCCAGGATGATTTTATGGGTCTTTTCCAACCAAAATGATTCTATACTTTTATAAGAGGTTGAAAACTGTAATCTTGCAAGCACAGCAATGATCTCTTTGATTTCAAATGAGAGTTGTGATGTGATAAACTTTTTTCATGCGCATATGCATTTGCAAGATTAGATCTGAAGCATGGAACTTTTTGCATGATTTAAAAAAGGAAAAGGGAAAAAACTTTTTGGTGAAGGAACAGAGGAAGTAATGCCTTTTTAGACATTAAGTCTTTCTACTTCAACTGTGTGTATGAGTCAGTGGTTTTTAATGTATATTTATAGTGGAAAGGAGCTCAGAGATGCAAAACCAGGTAATGAGCAAAAGTAAGAAAGAATAGTTTTTTATCAGGTGAGACAGAATAGTGAGGGAAGTGCAGTCTAGTTCTGAGAAGAAGCCATAAGTCAAGACAACAGCAAGACATTTTTACTGTTGATTTTAGGGTAGGCAGGTGATGGATAACAGCTGTTACATGAAAAATCCTAAGGAAAGACATGTGCAAGGCAGTGGTCAACAATGTATTCATCCCTTACTTCCTCCCATTGTGATTTACTTCAGACAGCTTAGTTCAGAAAAATTTAGTGTTTGCCCTGATTTTGGATGGCATGATTATGTAGCAAAATCCACACCTTTGTATCAATAGCAAATATCTGTCTAGAGGCCAGGCTTCACCACAATTTCTGCATCTGTGGGCCTTGACCCCTGCCTAGATAATGAGACTGAGACTGTGCCCTGATACTGTTACACACCTATGCAGATTCTGTCTGAATCTTGAAGGACCTATTTGAACCACACCGCAGAAATTGGGAGGAGAAAAGTTTTCTGAGATACGACAAAAAGGAAGGGTAAGAAAAACTCATTTAAGCAGCAGCATGCCATGGTTAAAGTCGGAAATATACAGAGACATCAGGGGAAGCAATTAGATCCACAAGCATATGGTGAAGAAGATTTGAGATCAAACTGAGGGACAGAGAGAATCTCACCCTAAAGTGGTAGGTAGGAGTCAGTTTGAGTCCAAGATGCCCAAACTGTGGTTATGTAATGTAGGCGTCACCCCTGGGCTAACTTGTCTAACTCCCACTGCTGTCAACAGAGGTTTAGTCAATGAGATCCAGAGGGAAATACAGCAGACATGTTGCTTGGGGCATGGTTCAGCAGTCTAAACATAGACATCTAATGCCAGGGATGTCCTAGGCTGTGCCATCTGGCCTACAGCTGCCTCTCCTGACACAAACAGGTCTGTATTGTATCTGCCAGTCTCAGGTGACTGCATGCATCTGAAAGGGGTGCTGGACACTTCTAGGGGTACACATGAACTAGCTGAATTGAGTCTTAGATTGAGTCTGTAGCTGAAAACAGTCTTGAGACTGTTTTAGAATGAGTCTCTAGGATGCTCTCCAGGGTCTTCTAAATGTAGGTGTTTCAAACCTGGTATGTTTCCCACGTAGATGCTAGTTCCAAGTTAGAGAGTATCACTTCCCTCACAGGTGTAGCTATAAACAGGCTCCTGGTGGAGGTGAGCCATGGAATCTGGAAATGGTACTCGCGCTGAACCAGGGGATAACTGCTCGCTATCTCTGACATACATTTTTTTAAAAAAATTATCTATACAGGGAGGTAAGCCTGAATAACTTGCACTTGAATATCTGACTTCTAAACATCTAAAACCAGGTGAAGTGAAACCCACAATCGGGTACTAGTTTCAGAAGAAGAATTGACAAAATTTAGGTCTGGTCAAGAGAAGAAAAACAAATTTTCTCTGGAATTCATGGTGCAACTTTAACTGAGTTCAACTGAGTGATTTCCTGCTGGTATGAACACTTTTATTCCAGAATCATTTTCCAGTTTTGCTTGTGAGGAGGCTGGTGAAAACCAGTTCCAGGGTAAGCGTGCCTTTGTGGCATAACTTACAACATTTCACTCCAGAGACAAAGGCCTGAGGACAGAAGAAGAGAAAGGAGAGAAGGGCTGGTAAAACCAGTGTCAGGAGAGGTTAGTCAAGTAAATTGTAGCAAAAGGAAGCACTCATTTAAGTTCCTTCCGATTGTCTAATAGTGATGATAAAATGTTGGCTCAATTTATTTTGTTTTTAAATAGTTTGTGTTTTTATACTTACTGGCTTTTTATTTCATTGTGAGCCTTTTATTTGCTACAAATTGTTTCAATATGTCTTTGAAGTGCCTGTTTTAACACATGGCTTAATTCACTTCCATTTTCAAGAATAAAATATCTTGAGAACTTTAAAATGTTTAGAGATAGCTCCACACTCATAAAACTTTAAAATATTTGCAAGTGCCGGGAGTAGAAAATGCTGCTGGTTTGAAAGATGTGCAGTTTATTTGAAAAGTAATTGGATGTTTCATTTAAAATACAATTAGGTAAAAGTGATTTGTCAGCTTAAAGAAATTTTAATTTAAGGTGTCCCTTGAAACTGCTTTCATCCTCAAAACTTCTAATTTTTGCTGTCATTATTGGCAGCCTTCAATCCTGCAAACAGGATGATTGTCATAATGTAATGGACTCCAGTGCTCCAACCTAAGAATAATGTGAGAAGCAGGGTTGGGAGAATTTTGCAGAAGCAGGGTCCGGATAGAATGTTCCCACTTCCCACTTGAGGGACCTAACCTCAGTTTCTTGCATGGTATGTAGGAAACATATTAGAAGGTTTCTTTACAGGAAAGCTTAAAGATCTCAGCAACAGATCTTACCGTGAGTGTGCTGAAAAGACTTTTAATCTTTCATCCTACTAAAATATCTGTCACATTCAGCAGCCAGTTATGCTCACAATGATCTAAGCTTTCTTCGGAAGACAGCAGGGGCGCTGGTCGGATGAGAGTCTATGCTACCTTAGGGTTACAAATGTGCTTCACATCTGTAATGGTGCTCAAACAGGAATAGTTTATCAAGGACCTAATGCACAATTATATAAAAGGCTTTTGTGAAAGGTATTATAAAGAAAGAAGAAAATACAATCTTCCCATTTCTAGTTTGCTGTGCCTTGTTTCATAAGCCCTTCAACTTTGAAATTTTAAATTAAAATTGCTTTGTATAGGGGTTTGTATTGTTTCCCTTCTTTTTAAAATTTCTATTTGTCAACACAAAGCTAATAGAATTATTCTCTCCTAGGAAATGTCTGAATCACAGTCTTCAAAGTGGAAACATGGGAAGCCTAAGTCACCTTTACCAAGGAATCCCTTCTGTGGAAAGTCTGGAAACTTTACAGTGTTATTTGCTATACTGGCTGAGGTATTTTTGTTCCATTAAAAACAGATGCTCTTCCTTAGTATTAAGACAGATTAATTTCACAGATACAATGGGATCCCATTATAACAACCTGGTTTTGTTTTTAAACAGAACAATTTCATCATATGCATGACGCCTGGCTATAATATAACTGTTTTGATGTGCAAATGGAAATCTGGAATTCTGACTGACTTACAGTGTATGTAAAAGGTGGCTATATTTGTAGACTCTAAAAGTGGATTCAATTGAACAAATGAAATGTTTGAATACATACCATCTGTTTTAAACATATGCTCTTTTAAGGCCTGAATTTGCCACTGCCATTATTTCTTTGAAATTACTTCAGCACACTTCAAACTGACTGGGCATCTCAAGATCAAGATTAATTGGCAGCTGTCTTGTAAAAACTTGACGCATATTAATAGCAAGTAGCTCTGCAATTAGTGCCCCCCAAAAGAAGGATTTGATTAGTTGTGAGATGAGGGACTTGGCAATGCTGTGAGGAGTACTTACTGTGGCCCTGGGGTGGAGCCAGTCACGCACAAATTTGAGCTTCAAAAGTGACAAGAGAGGACGTTGGGAACATGGGCACAAAAGGTGAGCTGAGAAGAGCAAGCAGCCCGTGGTATTGTTGTCACATCTGGTCCCTGAGATGGGAGGGAATGGAGGGCTGCTTGTAAACAGCTGAGCTGTGGAGCAGTTCTCCTGATGCCTTTCCAAGTGAGGTATGTTTTCAGTGAGTAGAGGCTTAGTTACAGAATTTAGAGCTCTTTCAAGAACATCTGTGTCTTGTTTTTCTAATTAGAAGGGCAATCCACAAGCAAACTTCTTTCTATGCCTGGAGAAGAAATGACATCTTAGAAAGAAGCTCAGGGCTTTTGCAAGATGCAACAACTCACAAGGGGGGAAAATAATCAAGCAGCTTTTCAGAAGTCACATCACTTTTTGATAGTGTCATGTCACTGAGCCCTGACAATTACATGTGTGTCTTAAAATGAAATATCACTGGGTCCTCCATTTATTATACTGCATCATAATCGATAGCCTGAGCCTTTCTGGCATTGGCTTTGATCTTGTTGTTTGATTTATGTGAGCTGCTTCCAGAGCCTAGGAAAACCTCGGTTGAAATCAGTGGTGTTGTACAAGGATGTATATTGATGCCCTGCAGCTCAGGTTGCAGGATAGGAAGATGACTTTATAAGACTGAAAATTGCTTTTGAATTTGCTTCTATGAAATGCCAGACTAATGTGCTCAAATTTTTCATTTTCTTAAATGCACCTGTTGGTACATGACTGGAAAATGTGAATTTCCAGAAGGTTGTGTTGAATCACTGTACACCGTCTGGCCAGCACTGCCCTGACTCGCATGGCATTGAGCCTAATGAGTGTAAAAGGAGCTCTGTATCTAGTCCATGGAAATAAAGGAGGGAAAGCAAAGCTGATTGTAACAACAGTAACAACAACAAAAAAAATCTTTTTTCTTTTTATTGTCAAGTAGTTGAAAAAGTTCTTATTGTTTTGGCAGTGCAGGGAAACTTGGATCTTACCTCTCACAACTTACTCATCTTCTCAGAATTTTCTCCTGATCCTTCTTCTTAAGGCTTTTGGCAGCCTATCTGTTAGTGATTCCTTATTCAACAGAAAACCTAAACACAATCCCCCCATCAAGATATATATATATTGGATAAAGTAGATAACTTTAATAAAAAATAAACACCTCTATAGCTTTAAGTATCTAGCCAATATTTATCATAAATAAACCTTATATATATGTGTGTATATTTGTTTACATAATGAATAATAAATAATATTAGAATATCTCAGTCCCTTGAAAGCAGTGGGAAAGTATGTAATAGGAAAGACTTACTCTTGGTGAAGTAGAAGCCTGTTAGACAACACTTAAACAAATCAAACATCCTGAAATCCATGGGGCCTGAGGGACTGTATGCACAAGTGCTGAAGGAGCTAGCTGATGTCACCGTAAAGCCACTCTTGATTATGTTTGCAAGGCAATGGGATGTTCAAGAAGGGAAAGAAGGAGGATCTGTGGATCTGTAGGTTGGTCAATCTTAGCTCAATCCCTGGGTAGGTGATGTAGCAACTAACCCTGAAAACCTCTTCCAGACTTGTGAAAGAGGGAAAGGTGATCAGGGTAGGCCAGCAGAGATTTACAAATGGGGAATCATGTTCAACCAACCTGACAGTCTTCTTCCATGAGGGGACTAGCTTGGTGCATGAGGGGAAAATGGAGAATATTGTTTAACTTGACCTTAGTAGTGCTTTTAACACTGTGTGTCACAACATAGACACATCCTCATAGACAAGCAGCACATTAGATAGTACACAGTGAGGTGCATTAAAAACTGGCAGATTGGTCAGAGGACTGTAATCATTGTGATAAAGCCCAGTTTGAGGCAAATCACTCGAAATGTATTCCAGGAGTCAATACTGAGACCAATAGTATTCAACTAATGACCCCCACTAGTGACCGTGGAGCAGAGTGCAGCCATAGTGATACTGCAAGCAACACAAGACTGGGGAGAGTGGTGGGGATGCCAGATGGTGTGCTCACACTGAGAGGAACCTAGATAGGCTGGAGAACTGGGCAGAGATGGATTGTGAAGTTCAACTAAGGAAATGCCAAGTCCCAGACCCTCAGAGGAAGAACACCGAGCATCAGTGTATGCTGGGGGGCACCAAGCTGAAAAGCAGCTCTGCAGAAAAGTATGTGAGGATCAGCAAGCTGAATACGAGCCAGAAATGTGCCTTTGTGGTGAAGTCCAACAGGACAGCATTAGCATTGCCCTCAGGTTGATAGAAATGGTCCTCCCTCTCAGAGTTGGTAGGGAAATAGCTAAAGTACTGGGTGCAGTTCTGAGCTTCTCAGTGCAGGACACAGACACCCTGGAAAACGTCCAGTGAACAGTCACAAAGGTGATGAAAAGAATGGAGCATCTCTCTCCTTTCCTATTAGGAAAGGCTGAGGAAGCTGAGATGGTTCAGCCTGGAGAAGAGAAGGCTGAGTGCGATTTTATCAGTGTGTATAAATGCCCATGAAGAAAAGGGACACAAGATCTTTTTGGCAGGGCTTAGGGACAGAACAAGAGGCAATGGGCACAAATTAAAAAAAATATTCAATCTGGACACCAACAGCTGCAAGAGTGGTCAAACATAGGAATGGGTTGCCCAGAGAGGCTGTGGAGTTTCCATCCCTGGAATCATCTAAAATCAGGTCAGAGTCCCGGGCAAGCAGCTCTCCCTTATGCTACTTGAGAAGTGGGAATGGACGAGTTCCCTTTCAACCTCAACCATTCTGTGATTCTTTGATATTCCACAGTAGAGTTGTTGCTGTGTTTAGTTGTATTTGCTCATCAGATACAGAAGTATCTCTGTGGAAGTGTCCATTATCAGAGTAGTGGCACATAAGAATTGTTATTCAAAGCAAAAGTGCTTCTACTGCTAATTACAGCAGACCTACAGGAGCTTCCTAGGCTGCACAGGGTGAGTTGACTTCTTCTTAGTGACTATTCCCTGGACTACCCCTTTTCTAGTTTTCCAACAATGCAAATGGCACTTGCAAATAAAATAAAGTTGTAGCTATTTGGTTAGCTACTTGAAATGGTCTCCAATAGCATCTCTGGAAGCAGGTTATAAAAACCAGGCTAACACTAGACTGAAAGCAGAGAGGGATACAGCTATCACACAGGATTCTGCTTGTCTTCCTTGTATGTAGCTATCCTGGGAATTCTGTCACATGGGTGACATGTCATGTCAATTCCATAGAGTATTTTCCTTTTATGGCCAGGCTGTGTTGTTCATGTAGCTGCTGATATGAACATTGCTTTGGCTGCTTGGCAATGCCATAATTAACTGTCTGCTAAATACCAATGCCTTAAACCCAGGATTTAAAGAATGCACTTATTTGTAGAAGAATGCCAGATAAATAATCAAAGCACTGGAATGAGGCTTTCTTAATACTATATTCTATGCTGTTTGGTGACACAAATGTATCTTATTAAGAAAAGAAAATTAGTCTTCAACAGTAAAAACTATTTGAGTACATTAGACACTTCACTTGAAGACAGGTTGCTGTTGCCACATAAACTCTTACCTCTCTCAGTAATGCTGAAGAAGGCACTATCCCTTTTCTTTCTTCTTAATGCTCATTTTTCTGCTGTTTTCTAGTCACTGCACAGAAACATCAACCATTGCCATGTAACTGAAATATCCAAAGAGGTACATGTTTCTGGAAAGAATCAGATTTTCTATGCAAGTTCTGACCAGTTAGTCACTTCCCAGAGATACTGTACCGCGCAACATATGCACACACTTTTGTGTTTGGGAAATCCCAGGAAAAAATGCAACACACTGTGTGGGTATGTGCACTCTGAGTGCCCAAATCAGACCTCCCTGACCCTTTTTCAAGCCTCTTTCCACTTTCTGTGCTCTCACACTCTCCACTTTTGCCCAGAACGATCCTTTCCCTTCATGTTCCTCATCTCTTCCTCTTCCATGGCACCCTTCCCAGAACTATCTGTGAGCTGTGTCCATCACTCTCCTCTGCAGTCTTTCTAATGCTAGAAAAGACAGCACTAGGTAAGGGTAAGGAAAAAAGAACCTCAGAGCCCCTCGCTTTGGAGATCTGCAGGAAATACAGTGATGTGTGGGTCTTTTCTCCCAATGATGACAAGGTGAAGAGAAGCATAAGACCTTAAAACCTGCACGTGGCTTGAGGCTGGTGTTTGAATCCCATACTGGAGCATAGTTTTCTATCCTACTTACGCAGGGGTGTTCCTCTTAAACTTGGTGATGTCGATAGGCCCTTTCAGTCCAGGGTGACCTGGAACAGCTCTCCTAGCAGGCCTTGGGTGACTTAACTGTAGCCTTCCAGTACCTGAGGGGAGCCTACAGGAAGGGTGGAAGTAGACTATTTACAAGAATATGTAGTGATAGGAAAAGGGGACGTGGCTTCCAACTGAAAACAGTAGGTTTACATTAGATATTAAGAAAAAACCCTTTCCTGGGGGGGTGGTGAGGCACTGGAACAGGTTGTCCACAGGAGCTGTGGATGCCCCATACTTAGAAGTTTTCAAGGCCAGGTTGGATGGTGTTCTGAGCAACCTGCTCTTTTGGAAGGTGCTCCTAGCCATGGCAGGCGGTTTGGAACTAGATGATCTTTAAGGTCCTTTGTAACCCAAACCATCCTATGATTCCAGGATTCTATGACTGCTGGAAAATACACTGATTGTCTGATGGGAAAAGATATCACATGGCCTCTTCATCTCACCATATTTAGCCTCGGGTTGCCCATCTTCTTTTTCTTTCCCTAACCATTGTTCCCTGTTCCTTTCCAGGAGCCCCTTTGCAAACTGCTCCTTTCCACCTTTCCGCTTCCCTTCCCTCACTCTAGCCTTTGGTCACCTCCAAATCTCCCCTCACAGGCTTGTTCTTCCTGTGATACCACACAAGGTCTTCTGCTGCCTCTTCCTCTTGCCCACAGCCCCTTCCTGCCCTCACCCTGGAGTCCTTTCCCAGACCTGGCTGCCCCAGTTCCATTTTCTTTTTCTGCTGTGCCCAAGTGAATCTGAAATCTTGGTCTGCCCTCTGCAGCTTCCACCTGGAACCTGTGCAGGAAGGGTGCACTTTTTAGACAGTTACCGATTCCTAAATAAGTGAAATCACTGTTTCTGAAAGGTTTATAACTGGATCATGTCAGATGGAAAAAGGCAGGAGATTTTTCACAAATAAGCCACTTGTCTCCCGTTAGATTTCAAGTGACTTGTCTGAACCTCTAGATTTAAGAGCAGGTTTTAGAAGTTTGAAAAAATGTACAAAACACTATTCTTCCCCCACACTCACTCTTATGGGTGGCTGGACCTTGCAGTGGCAAATTTTCCACAACTATTCATCATCCAGTGTCCAAATGAATCTGAAGCTTTTTGTATATGTAGAAGAAGTTGACAATTCCTATTAGGAGCAGTTTTGTAAAGCTTTTTATGATATCATTATCTTATCATTAACATGCCAGGTTAGATTCCTAGCAGGAGTTGCTACCAATCCCACCTAGTATGGAGAAAAAAAAAATCAATCATTTATTGATTTAGAACACCAACTACTGAACATTATAGTAAAATATGTCACACTGACACTATGTTTTCATGTCACTTCACCCAAGATTTAATTAAGACAGCTCAAAAAGTATATTGACTTCCTTCAGCTTTGTATCAAGTTCTGACTGAACAAACAACTGCTTATAAAAATGAGAGATAATAAACATAGCCAGCTTTTTTTTTTTAAATGTGAATTTGGAAGAATAGAATAATAAGCTGAGGTATGTTTTATTTCTTCTTGTCAGAGAGAAAAAAAGGAAAAATACATCCAAGATGTTTCTTTAAAAGATCCATTTAAATGGGACCACTGTAGAAGGAGGCAATTATTTTTTATCATAAAAGCTTGACAGCCTCCTTTTAGGGCTGAAATGCAGAAACAAAATGAAATCTTTTGTGTGATGGATGGAGTTAATGCACAGCAGCTTTCTGAGTGGGAAAACCAGAAAAGTGATTAGGTTATTTTTATTGCTTTAGCTAGAGACATTGGGTACTGCTTCTACAACTAGTCACTGGGGTATAATTAAAAGACCATTTGCTAGTAGAACATAGAGCTTTAAAAGCAGATGATGTTTGGGATTTCAGCTATCTTGCTGCATCTCAGATAGTTGTGAAGAGTGCAGAGTTGCATGGAGCTGCTCTCCTGGACCCTACATGGTTAATCCATGTTGCTCTGAGAGCCCTTTGCTGTGCAGAGGTCTAGACAGGCTGTGGGGCTGTCCTGGCTGGGCTGTGGCTGGGCTGGGAGCCCTCTGGCAGCCTCAGGCCAGGGTGTGTGTGCTCGGCCGCAGGTGCTGCCAGCTGCCAAAATAAGTCCCAAACTCGGCTTGGCGGACGGGAGAGGTGGGGCTGTTTTGCAAGAGGAAATGAGGAACCATTTTACCATCCTGGACTGGCTTGAGAAGTGAATAGCCATCCAGAGCCCTTCTGTGAGCTCTGACCTGCTGGTTTGTGGTGAAATCTCAGAGTGCCACAGAGAGAGCTCCTCTTCCTGTAACCCCAGAAAAGTTGCCTCTTCTTTCTCATCTACTCGCGCGCATGAAGTTGTTGTCTGTTAAGGCAACCCAAGATGAGCTGATGGAAGGATAGCCTTCAGCACCTCTGGGTGTTGTGTTTCTTTGCAAGAAAAGGGGTGAGGGAGGAATCTGGTCTCAGCTGCAGTTGCTTTGTGTATTACGTGCTGGTCCAAGGGAAAAAAGAAGCAAAGTCAAGCAGGAACAAAATAGTGTGTGTTAAGAACTCCCTGCCAAAGGCATTGATCTGGTCCAGCATGGTCTAACACACCTTATTCTGGGTTTAGGATACATCTCTGCTCTGCAGAGACAGATTTTGATTACACTGAACTTCAAGTGTCCCAGTTTGTGCTGGAGTTTGGGTCAGTCTCCCAAAAGGGTCAGAGCACAAAGACTAAAACCAGGTCTCACTGGCACTGCATCTTCTATTTCTGATTCAGGAATAGAAAAATAGCATGGAAAATAGCTTGGAAAATAGACAGAGACAGGAATATGGACCTAACTGTTTATTTACATGTTCCTGATGTACATGTTTACCGCTGGGGGAAAGTGTAATTAAGATAAGTGAGTGGGAGATATTAAGAAAATAAGTCTAATGAATGATCTGTAGGCTTGTTTTTCCCAGAAAGGATGCTAACAGGAAGAAAAAGTAATTTGTGGTAGATGCTGTGTAATCAAAGCAATCCAGTCTATTTCTCTGCCTCTGACATATTTGAGACATCTCATAGTCTCCAAACATTTTTTTCCACTTAATTCTTCATTGTTTGCAGTGCTTTAGATGTCCTTATGCTACTTGTATACCTATTTGCATCTCTTCTCCCTGAATCCCTGAGCCTGCAGTTAGCCAGAGAAAGGAAATATATGGGCCTTCCTTAGAATTATAAAAGTGCTTAGGTTGGAGAATGTTCTTTAAGATCATCAAGTCCAAACATTTGATCTCTTTCTGACTACATGCCTAGTTTCTCCACTTTGGTGTGGAAGAGAGAGAAACAAACCAATGATATCTAGCAGCCCCTTCCAAATCATATTGTATGATAACTCCAGGCATGAATGAGAAGAATGAGAAAAATGAGAAAATTGCATGCCTCCCACACCATGCTGGTTCTCTGCTGGCCATGTAGGTTTTTTTTCATAGTTTCTGTTTAATTTTCAAGTCACATTGACAGAGCGCTCTGAGAGTTTGCCACCTTCCAAAGCATGGCTACTTTAACAAGTGTTTGTGAGGCAATTTAGAGAATGTTAGTGGTGAGAAGGCTGTGAGAAGCCCCCTTGGGGTCCCTGGGGACCATTTTCTGCTGAGGCCCTGGCCTGTGGTGCCTGCTGGGGCAGCTGTGCCTGGCTGGACTGGTCCAGACCCACCTGGCTCAGCTAGACAGCTCAGCCAGACCTCATCCCCTTTTGGTCACCTTGGCTTTCCCTCTGCCCTTCAAAACCAATTTTTAATGCTGTTCTTTTAACACTTTTTTTCCATTATTGTTCATTGGTATAGTTAGTACCACAGCAGGTAATCCTATCTGCAGCTTTTGAGAGCTACCACAGCAGACTTGAACATAACATGAAGTTCATTTCCAGAGCTTAACATGCTGCCACTCATCAGCTGCCATGGTGGCTCCCTTCCTATTAGGATGCACTAAATGCAAGATAATTCAGCTTATTTTAACTCTTTATTGCTGCAGGCTCAAGAAAATCCAATTACCTCACATTTGCAAGGTTACACATACATACAGGATTACTGCCACTCAGTTGATGGTGGAGAATCTGACAACAGCTGAGTCCAGCCTAAATATTTCTTACTCTTAAGGATATTTTATATGACTGGCTGCACGTCTTTTGAGTTTGTCCACACAGAGATTCATATCTGAGAGAAGGTGCTCTGCTTCTAAGTGCCAGCATCTGTTAGTAAAGGAATTTACTTTACGCTAAACTGATGACAGTGCAGAGAAAGAAACAGGCTCTGTAACAAATAGAAACTCTTAGTCTTGGTCTTACACTATACTCTAGGCATGGAAATGTTAGGAAATTCCCTTACAGGAACCCCAGATTTAGCCAGAATTTATCAAAGATGTTCAAGGAAAGAAGCCGTGCAGTATTTTTCTGTTACTATTTGGTGTCTTTCAACAAGATGGAAATTAAATAAATCTCCCCTGTATATTTATAGTTAAATTTTGGAGGAGTTTACTGCTAAGCAGGAACACGGGATGAAAAACTTAACCAGAAGAGATGGAAAAATTCAAGGTATACCGGAGAAAGGATAAAGTCAGCAGGAAGTGTTGGTGGGGGAGAGAAGGCAATACAGACAACCTCTGAGGAGACAAGGAACTTTCTATGAAAAGTGGCCACAAATAGAAGAAGGAACATTTAATTCTGGCACATATTATGAGGTCCTTATGAGTAAGACATTTATAGAAAAAAGTTGCACAGACTGGATGCTCTGCCATTTGAGGCTTAGTGACTCCCAGGAATCTGGTACTCAGGCGATCCATTATTCTTGTGGTAGAATCATGTGATAATGGCTACAAAATAAATTGCACACCCTTTTAAATTTCTTTTTTTTTAAATAAAACATGGAAGCATGCACAGTTTGGAGGGCAAGGTGAGCACAGATTACCTTTGAATGCAATATTAGTAGCTGGCTTTTCAGGTAAGGTAATAAGGGCTGTTAATGGTTGAACTAAAAAAAGAAATCTCCATCTATTTCCTTCAAGCAGAATTCAAGAGTCTTGAAGTGCTAATTTTCTATGAGAATGATCTTGAGTGCTGTACTGTTAGCACTCCAGAAAAGTATTCCATCACCTACTCTCACATAGAATTAGCTCTACTCGTATTCCTAAAAAGAAGACCAAATGTATACTATCAGCTATAAATAATTTCTCATGTATCTCCCAAGAGCCATGAGTTCTTGTAAATATTCAGCAGTTTCTATTCATACAGTAATAGGAAGAGATAGTACACTTCATTGCGGATAACTTCAATTTCAAAGTAAGTGGAGAACCAAATGTTTGATCTATACATAACACAAAATGCTTTTAAAATCTATACCATTAAAATCTTGGTTATTGTTTAATGGTAAAAACTAAAAACTAGGTGAGAATGGACTATGTCCATATCAATTTCTTTGTAAAACACCTTCTTTGAACAATGAGATGGATTGTGAGTCAAGTGGCTTGCTCTTTATGTTCAGTGTGTAAAACACTGGTTTCAATAAGGTCAAAACTTGTTAGGTAAACCTTGAAAGCATTTGCTATTTATAAGTCACTGAACTTTGAACAAGTGCACATCATACACTGGAACCTGACCTGGCAGAAATAAAATCTAAAGGGGATTGAAACTCACATAGTCGTTATACCACTTCTCACACAATATCATGTTTAAAGCACGTTCTTCTAGGAGCTTCTCCAGCCAATATGGTTCATAGGTCAAATGTTCAGCTTCATTTATTAAAGCCTTCAATATACTTAAATATATGAGAGACTTTAGAGAAAAACCAATAGTGAAGGAAGAAACTGGGACATCCCATTTATATATTTTTCAAGGTAAGTTCCAAAGCAGCTTGAGAGGTATAATTCTGGGGTCTGGTTCAGCCTGGTTCCCTCCTGACAACTGGGAGCACTGGGAGAGACAATCTAGATTTTATAATTTAACTTCAATTCTATCAATCAAGACTGAAATAAGCACAGTACTGATTTTTACTGTTCATATTTATTTGTAAAGATTCTTTTATATAGAAATTTCCATCTGCATTCCAGGAGGTGTCAGACTTTTTGTGCCTGCTTGCTATGGTTTTATATCAGTTATGCACTGAATCTGCTGTGACACAGAGTCGTGAGGCACACAGGTGATTTTCAGCTACATAGAACTATAGGGCAAAGAGATTCAAAAGTCAGTATTATATTCAAATCCTGAAATTCCTAAGGCAGCCCTGGATAGGGAGGTGTGAGAAGACACCCCTAACGCAGGCTGTGCTGCGGTGCCAAAAGAGCTGGGACGGAAGGGGAGCTGATATTATCTTCAGCTGACCTGGAGGGATTTGGAAGAGGACCTATGCCTACAGCTTCAGCCAAGGGCTATAAATACGGGATTAAGTTCCCATTCCTTTATGCTACACTTCCATCTAGGAAAGCTGAGTTGCCTCAGTATTTCCACAGTTGTGAACTAGTGATCTTTGCCATAATGGCTAAACAGTCACATTTTTGTTCCAGAGCAGTCTGCTTACCATTTATACGCCTCCCATTAAAGTGAGTCCTTTAGTGATTTTTTTATATAGCAACTATTATTGGGGATCAAATATTTTTGGTGGCAAGATATCATTCTTATGATTGGCACTCAGTAAATGAAAGATATGTTTCAGATTTTGGAGACAGAGAGATGAAAGACTCTGATCTTCTTAACAATCTATCCAAAATATGGATAATATATTTAGATAAGAACAATGTTACAGCCATGAGAAAGGTCTATTAATCTGTTGGAAAGGAGAAGAAATTACAGAAACAAAAGGAACAGAAAATTATATTCTTCGTGGGACTGTCTTCAATCCATTTGCAAATGCCCCCAGCTGTTTTCTTACACAGTATGAATCCCAGCCATTGATCATACACATTAACAGTGTGGATGTAACTCTTGCACTTCATTTTGATCATGACAAGATGACTGTTAGCAGGTATGATCCATGTGTATTCTTGCAGAAAGGGAAGAAGCACAAAATAAAAATAACACTCTCCTCTGAATAGGAACATTTGTGCTCATGTTGGAGGTGGAAACTGGTCACATCAGACATTGTTGTCAATAATCAGACCTTGTGTGTTAATGTAGAGGCCACTCCTTTGGCTGAAGCATTCTCCCACTTAAGGAGTAGCTGCTGAGTGACAGAAATCATGGGTCAAGATGCCAGAGCCAAGGGGTCATTTTACAAACTGGGCCTGTTAAAATGTGAGAGCTCCCTGGAGCACATTTAAAAGACTTTATAGTCTTAGCATGTTCCAGTCTTGCTGGTCAAGTTCCTGTCTCCTGTCCACAGGTACCGGCTAGAAAGATAAGTGCTTTGATGGAGTTCAGTCAGGAGCAAACCCATTGTGGATTGCTGCTTTACTGTTGCCATGTAGGAGGCAGACTTCAGGAGACTAAAATCATTAGGAGAAACACTGGCTTATAAAGCATCTAAATGTACCTTTGCCTCCTATTTGACCATTCTGCCAAATACAGAGAAACTGCATGATCTTGTTTTCCTCAGCCTGGAAGTCAGAACAACTTTCTTTTACTAGGTTGTTTGTGTTAAGTTTGATTAACACCTGGGGCCAAAGGGAATGACTGTCCATACTGAAATCTGGAACAAAAAGTCAGAAAGACATTTAGTTAATGATATCCCAGGGCAAAAGAGTCCTCAGATAGCCTTTTTTTATACATCATATTTTGCAGTGAGCAGTTGTGCTGAGATTCAGGGAAAGGCGAAGTGATGACTTTAACAGATAGAGAGTGGGCTATGATTTGGTGGTAAAATAAGTCCTCTTTCCATTAATTTAGAGGGACAAAATTTACACTGATTTCACTGGGAATTCACCCAATGTAGCATCGTTTAAAACACTCTGATCCCTGGGTGTTAGAAGGATTAAGTTTATATGGGAAAATTCAGATTTTCACTTTCTTTTCTTGAATTTTGTTTTATTTCTCTGATTAAAGTCCCTCTTTAAAGTTTCAGTTTTTCAGGATGATTATGTCTTTTGGAATGTGTGTAGGGGTCATCTACCACCTGAAACACACAAATATTATTTTCGTGTTGATGGGAACAACCTCTGGTTTTCAATGTCGCTAACAGTGGAATGACCTGTAGTAACCTACTGACATGTGAATGTGCTTACTTCTCAGTCATCTATGAGTGTTAAATGCTAAACACAGCATATAAATACATTAGGTGAATCTGCAATGTTTTCTAGAAGGATCTGAGTCCTTAGCCTTTTTGTAGCCTTTTGGAAATTTTACAAGCACATCAGTAAAAGCACAAACTTATTTGAAATCTTTGAAGTTAAACTTCCTGGTATAAATAAGCCCAAAGTGTCAAAGTTGACAAGACTGAAAATGCCCATGTGGGCACATATCCTGGAGCAAGCAGTTCCTATGATCAAATCAGATTTGGCTATAGTGACCCAGAACAGATAAGCTTACCTGCACCAGCCTCTAAACAAGTCCTAGTTCAGAGCTGACCCAAACTACATTGTACTGGATCCTGTTCTGGGATGGAACTGAAAGGAGAATTCTGTCAATCTAATAAGACTGGTACTGTCTCACGCTAGTACTCCCCATGGCTTTTTGCTCCTTTTGGGACTCTGCAGCTTTTATAAACGCATTGGTTCTTGATGTCAGGATGGTTTTTGGCCTTTTCTTTTATACCCCTTTTATATGCCCTTTTATATAGCTTTCATGTATTCTTAGTGCTTTAAGCCCACATACTTGTAATTCTTCAAGTCTGAT
>VZTN01032282.1:12735-34113 GCA_013400515.1 Erpornis zantholeuca
AAAGGCAACATCATAACTTGACCTATAAAATTGAAAATACTTGTAAATGTCAAAGCAAAAACATCAATTCCCTTCAATATTAGATTTTAAATAAATTTTCTATACCTTGCTTAAAGGACTGGCAGGGCAGATCAGATGACTTTCTCCTTCTTTGTTCTTTCCTTCTTTTGTACTGGGAGTTGGGTTTTTGTCAAATTCTTTTCTGCATTGCTAGACCCCTTTGTCCTAGGATTTTAAAGGCTTTTTTAAAGTGACTAAGTAGTTCAGTTTTTTCCTGCATGTTAAAATTATGACCACTCTGAGGAAAATCATACAACAGCAGGTAAAGATGCTGTGAAAAGGAGCACAGTGTGAACAGACCATCTCACACTACTCCAGTTTCACATCTTTCATTGCTCTTTATAACAAGTTAAAGGATAGACTTTGGAAGGTCAAACACACATTGATTTGGTCTGATAATTGTGATAATATGTTGGCTAGCATGTGATCTTTGTTAAACAGAAAGATACAAAATGCAACTCACTTTAGAAAATTGCTGCAGGTGGGTGAAAACTGATGTGCTTTTGGAATTGCATGAAGTAAGCTCATAGATCATGTAGTCAGGTGGCTGTGTGCCTATTTGCTGAAGTATTCATACAATAAGTTGATTGCTTCATCTCAAGAGCTTTTTGTAAAGGTAGGTACTGTGTTGAGATTGTTGTGATTTATTGTGAAGTAAATGTGTGTTGGAATGTGCACATCAGAGTGGAAGACTTACCAAAAATCAACATTTTCCATCACAAGTGAAGCCTCTTAGAATGTACATGAGGCTGCAAAGAGTCAAGTGAGGAGAACAGTTTGATATTAATTTTGAATGAATATATGATACTTAAGTAGCAGCATTTTAATTCATAAAATTGTAGTTTGAATGAACAGGTTTTGGCTCTGTACAAAATATGCCCTTTTTATCCTTTAAAGTGCATGCTCATGGAAAAGCAAAATCATGGGGTGTCCCATCATGGCTCATAGAGTACAGCCTCATTTAAGGAACAGGAAGGTGAATCTTAGAGCACATTTAAAGCCATATATTTCACTTTACCAAGTTTTTATCTCCTGTGCAAATTAATCACATCACAGATGATTGTGTGCTTCTTTGTCATTGTCTAATCTGCTGTGTTTTCTAATAGTGATCACAGTTAGGATTTTGGACTGGCTTCATGATCGAGTCTCACAAGTCTGCCTGAGTCAGCAAATTACAAATGTTGTCTTTGGGCAAAGATTACCTGGTGCCAATAGTTAGTTGTGTGGTATGCACTAAGGTAATCAATCATTGGTGTGCTCAAGGCTATTCTTCTCTCACTATTAGCAAATATAAGTCACATGCCAAAACTCCAGGTGAAGCATCCTAGGGAAAATGGGATACACATCCCTGTAACCAGTAGTGTTCTACACATGAACAGGTCTTTTTTAGCTATGGTAAGTAGATGTCAGAAAGTTAGGGGAAAAAAATCTGTTTCTTAATACCTGATAGATATGTGGCAGGTGCCTCATATCAGGGAAGAGTCAGGGTAGGGCTTCTTCACAAAGGGTGAGAAGCTGAAGATTGAAATGAGCTGTTCCTCACTTAAGCAGGACAGTGGCACTGCACTTTATGACAGAAACTGAACAGAGAAGCTGTGTCAAGATGATGACAGTGACACTAACAGGTCCCACTAAGGGCCCACAACAAGGAGGAAAAGGCAAGGGGAAGGATCAGGTCCCAGGACCTGCAGAGCTATCGAACAAGTTAGGAGAAGCTGGGGATGATGCTGGGTGCTGACCTGCCTATGGTGTGGACCAGACCTTGACTGGGTGTCCAAGGCTGAGTTACAACAGGGCTCCTGAGTCATAGACAGGGGCCCAGGTAGGGCTGGGCAGGGTCATTGGAGCTCATGGGTATATTCAGGGTCCCATAACAAGTATTCACATTATTTTGGCATTAAGCTCATTCCTGATAAATACTTGATGTGGCTTAGAGCCATAACAAATCATACCCCTGTCCCTGTCTCTTTGTGCCATCCAAGTCACTAAACACACATCTGTATGCTGAAGTAGGAACTATTATAGGGCCAGTCTTACTTTCTATAGGCCATAAAAAGCCCTAAAACGTGTGGGAAAGAGTTAGAATTTGTTATGAACTTAGGACAAATCTGAACTAATAACTTTTAGAAAAACTCATACTCAAGCACTACTCCCTTAAGCCACCAAATATTTTATGTAATCTTATACGGATTCTTAGAGTATTATGCTGGATTAAGAGGAAAGTAAACAAAAGTTTTAAATGAGATTATTATTTCAAAAACCTAGTCCATTTGTATTACCTCCATCATCATGTAGAAAATGATAGCTATAAAAAAAGTATATAATGGAAATAGTTTACTTTTTTTTTTAACTTAAGTTATTTTGGTTTGCTTTGTTTTGAACAGCCAGCTAGTGAGACATTAGTGACAATAAAGATGGTTGATGACACTCTAATTTGAATGTTACGACATGAGTAAAAGCAATAGTCTCTTATGTGTATAAAGATTGCAGTATCTACTTGTACCTCTGTTTTAATAAGTTAGTTATGCAGAAAAAGCTCTAGTTCAGACACGGTTTCAGCTAATGTAGCAAGCCTTACTTTCACTGTTCAACATTTTCTTGAACAATTTCCTTTAACATTTAGTGAGACTCCCTCTTTTGTCATCACATATAACCTTGTCTAAGAACATTATGATAAAGGAGTCCAGACACCTAAGGTTGTGGGAAGGTAGAACTTGTCATAAGAACACCCAGACAAAGCAGCAACTTGTGACTAATTTTGTTAATGTGTCTTCCACAGTCTTCATAAAAAACCCAAAAGCATTCTGGAGCAAATGGATTTAGGGATTAAGCAGCACCACAATTTTGTTGTTTATCTTTTAACCATTAGGGACATGGCATTATCATGATGACTATGATGATTTCAGTGAGGTAATTTACATCTTATCTTCTTATTAGTCATTTGTCACCCGAAATATAGGTTTTAGGATTCATTATAGGAATCTCAAACACAGAATGGACCAAGTCATCAAAGTAGTCTGTATTTTCATGGTTTATAATCTGCAGAAGCCTGTCTGCTGTAGGTGTTTACAGGACAGATATCCACTCAGTAGTTGCAGAGGACTATTCATTTCAGAGGACCTTCAAAGGGTTTGGATGTGGTGTCAGTGGAGGTAACTGATATCAATGAAAGCACTTACTCAGTAAAAACCTACATTGCTTTATGCTTAAATGTTTCAGGGATAGAAAATTTTGTTATTATCACATGCAGGAAAATTATAATATGCCACCTAGAAAGTCTGCTGACAAGGCATAAATTCTGTAGCCAACTCACATTTAAGTGAAGTTTAGGGAGACTGAACAAGAAAAGAGAAAGTGAACATATTCCATTGAAGGCCAAAGCCTTCTTCAAAGTCAAATACTTCTTACATGTAGATATAGTATGCATACTGAAAGCATGGTACCTGAGGAAAGACAGGGATTTCTCAACAAGATCAACTGAGATTAGGTGCAGTCTTGCTTCCCAGCACTGGGGGAGAAGCCACTCTTGCTTTCTGGGGCCATCTGGAACTTCTTAAATACCATTCAGATTAAATGAAAGTGGAAGTCTTCTGCAGACTGTCGTTTTGGGGCAGATTCCTTAGAGGAAGACAGACAACACAGGAATAAATTGTGCTGTGATTAAGCACTTAGAGTCACCTGAGAATTCAGAAGTGTTTCATCAGGTATGTTTAGATCAACACAAGCAAAAGAGAGCCTCTGTCACCTCTCCCAGTTTGAAATCTAAAATAAAAATGATATGGAAGGTGGCATTATACATCTGTGATGTACTTCTCCCCAGAGTCAGAATAGTCTCACAATGCTTAAGTTTTTACAGATTTGAAGAGTGAATGACTGTGGGCATAAATGACCTCATAACTCTGGAATTGTTGAGTGCTTGCTGGAAAACAGTCCATTCAAATATTTGCAAGTGATCAACATCCATGTACTGCTTTCCAAGTACTCCAGGGACAGAGCTGTCCTGTAGTGGATTTCCTGGAGGAGGATCTGGGGGAAGAAACAGGGAAACAAAACCAATCTGACTTCGTCTCTTGCTTGCTTGTTACCTTGTAGATAGAATTGCAGCCCGTATTTGTATAATAATCCTGCATACACTGAAACCTGCATGCAAGTTATTCATACAAGATTGGGCCTATAGAATCCTTATGCCCACAAAGAAAGGGCCTAGGAGACAAGAGCCCAGAAGTGCCCTTGCCATACTGTCAAAGGTCAGAACAGTATATTTACATGATTCAATTTCTTAGCTGCATCCAGCTCTGGTATCCTCAGCACAGGAAGGACCTTGGTCTGTTGAAGCAGGTCCAAAGGAGATCATCAAGATAATTACAGGGTTGGAGAACCTCTCCTATGAGGAAAGAGACAATTGGCTTGTTCAGCCTGGAGAAGACAAAGCTTCAAGTAGACCTTATTGCGACCTTCCAGTAAGGGAAGCCCACAAGAAAAATGGGGAGACTATTTACAAGATCATGTAATGACAAGACAAAGGGAATGGCTTCAAAGTGAGAGAGGGTATGTTTAGATTAGCTATCAGGAAGAAATTCTTGGGTTTGAGGTTAATTAGGTAGTGGAACTTCTTGTGGGTGAAGTCCAACTCAGAGAAGTGGATGCTCCATTACTGGAAGTATTCAAGGCCAGGTTGGATGGGCTCTGAGCAACCTGGTGTAGTGAAAGGTGTCCTTGCCCATGTCAGCAAGGTTTGAACTACAGCTTTATGGTCCCTTCCAACCCAGGCCATTCTGTGATTCTGCTAAAGTGAACAGAGTTAAATCAACAAGAAGCATGACATCTCTGTTGTGTTATGTATTTACTGACAGAATCATAGGTCTGTATTACCTATTCACTTGAAGTAGTAGGGCTGCTTTATAACATATTTGTTTGGAAGCAAGCTTCCAAAGAAGTAAAGATATTATCTGGTTTTAAAAAGTGATTTGCAATAGGGGAGGCCTACAGAAATGAACACTTTCAGAGAAAATTTTAACATAATTTACAAGTATTTTCAGCAAATGCATCTTGCCTTTACAGATATGGCATACCTGAAAAGCAAGACTGTGACAGTTTAATGCAAAAGCAATTATACTCTGTGCCAGAAGTATTAAATGTTTTTCCAGTGGAAGAGGAAATAGTAAAAACTCTCAGCATTTTAATAAATTTACTGCATTTTTTCCTTAGATCTTCAATATCACCTGTCAAAAAAGCACAAGAACCAACCATATAATTTTGGTTTTAGTAAAATGTACAGCTTCTATGTACAGCTTTAGCTTGTAAATCCCTGATTTCTAACAACAAAGCCAACTCCAAAGGTAATTTAAATCCAAATAGATTTAGTTACCTGTCTCTTATGAAACTCTTAAAGCACCCTACAGTTTCTGAAGACAGCCAGTAGAGTAGCAGGCTTTCTGCACTCACAGGACAGTTCTCTTTCCTCCTGATTCCCTCTATGTTTTTCACTCCTCTTTCTGCAAATTTTGTTATATTTGGTACCAAAGCATACAGTTTCTGATTTCCAAATCTCAGATATTACCCTGCTAATTCTCTGTAGTCTAATGATTAAACATAAAAACAAGTATGAGCAACATTAAAAGTTCAAATTCTACTTAATTTTTATACAGATACAATTGGTTAAACTTTTAGTAACAAAAATTGACAGAGGAAATTTAAAGCACCATTAAGCACATAAACATCAGCAATTTTACCTGAATACAAAATGCATTGTAATTTTTTCCCCATTCTTCATCTCACCCACTCAAAGTAATTAGATAAAGCATTTTTGCTTCTGAAGTTTCAGTGGCACTATGTTTTTAGCACATGTACTAAAAACAGAAGGTTTTTTAATTCATTGGTTGTTTTTATGCCTCTTTCTTTGCCAGTTAAATCTCCACTTTCTCATGGCTAGAGGATTATATCAAGTTGAGAGTCACGATCAAGCAGAGCTGTAATAATCCCCATTATACAAACAACCATCTGGGGTTAAAATTACTTTTGCAGAATATCGCGGTTACTTTCACGTATTTCTCTACTTTCACTACAGCTTTATGTAACATAAAGCTTCTAGGTTAATAATTCTAGATAAAGGAATTGCACTGATCATTACACTTTGGGGTATTGGAATGCTATCTTCAACCACCATCCCAGTCTAGAGTAAAATGGCCACCAGTAAAAAAATATGGAATTATATTTAGATTGCATAATGGAATCATTTAGACTGTAGCTCTCTCTTTTTCCTTCATGATCGTCAGATTTGTTTACAGATATTAAAAAAAAAAAAAGAATTGTGTGTGTGTATGTTGGTTGTTGTGTTCTCTTCTAACACAGTCCGATGAGATTCCTAATGTTATTGCTCATCCTGTGATAGACAAAAAATCACAGTAGAGTTTGCCTTAATACCTACACAGCCTCTGACTCCATGTGGTTTTCAAATATGATTTACAAACTCTAAACATTAATATTTTAAATTGAAATCAAACTGTTCCATTCAGTTCATGCATAGGTATTTCAAAACAAGGCAAATAACTAGCAAATATTTTATCGTATACCATTGCACTATTTTTTCCCATGAATTTTTAGATGTCTTTTTTCATAGCAATCTTCATTTATCTGCTTTGGCCCTTACACAATATCAGTAACATTACTGTAACAGTCATACTTGTAATATTAATTTCCAATGTTACCATAACAAATACAACCTTCTATAAGGAAGAGGTGAACCAGAAACTTCTTAGTAATAAAGGTTATAAGTAGGTACATGTAAACATTGCAGAGCAATTTTTTTTCCCACATTTCAGTTCAGTCCATCTCAATTAATTGTATAAGGCTGAAAAAGAACTTTTGCTGTCTTCCTCTTTAGACCCGTCTTTCCACAGAGAATTTCTTTGCTGAAATGTCTCCATTATAAAATCTTAGTTATTTATTTCATGTGCTTTTAAAGAGAGTAATGACTAAACTTCACTTTCAGTATATCTCTAAGCAGAAGGTGTTGTTGAGCAGTTTGTTATATCCTATTACCATTTAATTTCTAGCTAGAAGATATTGTGCTTTTTTTAAACCATCTCTCTGGATGCTCATGGGAGAGTATCTAGATACTATATTATGAGAATGATCTCATATCAATTTAAATATTCAGCTGTGCTAGGAGAATTTTGTACTGTCTAAGTTTTAATCTTGAACTTTTTTCCTACGAGAGTATATGTACTTTCTATACAAGCAAAAGGATTATTCTGAGAAAAATATAAGCTTTGTAGGCAAATCCTCCTTGGGACTTGTTATTTGGAAATAAAAAATTTGAAAGTTAAGTATTATGTTAATTATTTTGAATATAAGAAGTCAAAACTTCTTCAAGTGTCAAGGATCAAATACTCTGATACAAAGGAAGATTTAAATCTTTAAAGGTAAATCAACACTGTCCAGGAAAAGACCAATTCATTGAGAAGAATTATTGCAGATTGTATGTTTACAGCTAATAAATAGTAAGACTTTCTAACAGTTTAAGCTTCCCTGAATATCTTCGAATGTGTAGTGGTGGGTAGACTTCATATCAGCAATACCTCTCGAGACTTATGAGCTAGTCAGGTTAAATCTTTACACTATGAGCAGTTGACTTGCCTACGAGCAGTACTCCATTCTCAGCATTCCTGAAAGAAACCATTGTGGGACAGGTAGTAACAAAGAGAATTTCCATATTTTTCATGTGACGAAGAATTATTAATTCCTTGTGTTTACATTACTCATCTAAAAATACCTTGAAAAGGTTTCCACTGCTCAAAAATACCTGAAGCCTCACACAAAACAATGTAAGCACTGTAACCACTGGATACTGAAAAATGCAGAGTATAATAGACAATCTGGACTCTCAAGGATATCTTAGGCTCATAAAACTTATTTATTTATTTTACTTAACATGTTAAATTACCAAAGATTGCAGTCCCTCCCTTAATCTTTTTCTACATCACAGAATGAAAACAAAACAAAGAAACATTTCAGTCAGATAGTGTGGCTGTAATACACATTATTGGCATTCTTTAACAAACACCTGTTATTCTTTGTCTAAAATAACATTTTACTATAGTTGTGAGTCATTTGCCCCTGTGGGCTTGTGATATTTAGGTCCCATGCTACCTTCTGTCCACCCATGAGATTTTTATTGAAGACAGAACCTAAGAAAAAAAAAACTTCTAAAAGGCACCACTGAGCCACAGGGAAATTCAAAATGCTCTGCATTCTGGACCTAACAGAGCTGCTACAATCAAAGAATAAAGTTCAATGATAATTTCAGTGCAGATTCCTTCAGAATGGGATTTATTCTTCTTTGTTTAGTAGTGATGTGTTGTCTGTTATTTTTCCTAAACCAGATTGCTATAAATGGGAACAAGGATTTGAGAATCTCAGGGTTTTGTTATAAAGAGAAACCAACAAATTTGGTTGGAAGAATGCTTTCCAGATATGTTGCTTTCCATCCTGAGGTCTCAAAGGGAATCACTAGGATATATGTTGAACTGATTCTTACGGCAATCTTGATAAGCAGACACTATCCCATTTTATATACAAGAGCATTAAAACAAATTCCTATATAAACCGTCCCAAGTTATGCTTTCTACAGTCACATTCTCCTCCAGCTTTTCCTGGCAACACCACCCTTTGTCTACTTGACAAAACCATTTGCTTGTGCCTCAATCAGATGCGTGTTAGACACTAAATCAGCTGGTTCACAGAAATAGACAGAAAGCAAATCACATTTTTTTTTTGATTCAGCTTACAGGCAGATTATTCCATTCAGTTTGGATTCACAAACTTTCTCCTTCTGTGTCTGAGCCAGAGGAATTGCAGGAATTACCCAAATCCAGGCTAGAAATCTGTTTTTGGCCTCAGAGGTGTTGCCATGTCTGTACCCTTCCAGGGTTAGTAACAATGCTGGTTCCCAAAGGTGCACTTCCACCCAATTTTCAGCATTGCTTTTTTAAATTTTTCATTAAAACTATCATTTTTTAAGCCTCTTGGTGGGTGGGATTTAACCCCATTAAAAACTATCTTTAGGGAATGACATGTGAGATCTTGACCTCACAACAAGGAGAACAGAAGGAGGAGAAAAAAAAGCTCCTCCATTTTTCTTCTTTGTCATTTTTGAGGAGGTGTTTGTTTTGGGTTATTTTCTGTGGTTTTTTTTTTTTTTTTTTAAGTTTTGTTTGGGGTTTGGGGATTTTTTGTTTGTTTCGGGCTTTTTTTGTTGTTTTTTTATTTGTTCATTTTGGGGGTTTTTGGTTGGTTTTGTTTGTTTTCTGTTAGGTTTTTTTGGGTTTTTTTGGTTTTTTTTGTTTTGTTTTTGTTTTTGTTTTTGTTTTTTTTGGTGGGATTTTTTGTTTGTTTCTAAGGTTTGGGTGGGGGGGGTTATGCTTTTTGCTTATGTTTAAACTGTCTTAAAACATTTCAGGTCCCAGGACCAGGACTCTGAGTTTTGCTCCTGAATTGAGATTGAGGGTACAAGAGACAATTAAATATAGTCTTTAATGTTTAAGCTTTAAAGAATCACATTTATCTGTCATGATGGGTATGCATCTTATCTACATGCACATTATCTACAGTCACATTTTCTGTGACTTTCATGCCTAATTTTAGATCACCAATTTGGACTGGGGCTGAATAGTAGTAAAATTTCTTCATATGACAACAGGCTATTACCACCTGCCAGGAGCACTCTGTCAACCCTGGAGCTCTTCCATCTCAACAGTCCAGTATTCTCTGCTTCAGCAAAAGTTAAATAAAGGAAATGCTTGCTAGTCTCAGAATGAATATAAGGCACTCAGTAGAAAAGAACCTAAAAATAAATCTTCACCTCTTTTATTTTCAGGACTAAGGATGAAACCCTGTACTACTGAAATTTAGGATGACTGCTGATTTTAATGAAGGAGCTGCTTTCTAGAGCATAACTGATCTGGGGAAAAGCAAACGATAAATATAAAGACAAGTATTGCCTAAGAACATTAATATTTAGCAGATACTAAGAAGGTTTAGCATGCACCTTGAAAAATATTTATAATACTAATAAAGCAACTCAAAAGGTAAGGCATCAGTCTCTTCCGAAATATATAAACCCACTGAACCCCCTTTCTTTTAGTATCAAATTTTTGATTTTAAGTGCAAATTATATGGTATTAGCCTTCTCTTTTTCTTTTAGTAACCATCTCAACCCCCTTTTATGTACATATGCAGACATGTGATGATAATTTTGAATAGTGGCAGAAGTTCTGTCAAGTTCTGTGCTTGTTTACTGTAGTAAATATTTTCATGGTTCAGTTTACTGTTAACTCCAATTAAGGGAGACCATAATGACTGAGGAAGTGGTTTTGTCAAAAAAGATTGAAGGTTTCATCTCAAAACCATTTCAGTGAACATCTTCATACCATGACAAAGAAGCATCCAATAGATGTGTAATGGCTAAAATTTCAACCATATTAATATATTTTTATCAGGTTTTTCTAAACAAGGAGCAACCTTGGAAGATAGAAAAGCAACAAAACCAAATAAGGTGGTTTTCTTACCTGTTGATTTTAGAGCACTGATCTCTCACGTGGCTCATGGACAACATACTCTTGTGAGATCTCTGCCACAGCTTTCATGAATCTTACAGTGCTTCCAGGCAAATAAAGAACCTGTAGCATATTTTATGTGTCCCTCTCTTGTCCATGACTGACATAGAGATCTGGAAGCCACAGCTTGTCCTGGCTGCAGAGAAATGGGGGGGATTTTTTAGTGCTGTTTATTCCATACCTCCCACATCATCACTGGGGAGGTGATTTCGGCAGGAAAAGCTGGGCACTGGCCCTGGAAGTTGGCTGCCTTGTCTCACTCACTGGAGTGCAGTGGACAGTCCCCTCAAAACCCCAGAGAACCTGGTCCCTTCTGCTACCCACTGCCTGCCCTCCATCCCATTTTTCTCCGGAATGTGAGTATGGTCTTTTGGTAGTGAAACAGACAGCTCCGAGGCACAGCTGAGCCAGCAGGGGCAGGCAGTGTGGGCTCAGCACCCCAGCAGAGATATTTCTCACACACACAGCACGGCTGAGAGCTGGAGGCAGCAGCACAGGCAGCTGCAGAGAACTGAGTTCAACCAGCAGCTGCTCAGTGCACCCCTGTCTGGATGAACTAGCTTCCATGGTTTGCTTGTCCCTGCTTTCCATTTTCTTCAGGCTGGAGGGAGGGTTAATGTCGTTCTGTGGGAACTCTCCCTGGTATATTGTCTTTGTTGCCCACATACCAATGACATGGGCACAGGAACATTCCCTGTGACAAGTACCCTTTTGTGGGTAAAACACCTTCTCTTTTGTATATTTTTGCTATTGATACTCTGGTTGTTATTGTGCTTTTAGTAAGTCTTTATTTCAACTCAATATCTCATTTTCTGTCCCTTCCTTATCAAAAGGGGAGGGAGAAGAGGAGTAGAGTCACTTACTGGGGGTCTAACTTCCCTGATGGTTCTAGGCTCCACATCCAAGATGTAATTTTTCTTGCTCCTCAATGATATGAAAGACTTAGTTTAGAAGCTAACAATTTTTGAAAGGGCTAATTAAGATTGATATCCAATGCATGTGGAAATCATGGTAGAGACTGTTACAAAAATAAAAGAACATGGTTTGAGGAATTTAGAATAACAAATTAGTCAAGAGGATCCTAAATTCAAATCAAGTAAATAAAAAATTCCCAGATACTTCCACTTGCTAAAGAGCACTTTGGCAAGAAGAGTTTTAGAATTAAAACAAAACAAAACAAACAAGCAAACAAAAACCAAAACACTTATTTCTACACATGAAAACAATATTACAGTTAAAGGCTTATTAAAAGGGAGAAAAAAGATTACTACTATCAAATTGGTATTCTTCAAAAAACAATCATTTTTCCTTTCACATCTTTGTTGGAAATCTAGCCTGCTATAAGGCTTTTATATGACAGTGATGCTATTATGTTCTTTTGCATTGTAATGATGCTATGTTGTAATGAATTTTGATGTCATTACAGCAAAGGAACAGATGCTGCAATTAAGACCATCAGATGGAATTCAGTCCTTAAAGACTCATGTATCCTGTGTGAAATTTTAATACTCTGTGTAATATTTATGACATCATTGGTTAGAAGAGGATCAATAAAAAAATTTGTACTACTGTATTGGTATAAATGACAAAATGTCAGAGAAATTGAGACATCCTTTTCTTTCCTCAGGCTATAAAGCAAAATGGACCTGATTTGCCTTTTCCCTGAAGTTTGTATGATGAAAAATGAAACTGCCGCTAAATCAGACTCCTAGAATTTTTTCACCCACACTTTTCAGATGTCAGTGACAAGGTTGGGAAAGAAGAGAAACAGATATATTAATTTAAATTATATCCATGAAACTTTACAGATACTGCAGAAAATATTTTTTCTAAAGCAAAGGAATATTCTTGACATAACTCTTCAAATGATGTGGACATAAACCACTTAATTTTTTTTTGTTTGTTTTTGTGCTTTTTTGGCAATTGATTACTATAATGACCTATGTGAAATATCCAACCAATTTGTGGAGTAGTTTCAGTTTTTAAAAAGTAAAAGGGGTAATATTTTGACTGTAGACAAATACGGAAGTACACTGACAATTCTTTCACTAGTGTGTGGTCTCAAAGGCAACTCCAGAGTTCTTTTTGCTTCTAGCTGTGGTGACCCAGCTTTGCCTTTGTATCCCACAGAAGTTGCTCATTAACAGTTTTAAGGGTAAAGCTGATTCTAGACTCTTTTGCTCCTGTGATCTCTAACTATGGACTTCTAGAGTAATTTCTAAAACAATTCAGAATGTTTTTAGAATGAAACCTTAAATGTTTCTAAATATTTTGTAGATTATGATTGTAAGCAAGTATTGTGACTGTTGGTACACCTATAGGATTTTAAACTAGTGGAACACAGGGAAACCTTCATTAAATAGTGACAAAAGGAATAAAGATGATTAATTTTTTTGTATTAACTTTCACCACTACTAGTAAGATTTCTGCTTAGACAATTGCTGCTCTGAGAGAAAAATGTCAATTTATCTTGAGTGAATTAAGGTTTAATTAACCTTGCTTTCCCTCAAGGCCATTGATCTGGAAACAGCAAGTCAGTAATTGAATGTTGTATCTACCACAACCCCCCCATTTCCCTGAACTACCATGAGAGTAAGTCTGTTCTGGTTCTTAACAACCTATAGACCAGATTTCAATCCATCAAAAGGATTCAAAATCATGATGGTTCTAGTATGAAAATATCCAATTAATTTGATGTATTTTCATCTTAGGACAAATATTTTTTGTTTTCTATGATGGTCTTTGTTGCAGTTGAGTAAATTCTGTAAATTGCATTAGTGCAGATGAAGTATTATAATTATTGTTAAAGGACAGTAATGTGTTGAAAGAGGGCAAACTCTCATTTGCTTTACCTTTATCTCATTTGCACTACTGATTTGATCCCTGTAAAGCCAACCATTTATATTAAATACATGTCTATTCAATCTTCAGCAGCCAGTGACCATCACATATCTGCAGACCCTTATTCAGACTGCTAAAACTGGATTATGGCCACCATACTCTTATGGATATATAAGATCAAAATAGGTGTAGCACTATGATATTTTGGTGTAGCACTATGATATTTTGGTGTAGCATAAGAGAGTTTTGACTTCTGTAGCATCATTTATTGATTTAACTAAATAATGCTACAGATGAAAACATATATTAATTCGATTTGCTGGTCGATTGACTTCATAAGGCCTGCTTTCTGTTTAATTATTTTAAACATTTTATTTTATTTACTACTGCTGCCTATTCAGTACAGAGGAATGCAAACTTCTCTATAACTGAGGCTGCCAGGTTGAACTGATTTTATAAGCCTCTGCAGAAGGTACTTCACTGCAGATGGAAACACTTCTGTGGTTTTTGGTCTGTTCTTACTAGTTTTTACTAGTATTCCCATTTAGATCTTAAAATCATCTCACAGGATGTTTCAGGACTATCTGTTTATATATATATATATATTGCTTTTAAATATATATTTGGTAGCCATTTTGTCATTTTTACTGAAAAGAAAAGTAGCTTTGGACTCATGATAAATTAAGTAGATTTTCTTTGACTTTTTCTATATCTCTGTTTCTACAGAATCATACAATTTGAAAGCAAGTCACTATAGGCACATACTTCACTGAAGAACTGACCTCTGAATTTCTAAATCTGTTCCATTCAGTTTCACTAACGTTGCTTGGTTTCTTCTCTCTAGAAAACAATGATTCTTGAATTAGGGAGATTTTATGCCCCTTTTTACAGTCCTTCCTGTGATTATGAAAGATCCAAAGTATTTTCCATTTTTTTTTCTGCCTTGAGGATCTTTATTCTCTTCTTTTTAGGAGATTTAAGGAATCCCTAGTTTGTTAACTGCTCCTAAAACTAGACAGAAAGAGAAACTGTGACTGTGTCTGTACCATTAAATATACTAGGAATGATCTCTGCCCTGGATGCCAGCAGCAGCAGAAATTACTCTGCTGGACTACTCAACTACCCTTCAAAGCAGAGCCTCAAGATATGAAGTGGAAAGCGGGGTCTGGTCCTTGATGAGCCTTAAACCAAGACCTCGTATTGCTTGGGATCATGCTAGCTGAGGACTAAAGGTAAGCTAGGGTTGTTCTAACTGTATAACTCTAGAAAGACCTGGAAATGTCCCTGACACTGTCTAGTTTGCTGCTGTAGGTGTCACCTGCACCCAGCTGCAGCTGAATGGGGCCATCATCTGCCCTTGTCAGACTTTCTCCTCCTGCAGTCTGGGTGGCCTGACCGTGCTCACTGGGCTGTCATATCAGCCTTTGTGCTGTTGATGTTTTAGGGGTATGCTTTCGGACTCCAACAAAAGCAAAACCCTCTCATAACTTTCTTGTTTAAATAACAGCAAAAATGTTCCCTATTCTTTTCAGCCTTGTACGAGAAATCTGCTCAGCAATATATGATGAACTTTTCAGTGTGACAGATTGGTAAATGAAGAGATTCTGGAGGTAAGATAGAGAGTTTTTCAGCCTGTAGAATGATTCTGAGTATATTGAACTAATTCCTTCCATTTTCATTTAATTCCTTTATTAGATAGGAATTATCAAGTTCTATTATAAAGCATGGAGAGTGACTGAATGTATAAAGTGGGTTTTTTTAAATCTATATTCTAATATTTCTTTTATTGAATAGTTAAAAAAAGATGTGTGTGCAAAGGTAAGAATTTTCAAACCACTGTATGGATAAGAAGCATCAATGATCTTTGTATAAAAGATATAGTAGTTAAAAGTATGAGGTATTAGAAGTCAATTGAAAATTGCATGAGAAATCCAAGAAGTTATTTTCAACAGATCGGAGTAGACACTGATAAATCATGAATAATTGTTCCAAGAGTACTGACACTCCAGGAAAGAACTTTAGTATTAGGGGAACACAAAAATGTATTGGAATAGAGGACCTAACAAAGATATCCAAAGTCCAGAAGTAGGACAGTAAGATGTCACTCTGACTTTTTGATTGAAAGAAGACAGCTCTGCTCCCTTAACACAGAGGTTTTCACTTATGGTTTAGTTCATGACAGTTTTAACCTGCATACTGAGGTTACAGTCTTGTAGTTGGCATTTGATTAAGTTTAATCTTCAAACACAACAATGCTTAGTCTTTTACTTACATAGACACATAATGCCAATTTCAACAGTCAGATTTTCTGCAAACCTTGAATTATTAGGGTCAATTTTTTTTATCCCAAAGTATTTTTCCAATGTGGTTCAAAAGGAACCTGCACAGGCTGTATGTGCATTTTAATCTGAAGACAGGCATGGCTCAAGTTCAACTGTTCCTCTATGATACTTTTACTACCCACAGTACGAATGTGGCATTTCAAGATTCAGGGATTTCAGTGGCATATGAATCAGTCCACTTTATTCCAACCATTATAGGTGGCATAACGAAGTGTGATGTACCAAACTCACTCTCTTTCCTGCATACACAAACTCATAAAACTGACGTACTTTCAGTATTTTGGATTTATAACTCCCTGGCATCTCTGAATCACTCTTATTGGCTGTCTGCTGGGAAGTAATTAATTCCAAAACACAAGATATTTTTCAAAGTTCATGTAACTTTTGCCCTGGTCTTCATTTAATATTAACAAACTCTGATGCCCTATTGGACATCTTGCAGCTCAACAGCAAGGAATGTTTAGCATTTGATACACCAAAGTTTATAGATGACACTCCTCTTTGTTAGGAAGGTATCTGCATGAAAATGTCAGTTCTGGGTTCAGTCTGTTCTCAGTGAAGGTAATTGCTTTAGCCAGTGGCCTTCTATTTCTGCCAGGGCTGGCTGATGGTCTGGCAGAACACTGTGATCCATGGTGCTGAAAAATCCTCATAAATCCAATAACATTGGCTTGAAAGTCTGCATTCTGTACACAGGCAAAAGATAATGAATAGTAATAAATGTTCATCAAGGAACACTTGCATAAGGGATTAAATTTGTATATATGTCAAAATAACAACTTTTCTGTATAGCAAATTCCATCTTCCTCAATGCCAGTTTTTGGTCTCCAACTTTGCATGAATATTCTCAGATACTGTGTTGCTAGTGCAACACTTCTCATCTAGCAGGTGGCTGACTAATGAAAAGACATTTACAGCAGATGCAGACCGGCATTTACAGATGCAGACTGTAATCCTGGAAAAAATCTTTAAAAATAGATTCAGCTTCCTACTTTGCATCACCACATGTGCTACATGTAGGAGTTTTCTTGCTGTCATAGGTGTGAGTTGTGGGTGGCCTTAGAATTTTGACATGTGGGTGTGTGGACATCATGAGGCTGTTTCAGGAGATCATTACAGAGACAGCCTTTAGCTAGACTCAAGCTTCATTTTTCATTTATCATATTTCATTTGTTGCAATGGGTTTAATCATTAAATTTCAAAGAAAGGTTGTTCTGCTTGTTAGCTTTCTGAGAAAACTGAAGAACATGAACTTACTAGAATCTTACTTGAAACTTTTATTTCTTCTGCTGTGTTTCTCTGTAAGGCAACTGAGAGCTCCAAACTACATCTTCTTACATTCCAGTAAGAGAATTAATCAAAAGCAAAAAGAACAGTGTTCAGCAGTATTTTATCTCCCAAAAATGAAAACAAAATAAAGTAAACCTAAACCTGTTTTAAAACACACTTAAGGAATTTAAACACAGTAAACCTCTTGGATTTACTTGCTGCTAACATATATGGGTCCAAAGAGATGTGCCTGGAAAATTTCTATATTATTTGAAAAGTTTGAGTTAAAGCTATACTGTTTTGGAGATCATATTAAGTTACATCTGTTTGCTGAAGACTTTTCAAGGGCATTGAGAAATATATCTCCTTTGTACGCAGAGCAAAAAATATGATTCAGCTGTGATTGTACAACAGAAGGTAAAATAAAATCAAGCAAAGCAAAAAAAAGTAAAATGAAATGGACTGGGTTTTATGCTTTGTTTTGTTGTTGTTCCTTGGGTATTCTTTCAATTGTGATAATTGTATAAAGAGGCTGCTTAAGAAATGGATATTTATTTTCTTAATTGTATAGGACTTACTGGTCTTACAGTGTGTGTACTCACACATTCATTTAAACAGAGACTTTCTACTTGATTTTTCAGTTCAAAAAGTACAGTAAACAACACCAGAGGACTGACAAATTATTTAAGGGGAGATCGATTGCTCAACATTGCATAGATAGATCCTGGATTAGTTAGAGTGCTAGAATAACAGAGTGGGTAGAGGCCACAAAATGAAGCAGAGAGCAGCCTAAAGAATGATTTCTGAGAGAAGTTAAAAGTAAATACAAGGAGAGAAATCCAGACATGAAAAGAAAATTAAAGTCCTTCCTAAGAGTTCTCACAGCTGAGAATAACATTGGTATACACACATAAGTTTTCAATATTTCAATTAAAAATATTCTAGTGGAAGATGAAGACCAACACAAATAATAGGTATTTATACTGATTACCTGCTAAGCTTTGAAGGGAGGCAGTCAGCATTTTAATGTTCTAAATAATCAGAAACCTTCTTTGCTTCACTGAAAATGTCGCAGTGAAATGTTCTCTGATGTTAACTGCCTAAGTTTACAGTGGCTCTAACACTTGCAGTTTTCACCAAGAGAACCATGTGCAGGTTTGATTCAGTAACAGTCATGGCAAGTCCTCCCATTGACTTTGCAAGTTTTAGACCATGATTCATATGAACAGAATATTTTCTCATTTTCTTATTTTTTGTTGAATGCTTTTTGGTTTAATGGATTTGTGGCATGCTCCATTTTTCCTTCTTTCACAGGTACCATTTTTGATCTTTTATTTGACTTTAAGTAAGATTATTTTAACCATTATCACAGTCTAAATAACTGCATGGAGATAAAATGGACTCTCAGATACAAAACCACTTGAAAAATATATGTGCAATGTCAAAAATTACACAGATTTGATGTTCTGCAAGAGAGATGATGCAGTGCAGAAGAGTCAGTGAGGCAAGATTAGATGTATCCAATCTATGCTGTGCAATGCAATGCCTTGGCATGATAGCCCTGAGCCATCTCTAAATGGACTACTCTGTCTTCATGGCAGGAGATAGTGTAAAACCAAGGTAACTGAGGTCCCAAAGCAGGACATGAGGTCCTCATGATTTCCTCTTCCATTTTGTTATTGCCTTTGGCTAAACAGTGGCAAAAGCCTTCTCAGTTTGAGAGCCCAATACTTCTGCTGGAAAATTTAATTGAAAGGTTGCAAAACAACACATTCATGTTAGTATGATTGCTATTAAAAGCAAATACTTTATGCACAAATAAGGACTGTTCATGGAAAATCAGTTAATGAGATGTATAACCAGGAGAATTGATGTCTTTTGAGGGAATCAAATAAAGCAAACATGCAGTCATCTAAAAACCTCTACAAACCTACAATTATGCAGCTGATGATGAGAGAAATACAATTGAGGAATCATAAATTAGGTCAGCTTTGCTTTGCATCATTGCCATCTCTTTACATGATTTTTATTTTTTCACTTATGTACAATAAATTTGAAATGAGGCTGAAAGCTTGGTTGCCATAATATTTTTCTCAAATAATTACTCAGAAATTCCATAAACACTTCAGGAAACAAGTCTACAAAAGTTTTTAAAAGCAGTGCCCACGTTCGTCACCAGACAGTTCAGGGCACAACTAAACAGGGGACACTCTCTAATTTCTAGACACCTTCTTTCATGCCTGCACTGCACTTAATTTGTGTCACAGGCAGATTTCTAAACTCAGTCTGTACCAGAAAGCCATCTCTTTTCTCAGAAATTGAACTAGAAGTTGATGAAGTTTCTGGACTGAAATATTGATTGTAGACTGTTTTGGAGCTACTGGTTTACTTGATCAGTACACCTGTATAAATAAAGCAGCATACACTTCGAATATTTCACTATATTTGATTTTGCTTCCATTATGCAGTCCTGCGACATCCCATGATTCTGCTGCATTCATTCAATTGCAGTGGTATTTGGCATATAAAATTATTGCTTTGGACAAAAGAGGAATGGTTACAATATGCCATATAATTGGAAACAATTAACTGGATGATTTTTCTACAGACAAATCTCAGCGATGGGATAGTTCGGAATAGGACAAGAGTAAGAACTGAATGGTTATATTTCTTGCAAAAACATATTTTTGAACTAAAAGGAGAATTTCAGAGAAAAATGTGTATCTACATACATAGCATTGGAATGTGCAAGCGTAACAATCATTTAAGAGAGGGGAAAAATATGAGCCATATTTTAATTCTTTTTCTTTTATTTCATCTTGAGTTCTTTCCTTTAAAAGAGTAAATCTGGGAAATTGCCATAAATTTTCAAATAAATATTGCAATTTACAAGATAAATGAATTATTTTTAAGCTGGAAAAGTAAGTTTTCCTTCTTCATATATAAGCAGATATGGAGCCTGTGTCAATGAGGGCGAGGGAAATGTTGTTCATAAAACAAAGCTATATTTTTCTACTTGGAAGTTTGATTAAAAACATGGATGACTGATATTCTGTCCAGGGGAGTGGATTCATCCTGTTCTTAACACAAACAGAATTAACAGGGCACTTTAGCCACAGCAGCACCTTACTTATGTCACAATGTCCTTCTCCTAGTTGATGTCATGCCAGGCTTACAGACATTGAACTCCTCTGATCTGTGAGACACAAAAACTTGCTGTACACCTAGTTGAAAAGAAAACTTCAAACTGGCACATGTCCATGTCTTGAACCTCACTTACCACTGTTCATTTGACAGAGTTAACTTGTTAGTTAAACTACACAGAACTTTCCACCAGTGTCAAATGTACTGAGCTGTTACTGTACCCTGTGACTTCAGTCAGCATTTACTGGCAAGGCACAGTAACACTTACTTATTTATCACCCAGCCAATACAACTGTCATTGAAAAGGTTTTGGTTTTTTTTTCATCACCTCCGTACCTGCTAGAACAGGTAAACTGTTAAACTTTGTTACCTCTTATCAAAGGATATAAAGACAAGAATAAAAATCAATATTGAACTCAGATATCATTCAAGGCACCAGGCATTAAAAATCTAAACTGCACATGCATATAACTTCAGAAGAAATTGCCATCCAGGGACTGGTGGAAAGGAAGAGAAGGTACGGATCTTGCCTGCAAATAAGTGAAATAACCCAGACAGCCATGACTAATCTTGAGATAAAACAGTCATTCAATTAAAAGATTTAAGGAAGGAAAACTCCTTCATATCCTGTACCTGATCCAAATATTTTCTCTGTCTCTCATGCTCCCCTTGAGATTTCCCTTGTCTAGGAGCCCCTCCAAGGCAGTCTACTCCTTGTTAAAACACAAAAACATGTTATTCCCAAAGCAACAGAGAGTATCTTTCTGCATTCCTAGCGTGGTTAATAAGCAATGTGACCCAGCAACCAGACAGGAATTGCACCAGAGATCATAGCAATAAGGATTCTTCCACCTTCAGACCTTGAGAATCTCCTAACTCTAATAGAAAGTAAATAAATAAAAATTTTAATTGTACAGTAGAAGTCAGTAATTTGGACATAAAAGCACTTCGGTAGTGCTTTATAATGCCTGCTCTGTACAGTTTCAAGAAACCAGACCACCACCACTAAGCTGCTCTTTCAAACAGCAAGTACATTTGTTTTTCTACAACCACAGGGCAAGATTTATCAGTTAATACTTCTACTTGAGCCTAAAACTAGGGGAAAA